>CM042221.1:17213247-17623247 GCA_023566465.1 Cottus gobio | reverse complement strand
AGGCTAATGTACCATGGGCTAACTAACTGAGTATGCATTTATTCACCAGTGCCTGGTACTGATTTGCTGAACAATGGAGCAAACAAATGCTAATCCTCCTTAAATATGGCGCTGTTGCATAAATATTCTAACAGACATCGCTCTTAGCATATGCTACCATCTATTAGCATACAGCCGGCGGAGAAATAACCAACAATTTAGCATGAGAAAGCTGAACTGAATGCAGAGCAGCCGTGTTCGACCACTGAATGGCAAACTGAATCAGCTAATTGACCTTGTGAAGGTGACACCTCGGTCGTGATGACACACACAAACACAGCCTGGAAGTGACCTACTGTTTTTGCTCAAAATGAGCAGGATGGCACATTGTTTCAGTTTGAGTATTTCTGCAGCGAGCAGCTCTCCTGCTAAGCTGGTTCGTGCAGATGGTTGAAGAGCCATTCTGTCCTGCTGGTGTGGGACATTAAATATTGACTTTCAGATAAAACCGAGGCCCAAATGGCAAGAAATGATTCATCATTTGCCTGATACGATGTTTTTGATCATCTTAGCCATTGTTATGCTTCAGACCTCTGGCCTCCAGTGCTCTGCTGCTGACCTTGGACTGGATCCCATCATACCCATGTGAAGATGAAACAGACGTTAAGGTTAACAGCTGACTTCTTTAATCTGAGCAGCTGAAAACTAGGATAAAATACTCATCTGGTTTACCACAGTCGTTTACCTTTATTTATACTTGTTTACAGGAGATAGTTGTATTTTCTCACAGCCCAATACAATAAAGATTTCTAAACCAATTACTGTTGGTAGCTGAGAAGTCTTTTGCACTCCTTTAAATCCTTTCTTGGATATTTATTTCCAAATGGTAAGTAATGTACAGAACAGCAATGTGTGGCATGTTGTAAAACAGACTTCTTAGGAAGTTTGCACAGCTGTTGTATTACACTGAAAAGTGTTTTATTTGATTTCACGACAGCAATTCATCTTTTCACAAACATGGATAGAAAACTTTTGATCATGAATCACACTAAAAATCAGTGTCACTGATTCATGCATGATGTCCTTTTTTTTGTTTCTTAACTGGGCCTAAGAGGTACAGAAAAGGAGGAAAATGCCTCTTGCCCGGGGCATCTGGAAACAATTTGAGAATGCTTTTGTCGGTAATGCATTTAGCACAGATGGATACACAAATAAAAAGCTTTCTATGCAAAACTGATGCACAACAATATTTTTGAAAGTGCCCAGTCACTCCATTTTTGTGTATTTTGCTGAATCTCACTGCCCCTCCCTCGCCCCTCTCCAGTCAGTCCCTATCAGGCCTAATAGTGTGATGTCTCATGTTGAGTGGAGATGACCAATTTTAGACTCAGTCATGGGTGACAGAATTACACAACATCCTGAGGAGCCATGATGTCATGCAACATATTCAAGAAAACTGTGAAATACTAAAATACATTTCAGAAAAATATCGACCATTAGCCCCTGGTTAGACCACAAATGTAAAAACATAGTTATGAGACTAATTTGATCTGATTAATATGTATCGCAGCCGGTAAGATTGCTCAACCAGGCTGACAACAATCGGACAAACTATCTCTCTGCACATAACATATATACTTTTGTTTCCTATAATATAATTATAATCTGAAACAAGCAGCCATACAAGAACATATGCACAGCCTTAGGATCAGTATGATAAAACATGTTCGGATGAAAGCAGCTTTTCACGGCCACTATTACAGTACAGATATTAATGTATTTATGATCCGTAGGCTTTTGCAGTAAAATTGAAAAAGGAGAGTAACACTGATGAAATCATTTGATTAAAAGGATAATTTATGACTAAACACAAATAGAATACTGAAAGTCATTTTGTTGCATCCTCCAGCAACATGGCATTTTCTATGCATTAAAGCAGCTCACCAATCTGACAAAGGACATTATTATAAATTCTTCTTCTGGCATTTCCAGTGTGCTGGATATTACAGAGTGCAGAATGAAAGACAACATGGAAGAGAGGGGATGACATCGACCAAGGTCATGAGCTATATTCATACCCATGTTGTTTTCAACATGAGCCACAATGAAAATAAACCCCTCAGGGCTTCATTGTGCTATCCTATCGCTTCTGTGACCTTTTTAAAATGGATGGCGCTGTTTTTTTCTGTTGCAATGCAATTGCTCATATAAATAATTTGATCAATTACGTAATCCAATAGAGCCAACAGGAGTGCTCACAGTTTGTGTTCTTTTATCTGTGCACATGCACGTTTAGGGATAATAAATAGAGTTAATTATTCCTTTAATTGTAGATGCCGTATTTAGAATTTGTTTTCGGTGACAGTGATATTTTCCTGCTATAGTGACATGAAGGCCAAAGTCAGAATTATCTATTAAGACGCAGTCTTAAGATTGTCGCTGAGTCAACACAGATTGGCGCTGTGTCGAGTCGCACGGCATTATTCAGGGCTTATATTCACCATCTGGCACCGATACAAAGTTCTCAGCTATTTTAGCAGCAGCATCAAAAGAAAAACAAATATTTATCCCAAGGCACGATCCTGAACACACCCAGAAAACAATGTCAGACTCTGAAACGTGGAATAAACAAGATAATTACTACATTCGTCCTCATTAAATGAAATTACTTTTCCATTCACAACATGGTGCCTACTCAACTTAAAAATGTATTAACAGATTTAAGAAGTGCATAATATGAAGAAGGCTTTGATTCAGCTGGGAGGAACTGGCCACAAGTACTTACAAATGGCAATTAATATGAGCTCACTGTTCTTGCTGTTAATTTGAAATCGTCACCTTGTCCGATCATTGTAATGATCACGTCCATCTGCTCACAGAAGGATGTTTACTGGAAACTCATAATGATGTTTTCATTTTGTCATATAGACCGTGATACCTGCAGCGATCATGCAAATACACACTGCACACAACTCCGAGATGATTCAAGTCTTGCTCATCTGTTGCACATCAATTTCATCGTGAAATGTCTCAAATGAAAGATCAGATACAAATCCTCGGAAAAAAAAGCATGACGTAAGATTTGGCATTCTACATGAATACTCGACTATTTCACTCATGATCTTTCCTCTCCTGAATGAGCAACAGAGGCTTGCCCTATATACTTTGGTCTTTGCATAGTTACTTTGCATAGTGAATCCTTCTCAGATGTTGAACTGAGTCTGAGAAGTGCAGTCAGAGAGAATTTGTCTCTTGCCCGGGGCAGCTGAAAACAAACCAAATTTCAGCATGCTGCTTTCTGCAGAGCAAATTAGTACAGACGAAAACACAAACCAGAAGCCCCAAATGTAAACTTGAATCACAAGAGCACTTTTACAACACTCAGTCGCCCCTTTTCAAGTTTTTGTTTTGTTTTCTCTCCCCTCCCAGTCGCTCTCTGTCGGCACTGAGAGTGCGATGGCTCGATCTCAGATGACTAATTGTAGATCATGGGTGACAGAACTATAGCGTGATCTGAGTGGACACGCAACATGTCCGAGTCATATGGCCCACCCACTCGAGTCATTGGCAGTGTGCACACTTGTTTCCAGCCACGTGGCTCGAACACATGCCCTGTGTTTCTGCCTCTCACTACTAGAACACTGTCAATCAAAAATAATAACTGCAGCCGCGACGAAGCCCCGCCTCCCATGACCAGTGAGCTCTGACCCCCCAATCTCTCATTTACCTGTTCCATCACCGGCTCCTCTCCTCTCTCCCCGTCTCACTCCCACTCCTCCCCACTCCCCCTCCTCCTCCTCTCCTCCTCGACTGTGTTGCCACGGCAGCAAAACCTGACATTGAGAGAGAGAGCGCGGGGAGAGAGAGACAGTGAGCAAATGCCATCTGAGTCATTTAATCCACAACCTGAGTGTGTATGTGTGTGTGTGTGTGTGTGTGTGTGTGTGTGTGTGTGTGTGGTTGTGTGTGTGTGTTTGTGTAAGTGAATATGTTGGGTATGTTTGTGTACATCTCTGTGTCTCTGTTGTGTGTGTGTGTGTGTGTGTTTGTGTGTGTGTGTGTGTGTGTGTGTGTGTGTGTGTGTGTGTGCGGCGCGTGGGTGTCTAAGTGGGAAGCTGTGTGGAGTCGGTTCAGCGGTTCATCACAGAGTTATGGCAGTGCGAAGGCAAACACTCTACCTTACTGCATAGAGCAGGGCTGTTTCCGCTTTCTGTTTCATGTTCACTGCAAATATTGTGTTATTTTAAAGCAATGTGCCCTCCAAGTGATTCACAAACATCTCTTTTGTGAAGCCTTTGGGCTCTGACAGAGAGAAAAAAGTCAAGTCCTGACTGAAGCCCTTTCTTGATTTACCAAAGCTTCTCTCAATATTCAGCTGTTACAGAATATACGATACGAGGTACGAATGCCACTGCACCAAATCAAGTCAGATTCTTTTTTGTATGGCCAAGTAAACCCATTTTTTTCTCAATGGGCTTCATGGGCTCACATCATTGGTGCTAAGCTCTCTATAAAGACAAGGAAACTACTATTAACACCCAAAAAATCTTTCGCACATGAGCAAAAAAAAAATGAGAGAAGCCTTGGGAGAAGCACTTCAACAAGACATCCCTCCTCGGATGGCCGCCTCTTCAGTAGAAGCAGCAGTTGGGGAAAAAAGTACAAAAAAGAGCAAGAAATTGTAACAGCTTGTACAAATTTAAATCATAAGGGGTTTATTGTCAAACAATGGCTTTATAATAAATCCAATACCAATACTATCATTATGATAGATAATATAACTAAACCCATATCATGATGAAAGTGATATCACTAACTGAAAGCGAACACTGATTTAAATCGACAGCACTCTATTCTCACTCCGACATTGTTTTCTCTTCAGTGTAATAAGCTCATTCTTGTATTTCCAAGGCTTTGTTCTGAATGCAAATGTTAGCTCTCCAAACAAGCCAGGGGGCGAGTGAGTTCAAGGAGAGCTTCCTAATTGTGATTAAACTGCTGTGCTTACATAAGCCCCAGCTGCAACAAGTTGGACCTGCGTCGACAGCTAGTGGCACTGAACAGTACATCTTTTTCAAACAGCTCCTGGGGAAAGCGGTGCACCGAGCTTCACCCCCCAACCGACCCCCAACTGCACTGATCTGAACAGCGGGCGGTAAATATGCAGGAAGGCTGAAATGCAATGTGTGTTCCTGAGACAAAATAGATAGAGGCCCTGTGAGAAGAGAGGGAGACAGAGAGAAAGAGAGGGGAAGGAAGAGAGGCTGAAAATGAGAGATCAAAGTCTCCGCAGCCCTGCTGAGGGGAGGCGGAGGTGAAGACACAAAGGAAGTGTCAGAGTTATTCGGGTTGGACACAATTACACAAACACCTGATGCAACCCACACTATGTCTGTCATGAAAGAAATGTTGTGGCGCTTATGAATGAGGTTGCAACTGATGATGGCGTGTAGGTGTGTGCACATCATGTTGGTGCGAGGCTTTTGTAAAACCGACAAAGACAACGTTTCGATCCCAGCTGGACACGCATTTTCTTCAACTAAACTCTGTCTAAATAAATAAGATAAATGTGTGGTTTGGAGTCAATTTGCAAGCAAAAGTCTTTTCATCAGTCTTCTAAAATGCATTCTCACAGCACAAAAACTAAATCAACAATGTTTTAAAAAAGTAATGCGACAACTGCTAGAAACGGCACATTTTACATTTCGTGCTTTGTAAATGATTTAGATATTTAATAACTATCAACTAGTTTGTTTTTTTTAACTAAAAGCCTGTTTTAAAACCCTGCCGGAGCGGCCCAGTATCTCGGTTCATATTGTAGAATTCTGTGGTGCATAATTTATCTCCATTGTGTTCGGTGCCAATAGTATAGTAACAATGCGGGAAGCAGTGTGCCCTCTAATGTGGCAGTAACACTGTTATGCCTGTGAGTTTTGTGCAGAAGACTGCAGCAGAAAATGTTGTCATTGGATAAATGTGTGGTTCTGCAGAAGCGTCCAGTATTGCTGGAGTCCTGTCTGGCAATGGGCCGTTGATTCCACTCATTTTTCAGGCTGCAGTTTGTGATGTTGCTGTATTAGATTGTGACGCATTGTTAGATGTTCATTTTATTTCCCCCCTTACAATAGTTAGGGGAACTCTTCTCAGAAACAAACGTTCAACGCTATATGCTTCACAAGGTTGCGTTTATTGCAGTACTTGTATTGAATTGCATTATTTGTAATAGATGTTCGTGTTATTGTTGTTTCTTATTCCGTATGGCCGAGCCAATATTATACCTTTTACCCAGCATCCTGCAGTCAAGTAAACATTTTCAAAAATCCTATTTAAGATATACATACCAGCTTCCTGGTAGGCAACATCACATGAATAAATCATATTTGCTCAAAATGTTTAACCTCACCTTACAGGCATGCCTCAAATACAAATTCTCAAAAGCCCCTATCACTGAGAATGGCGACCAGAAGGAGAGGTGAGAGTAGAAATCCTTATAAGGAATTGGAAATACCAAAAGGAAAGGGATAAGAGGAACAGGGAGATGGTGGTATAGAGTGGAGGACAATGGTAAGATAGAAGTAAAAGGCAGATGGTGAGATTAGAAAGAGGAGAGGAGAGGAGAGGAGAGGAGGAAGTTTGAATGGGTGCAAAGTGAAAATGCTGAGTCAATGCGACCAATAACATGTGCTTCCGCTTTGATATTAGATGCAGAAACAAAGTGCTCAACACGTAATTCCACAAAAAGCCAAAAGCAGGGAACGAATGGTCCTTGGTGTTTCTTTCCTCCACTGACACACACACACACTGACACACACACACACACACACACACACACACACACACACACACACACACACACACACACACACACACACACACACACCAACTCGACCTCCCTGCTCATCCATATTGTCGAGGGGGAAGACAAATGCTCTGAAATGGCCTGACCGTGCTCATCCAGGGGCCGCAGCCCGGCTGTCTGCAGCAGGCGCTCTCTCGTCAACAATGGCTTTTAATTGTGAGAAGAAAGAGCAGAATAACACTTCTGTGCCGTAATGGCCGGCGGTACAGTCGTCTTAGATCCACAGCCTCTGTAGCCGTTCCACTTGCAAATTCAATTACGGGAGTGATTCATCCTTCCATTATGATAACTGTCAGATTTTCTTGTGTCATACAAAAAGGCAGGAGGGGAAAAACAAATGATTTGCCAGCCCCCCCACCGACACCCTTCTCCTCTCCTTCATCTCACCCATCCTCCCCCTCAAGCTGCTTTCCCCCTTCTCAGTTCGTTTTGTCTTTCTCTGCATCCCTCTCTTCTTCCCTTGCTATCGCTCATCCTGCCTCCTCTGCCTTTGTCTCTGTTCATCCTCTCCTCATCTGCCTGGGGGTGTGAGGCGAGATAGCGTTCCCTCGTTTTCCGATTTTCTCCCTATCTCCCTCCTCCCCCCTTCCATTCCACCCTGGTCCTCCCTTTGCTTCCCCTCCCTCTCCTACCACACACTCCCCCTTTGTCCCTCACGCTCTCTCTAGATAATTAAGAGCTCTGATTTTACGGTTTTCTCTTTCATAATAGGCACTGCAGACACTATAAGCAAGACGCCAAGTCTCCTGCACGCACACGCACGGACGAACACACACACACACACACACGTTAAGCATCAAACACACATACATATGCATATGTCTTTATATGCACAGTAAGATGAATACATGCACCAAACAACTAAATCTCCAACTAGGATGAATGTCCCCTCTCACACTCCCAATTCTCTCCTGCACACACACACACACACACACACACACACACACACACACACACTCTCTCTCTCTCTCTCTCTCTCGCACACAGCGAGTCTGGATATTTATGTATTTTGCTGTTGTGTATTTGTCAGTGGTGCCGGCGTGCCGGGTGATTTACAGCAGGGTGCAGAATGAAAGCGAGCGAGGGGGCCAGAAGCAGTGTTCTCTGTACATACAGCTCAGACTAGTCTGGCTCCGCTTGGCCCTCTCGCTGTTGCAGCTCCCTGCCGACCGACACCCGACTGCTACCGGGACTCGGCCGCGTACTGCCTCAGCGGCAGAGCACGTACAGTACAGCAGCCAGACACACGGTCCTCACAGATTAAACACGGCAGGAGCATCTCACCGTTTGCTCTCTCTGTCTGTGTGACTGAATTACCTCTGACGCCCTCCTCTCTTCACTGACACATTATACTTGCTTTCTTTCTCTCTCCTGCAGTAGTGGATGAAGTTCTCTGACCCTTAGGTAAAACCACTAATGCCACAATGTAAAAATAGCCATGCTTTAAAAATGTTATCAAAGTAAAGAAGAGGTACATTATACTTATAGTAATGTATCAAAAGTCAGCAACTTTATTTAAAATGAGTCTTATTTGGATTAAGATAATCACCTTGTAACAGCACATGATCTAAAGTTGAATAACCTGTAATCAAAGAACAAATAAAATCACTAAAAATAATATTGAGTCGTAAAAGAGTCGTAAAAAATAATTGGATAGTAGTAAAAAAAGGGGAAAAAGAATTTAGCCTTAGTGCAATTTGCCGTATTCCATTCCAATGGTCCATATGCGTTACCTATGTAAGAGTCTCCATCAAGAGGTCACATGATCCTACCTGAGGAAGGGAGGACAGCAGGAGCTCTCCTGCCCGGTAAGGACACGCCCCCCTCAGGTGCAATCACTTCATCCAAACCAGGTGCTGTAAGTGCTGCAGTGAAGATTATTATTATTATTTGTATTATTATTTTACTTCTGACTTATTGTGAGAGTCTTGTAAATTAATTTACCTCAGTCAAGTTGTATTATATCACTATTTCTTTTGAGAAATTAGATTTCATGTTAATAATGCTATCTCTTTGCAGAGCTTAAACCTGCAAACTAATGGAGAAATCTACAAAGAAATTTAAATAGCATAAAATGAACCTCGGACTCACTCCGCCTAGCCATTAGATTTAGAGTCTAACACCACGGTTAAGTAGTAAGTGGAGCGTGCACTGCAGCTGCAAGACTTAGTAAATGAAGTTGCGGAGAGAGAAGAGATGAGAGGTAGTTTAGAAGCTTTAGCTGTAATGCTTTGAGAAATGAATACAATGGGATGATTATGTATTCTTGTCAGTAAGGGAGTGCATACACATTAGTTACACAGCAGTTATGAGTATGAAATTTGTGATTGGCCGTAAAGCGCAACACATCGTGATAAACAGAGTGTAGCTGCTGAAGTAAAGATGGCGCAGTGTGGCTGTGTCCCCGATATAGTACATTTTATTATTGACCCCTGTGAATTACTGTCATGTAAAAGCAGCTTTTTAATAGGGCGACTTGGTGAGTCGGAGCTAATTTTAATATACTGCTGACGATGCATCCTATTTTATATATTAATCATGTATTTTTTGTAGGTTCATTTTATTTCTGCAAACTAGCAGCTGCATAAATAGTGGTTATGTAAAAACTATAGCAAGTACACCTGAGTGCAGCACTTCACACGTACGACACCCCCCCCCCCACACACACACACACGCAGACTGTGTGACCCTGTCTGACAGCATGTGACGTAGTCATCTCACTGTTCCAGGAGTGTCTCTGTTGTACATGTGCATCATTATACACATGAACACAAATATGACAACAGCATAGAACCTTTTCATGCAAAATTTTTTTTTCCCCCATTAAATGTAACATTGTGTTACAACATAAACAATTTATTGTAAAGGCAGAATGAAAAAAACACTCCCACGTGCCAGTTATTTTATGTTGTGTCTCACATTCAAATGGCCTTGCATAAGGCCTGCCTCACTTTGAGCTGCTGTAACCAGAACGAGAGCAACACAGCCATCTGCACAGTACGGCACATGCTATTAGTATTATAGTCATGTTCGTGCACACGCCTGCCCACCCCTTGACACAGCAAACCCAAGAAAGAAAGACAAGTATAGCTAGACAGGAAGAAAGGATGGTAGTTAATTGCATAGAAAGCAAAGGAGAAGACAAGGGAGAAAAGGGGAAGTATGGGACTTAGGTTTAAAGCAGAGGGTTGCAGATTATTTTTTGATGTGCTTTAGACATCAAAGCTAAAGACGTGCTGGAAAGGTGAGTGGTGAGAAAACAGACAAAATGACGATCTCAAAGGGAAAAGGCTGTATAGAAAAAAGAAGAAGAATGGAGGTTCAAAACAGTGACTGACAATGTGCATCATCTTCCTCTTTGATGTACAGCCTTCTACCACTCGACCACGTGTCCCTGTGTTTACAGCTGCAAGGGTCAATTGGAGGTCATAAACTCAGTCCTCAGTCTGTCTGTTCTGTCTAAAGCTCTAATCGTTGAACCCGACTTCTGCGACATTCCCAGGTCAACTCCCCCACCAACACCCCTCAGCCTGCCTGTCTGTCTGTCACACAACACTCCTTCTCCTCCATGTTTTCATCCCTCCCTTCATCTCGCCAGTGCCTTGTCAACATGTCTGTCAGAGCAAGGCCTTGTCACTCCTGAAGAGGGCTGCTTTGCACCAGTGGAGCTGAGCTGAGCTCTCTTTGAGTGCTTCTTTTTGGTGGTTGAGTGTCTGTTTGGAAGTTGGGGTATCGGGCTAGTCTAAGGAACAAAATACAAGTGGGGTTCGCCGTGCGTGGGTGTATAGTACATGGCTGTGTGTGTATTCAAGGTGGTTTTCTTTGTACTTGTGACTCTCTTTGTACATTTGTAAAACGTGTTTCTAGTATGTGACTGTGTATCTGTTTGTATGGCTTAGTTTATATGTGCTTATGTGTGTATGTGTATTTGAGTGAATGTGCGGCGACGTGTGTGCCATCTGTTGTGATGTCCTCTTTGAACCCCTTGGAGATTTCTTCAAGGCTGAGTGCTGTCACTTTTAAGCGGCAGACTCTCCAGACATGGTATAGAGATGTGTGTAGTGTATTTTATTATTGGACAGACAGTGTGCATGGGACTCGGCTGTCTCTGTGATATGACAGTGAACATCTTCATGGCTCAGTATAAAAGTCTTATGTATATGCTGTCAAGTTACAGGTGCTCCCACTACATGGAAATGTGGCAGAGCAAACTGAAGATAAGCAGCAGGAAGGCAATTTAAAGAGAGACGTCTTGTACCAGGAGAATGATTGCGTGTCCAGTAACGTGCAGTGTGTCCTCCGATCCTGAAGGTGGTGGTACAGGCAGCCAGCAGAACATTCTCCATGAGGAGCAGTAGAAGATGCCGGCTCTGCCAGCACTGCTGCTGTCAATACACGTCCTCCCCTTCCTGTTAGTCACCATGCTGCCAAGCTCCCTCACTCAGGCCCCTTTGCTCTCCTCCGTCCGAATGGGTGAGTGGCCGGCCGTCCATCCGACCTTACAACACCTGGATCGAAAAGTTTGTTTTTGCTCTGGTGCCTCAGAGTGGGTTTTGCAGTAAAGGATAAAGTGACAGCAAAGCACTTTGCCAAATGAGCATTACTAATTAATAATTTACCTATTGGTGTCCAAACTGTTATTATGCAGCAGCATATTTCCCCATGCAATGAGAGAATAAATATCTTACTATTATTTAAGTAATTTTGCACTACTTTATATATGTAGTATTAAGAATAAAGGTGCTTACTCAAAAAAAAGCCTCCATCAAGAGCACCTGCAACGATACTCTTCAATGTATTAAATATCAGTGGATTTCCCAGATTTATCTGTAAGATGCAAATTAGAATTTTTCTTTAAACACAAAACATTTTTGTCTCACCAAACAACTCATGTATACAGAGGATAGACAATATACTATAAAGATATCATAGACTGAAGGACTTGAGATTTGCCGCATCCTAATCACAGTTATACACATTAACATTGTTTGTTATTTTGGAATATACACTAATGTGCTTTCTGATGGATGAGAAGACCATTACCAATCTCTTCTTCCCTCTCTGCCTTTCTAGCGGCAATCCTGGATGACCAGTCTGTCTGTGGGCGTGGGGAGCGGCTGGCGCTGGCCCTGGCCAGAGAGAACATCAACAGTGTGATGGAGGGTCCGGCCAGAGCCCGAGTGGAGGTGGACATATACGAGCTGCAAAAAGACTCCCAGTACGACACTACTGACACCAGTGAGTGGAGCCGACGTTCGCCAGAGAACCAGTAGAGCAGATTCACCCAACCCACCAGAGTGATTAAGTCCTGCTGAGTCCATTATAGTCTAGTAGGGCATAGTCTCTAATTAGCACGGCAGAAAGTGACCAGAAGAACTTATTGTTAAGATGGACTATTAATATTAATGGTGACCGGTATAGAGTCTACTGAATACTACAGGTTTTATTCCACTTAAAAAGGGCGCTGATATTTTACCAAAAATGATCTAAAAAGCTGCCTTTTTCTGAGCAAAATCCTCAAATAATGACCAGAATGATAAACCTCCACCACTTTCATGTGATTAGGGGCCAGTAAGGGCTTGTGCTGATTAGTTTACACGTCATTGGAGACCAGTAATGGGCCAGTAAGCCTGTCTCATTAAAAACAGTGGACCAGTGCCCTCCAGTAACAGCTGGCACTGCCTACTGTGCCGGCCACGACAAAAACAAATCATCAAATACTTATACAGATCGACAGCGCAGGACAGCAGAGAGCACAGGGCACAGAGCACAGCCTCTCCATGAAATCTGTATTGATATCCAGCGTTAAAACAAAATGTATGGACTCTTAAAGACAAAAGCATGCTGTTGAATCCAGTCACAGAGACAAGGCGCTCTGCTCCTATTCTAATTCTATTCAGTTCACTGACCCTGCCACAAGCTACTGGCTAAATGTCTATGTGCTTGAGAGGGGTCGTGTACATATGTGCATGCATGAATTGTGTGTTTTGTGTGTGTGTGTGTGTGCGTGCGTGCCCTTGACCGATGGGCAGGAGACTCTGATAGGCTTGTTTGCTCGCAGCGTTTCTTCGTCTCTGGATGAGAGAGCTCATCGTCTTACAGCTACAGCTCTCTGAGGCACGCTAGCATACGCGCACGCACACACACACGCACGCACACACACACACATACACTCACACACACACACACACACACACACACACACACACACACACACACACACACACACACACACACACACACACACACACACACACACACACAGGCAGTGGCAGGGACTGAAGAGAACTAATTGGGATGAATTAAAATACCAAACAAATATGCCAGCAATAAAAGCTCTTATGACTTTCAGAATAAGAGTTCAGTCACCAGACTCATGGCTGTTGTTTCTGTGAAAGCAATCTTCAGGTGAGTAGACAGAAAACATAAATAAACATGTACTTACCGCACAAACACAATATAGTGTACAAACACAGGTAAGTGTTCTCTGTCCCCTGGAGCAGGGGCCCTCAAACCTTTTTGGGACAGGGTCCCCTGACAGGAGAGAAGAAGGTTTTCCTTACTTATTGTAAAACCAATTAAGCATAAGCGTACTACCATATGTACTCTTAGACGCTATTAAAACTACTTGTATTCTAAAACCTTTCAACCTAAATAACTATTTCATGGGGATGAACACAAACACATTTCAATTTGAATAATGCCGCTTCAACGTTTTTTTTCACGTAATTCATCTTTCAAGTAATTTTTAGACTTTTATATTTCAATAAGTGCTTCAACTTAAAACTAATTAACTTATTGCTGTGTTACATTCACGAGTTGGCCCAAAGCTAACTTGGTTGAGAGTAATGGACAGTATGTTTGTTTCATTGGGGCAAATGGTCCCCATCTGTAGATATGCACTTTGTAATGATAGAGCACAATTTTATGATTCATAGCTAATTATTCACACCTCCTGGGGGTCCCACTTTGAGAATCCCTGTGCTGGAGGATGAATACCCTGAATACATGTCATGATCAAACTTCTGTCTGTTATGATTACTGGCCAGTGGCAGATGTTTGATTTTAAAGAGAGAGAAATATGCTCATTTGCTTTCTTACTGAGAGTTCGATGAGATCGCTCTCATGTGTGTCGGCTGAATCTGAAACTCCAGACTTCAGCCGGGTTAGTTTAGCGGCTTCATATTTATTGTACAGACATGAGACATTGGCCTTCTTATCTGATTCCTGAGAAAGAAAGTGAATAAGTGTATTGATCAGTAACACAGACTGCAGGCTGGTCAATTTGTCAAGTGTAAGACAGCCGATGAACACAGCCTGTCTCTTACTTTTAATCATGAATGTCTCGATTCAACATAGTGGAGACGTATGGGGCAATTTGATACAAAATAGAATAAAATACAAATTTTGGTTATGCTTTTTTAGTTAAAAAAACAAAAACAATACCCGACCCTTATCTTTGTATGCATTGATTCGTTGGACATTTGGGACAAAAGGTGGGAGATAATGAGTCTCATTGTTACAGTATATTAAACAAGCAAACACAAAGTGTGTTGAGATAAATTCATCATGAAAAGGCCTGAAATCCATTTCTTCACATTAGCTCGGATACATATCGAAACTTTGGTCATGTGGGGAATTTGAAGAGTAAAATCTATGCTTGAACAGACTGTAAACTGAATCATAGAGATCAATAAGTGTTTACTTCAGCCATACTTGAGCAAGTATTTACTGTAATAGAAAAATGTATAAAACAGTAAAACAGGTCTTCCCACATTAATGTCTTCCTGCAAAAAGGATAATGATACAAAATGGCATTTGTTAATTAAAGGCAACCACCAATCTGTTAGTGTTGTTCTGATACCGGAGATATAATTAAGGCAAAAAGTCCTACAAATCTTTTAAAAGCAGGCAAATAGCAGCAGGCAACGCCTGGCCTGGCCTGCTGTAATCCTTGGAATATTTATTGCAAAATAAATCTGATTATAATGAGACGGATTGTGCTGCTACATTAGAATCAACGGCTAAAGTGAAATCCTAATGAGTCCTCTATTTTTTTGCTGCATTTTAACACTTTCCCCGCAGTACAGCCTCTACTGTATGCCAGGTCTGTGCTGCCATCAAAATGAAGCAGAGCGAAAGGTATGTGTCTGCATATTCAATGTTTATTTTCCACTTTCCCTTTTCCTTTCAGTGTGTCAGATTCTACCCAAAGGCGTCGTCTCTGTGATAGGTCCCGCCTCCAGCCCCGCCTCTGGCTCTACTGTCAGTCACATATGTGGGGAAAAGGAGGTGAGTGTGGAAGATAAACACACACACAAATATGTACAAATCTGTGTGTATCGGTGTCTCCTGTGCGAACAGACTCATACGCCTCCTGATCACATACGTTGTGATGAATGTATCTCAAGATTTGGTTCTCTTGCTTATTGGACTTGTTCACATATAATTAACCATCAGCCAGCTCTTCTAACTATTCTTCCTGTAGCCTTTTATCCTTCAAGTCTCTCTCTATTCACCTTGCAGCCTCTAATGGAGCTTCAGTAATCAGTTTTTTCCCCGGAGTGTGTTTGCAGGGGAGCTAATCAGGACGCCTTCCTTAATGTGTCTCTATCCTCTCCTCTCTCCTTCTGTCAGATCCCTCATGTCAAGATTGGTCCGGAGGAAACTCCCCGCTTGCCCTACCTGCGCTTTGCCTCTGTCACTCTGTACCCTAGCAACGAGGACCTGAGCCTGGCCATAGGAGCCATCTTACGCTCGTTCAGTTACCCGTCAGCCAGCCTGGTCTGTGCCAAGGCTGAGTGTGAGTACACGGGCAGCTCTATTATAGGCACGCAGTACATTATGTGTGACTGTGGGCTGTTTGTTGTTTAGGTGGGTGTTCTTGCAAGCTTATTCATCTTGTGCGTGTGTGTGTGTGTGTGTGTGTGTGTGTGTGTGTGTGTGTGTGTGTGTGTGTGTGAATGCCTCCGTGGGAGTGTTGGCACAATCACACTGTTTGGGCGCATATGACTGCTTTGCACTGTTGGACATTCATGTGCCGGTCTGGTCATGAAGTTCTGTCTGTTGTCAGAGATCAGAACATGGCTCCTGCTGCAGGCTTCTTCTTTTTTTTCTTCTTCGCTCGTGCTGTTGCACACCGTCTCTTATCCACCTCAGAGGGGTTTTAGGCCAAACCAATTTAATAAATATTAGTGTTTGAAATGCTTTCCAGCATTGGGAGACCTTAGGGCACATTTGATTTAACACACCAGGCACTCAGAGGGCTTTAACATCACAGGGGATTCAGGGCTTAGTCACGAGCACTCTTTATTTTCATTTTGAAAGAGTGCGTTATTGATTTATTATGCAACGCTCGAGAGTCGCGCGCTGTAGTATTCAAACTAAACTTTTGTGAATAGATGCGAGTGATACTGAGCTGTTGTGCAGCTGTTGACTGCAGCCGAGCTGAACCGTGCAACAACTGAAGGGCAATTACATAAAGAATAAGTGGGACCATTGATGTCTGAACGCTTCTCGTGGCAACGTGAAAAGGGTAGATTTTGACAAACAAAGAGCTGTGACATTATGAAAAATTGATTCAGTCATTGAGATGCTTTCATTATCTCCCTAGCAGGTAGCCAGCCGCCTCGTGCTTTCCAGAAAGTAAGCTGAATTCCTTGTGGACTTGTCACTTCAGTGAACTAAAAGAGCTTTGAAACGGCATCAAACTTCTCTTTATCTCCCTTCTGGTTTTGATCATCAGTTGAATGTGCAGATAAGAGCCCCGTCTCTCGCCAGGCTTTTCCTGTCGTAAGAATTAAAGGCAACAGATCGCATCACCGTCACTGTCCGGGTCAAAAGACTCAACTGTTACCCCTGGAGAGCCTGAGCGGTGTGTGTTTGTAATGTATATTTTGCTTTAAGGTGATCTTTACAAGGTTATCGCACTCACAGACTCTGACCCACTTGGCAGCGTTATCTATCGCCATGGAGCTGGTTGCCATGGCTGCGGAATAGGTGCTAACCGCCACTCAACAGGCTTGTTTCACACTCTGAGCGACCGCGTGGGTGTGTGTGGCACGAAATGTGTGTGTGTGTGCGTGTTGGATATATATTTTTGAGTGTTTTGTTCACTTTGTCCGTACATGTGCGTGCAGGTTTGTGCACGTGTACGTGCATGTGTACGTGCATGTGTGTATTGAGTGTCAGTGTGTGTCTCTCCGTGTGAGTGGGGTTTTAGGGTGCTTGTGTGATTGTGTGTGCGGTTGACTGGCTCTCTGCTGAGACGCTGCAGAGGTTCAACATCAGACAATGTTTACCACCAGCCCACTTGTTTTATTCATCTTGTTTACCCCGGTGTAGAGTGGTGTGTTCAAGTGAAGTATACGTTCTCTCTTTTTTTGTCATGAGGCGAGTAACATGTGAAGTCGCACATTCCATTGACACCATGCACTCGTCCTAATTAAGTAATGCATTTAGAAACGGGTTATTTTTGCAACACCATGCTAATTGCATTATTTACAATACTCCCTCTTCAGCCAGTGGAAGTGGAACAGATAGTCTGTTGGAGGAGAGTGAGTCAGAGATTTTGGGTCATTTCCGACATATCGCTCCGACATATGCCTGGGTCACAACGCGCTATCTGAGCCTAATTCCATTATGCAGTTTTCATGAGATGGATGAGGACAGCGAGAGGGAGAGACTGAGCACAAGGAGGAGGAGATGGTGGCGGCGTAAGAGCGAGATGGATAAAGACAGAGAGAGGTAACTGGAGCACAGGGCAGAGACGAGAGAGATGGAGAGGTTAGGGCTTATGTGCGTGAGAGAGAATATGGGAAAGTGGGAGAGGGGAGGAGAGGAAGCTGTAAAGTGCATTGATTTTCTTCCCCTCCTTCTTCAAACTAATTAAAGTTTTGGCCTGGTTCAGTGATTACCCCACTGCTTACAGAGGCTTTCTCCTGCTGAAGGGCTCCGTGCTCTGCCTCTCCACCTCCTCCACTCCTCCCTCTCCCCTTCCCCTCCGTCCCCCAGATGCCTGCCCCCACCACTTATTTACATAGCTCGGGGTGCTTTACTATAGAATTACAATTAGGAAACATCAGCGTAGACTTCATGGTAAAGGCTCATTCCACACACAATGTCAAGTGAGTCATTCTCGTTTTGGAGAGGAATTCACTTGAAGTGTGTGAATACTGTCAAATACTGTATTTCAGTCTTTCTGCTGCTATTTCTGTTCATCTTTTTGACTCATTGAGTCTCCACTTTTTGTTTTTTTATTTTAAGGATTCATTTTTTGAACACATACTATTTTGCTCATGGTACACATCACTCAAACAACTGCAAAGCACTGCTTGATGGATGGGACAACAGAGTGAATTACAAAGCACTCAAAGAGCTCGTACCTCTGCCAAGGCTGAACAACTCTAGATTTATTATTCTATTAATAGAACATGTTTAGAAATTTGTCATACTGATTGGCTGATGGCCCTCATCAATTTTGGAGGATACCTGAAACCTCTCCGGGAATATTAGGGCTTTGTACAGAGATGAATTTCAGTTGAGTCTCATAAGCACCGTGTTATATTTCGTCATGATGGTGTGGCTCCATATGGCAAAAATGTCATCAGATGTTGATGTAACACCAGGGCTTCATACGTTATCTTATTGCATTTGCACATTGCGTTTAAATGTTGTGACATATGTTTATGTCAAACCAAGTACGATGTTGACTTATGGGAAAGCCTTTGTGTCATCATCGTACACAAATTTAAATCTCCACTGAGTGGACTGCAAAGCAGGAGACGTCTTGTGTGTAGTAGTACCATGCTGACACAAAGTATTACTCAAAACAGAGTATTGTTCTAAACTCTTTAAAGTCACACCAAAGTGTATCTGTACCTTTGCCATCATCAGTGTGTCTGTAGGAGTGATGAAAATATGTAAATCAAAGAATCCAGAGGAAGAATTTGTCCTAACTGTTCAGGCGTTATAGTGCTTTATAAACGGCCACATGGTGGCGCTACACGGCATAAACTAAAGTAAACTAAAGTAGTTCCATGGCACAAAAGACCTTTTCTTTCTTCTTTGTGTGATTATTTTGCACGTCAGTGCATTTCTTAAACTGTTTTTGTCGTGAATACTTTCACACAGAAGAAAATATTATGCAGCGAAAAGGCGTGCCACTGTTTGGAGTCATTCTTTTCGTCACACCCCTGGTGTGTAAAAGCCTTCAACAAACAAAATGTGTCAAGTCTATTTTCAGATACACTAACAGGTTCACTAACACAGAAACAAACATTGGCACTGTTTTCAAACTTTCCTTGGTGGACGTCATAATTGGTGGAAGTCCTTCTATAAGAAACAGGGAATGCAGACACTGTGGACTCCACATTAAATAAATGATGTTTCATTTCCTGAGGATTCAGACAAACCATCCATCATATGATGCCAAATGACACATATACATGGCCACCTGAGGATAAATCAAGATTTTCACAGGTCCCTCAAAGCTTACATTTTGGAAATCTGAATTAATGTCTACTGATACAGACGTTGATATGCAGCTCATCTGTGCTCTGGCTCTGCCTCAGGCCTGCTGAGATTGGAGGAACTGGTCCGCCGCTTTCTCATATCTCGGGAGACGCTGTCAATCAGAATGCTGGATGACAACCTGGACCCTACCCCGCTTCTGAAGGAGATCCGAGACGACAAAGTGGCCACCATCATCATCGATGCCAACGCTTCTGTCTCCTATCTCATCCTCAAGAAGGTCAGTTCCCAAGCATCAATCTGAGTGCTTCACAGCTGCACATACTACGTGCAAGATATGAAGTTGTATCCAGTACTCAGAGTAACAATTGCTTCTTTCTCTCAAGTGTACCCATTTGGGAAGTACAGATTACCATCATGAAGGACATGCAGAGCTCCCATCTGTCAAAACGATAAAACAACTCTCTCATGTTTGTTGCTTTCGAATAATTAACATGCATTTTTACCTTCTCCGCCCTCCGGGGCTGCATAGGGAACAAACAGTATGTATGCCTGTCTGCCAGCAACAATCACTTGCACGCTGAAGAAAATACTTGACAAAAGAACATATTTTGCTGGGACGCGGTGCAGATGTAACCCGGCCTTATTCTGATTCATAGTACGGCCTGTAATGCCGATAGCAGCGCAGTGAGTCATAGTTAGAATGTGCATGGGGTGTTTTTACTGGGCACATTGGAGCGGCTGTCTGCCCTCAGCGAAATGTCCTAGTGTTAGCCTGATGATGTAAAACTGTGATTAACGTATGCTCCCTCTCCTCCCCATATTCCTTTCTACTTTGTCCCCCGACTGTGTCCTTTGCTCCCTGCTTCTCAATAACTCGCCCCTTTTGCCCCCCATCTCTCTCCCTCTATCAATTTTTCTACATCTTCCTGCAGTCTCTGTTTTTCCACATTCTGAATCCCACCTGCCCCTACTTTCATTTTGTCATCCTAATCTCTTTTTCTCTTTGTCCCACAGGCGTCTGAGCTGGGGATGACATCAGCATTTTACAAGTACATACTCACCACGATGGTAAGAGCTTACCAATTCTACCCCTTCCTGTCTTCTGTCTTCTATTCATCCATTTTCACCTGTTCCTCTCTCCTGCTCCTCCTCTTCTGTCCCTTTTTGAGCGAGCAAAGGTGCTAAGGCGGAGGAAGTAGGAGATAAAGGGAGGAGAGAGGTGACAGAGAGAGAGGAGATGAAGGGTGGGGAGAGGGAAAGAGAGAGAGGGATCTGAGAAATGAACCCACTGTACAAAGATGTGGGAGTGCATGTGAGGATGGCAAAGAAACTGAAGGAAACGGGGTCTGAGGTGAAGGTGATGACAGACGTGATGTGCCCTTTTTCTTCTGCCACCCGCCACCTTCTCTACGCTTCCGGTGTTTTTCATCTGCCCCTTTGATTCACTCACCTCCTATCATTCAAATTAATGTGTCACCTTTTTGCTGTGCGCCTGATTTTTTTATTTTCTTCTCTACATGACATGTTCTTCTGCTTTGGATGCCACATCTTGTGTGTGTATCTACATTCCATCAGCCTCTCTTTCCCCTTGTATCACTGCTGTCCCGATTTTATAGATGTCTATATCCGTTTTTCTCTCTCCATCTGAGATTAGATGTTGTCACCCCCCTGTCGGCCTCTTTTTCTTTATCTCATTCTCCTTTGCACAATATTTGTTTTGTCTGTGCTAAGACTTGATACACTGTCAACATTGTCACTTACCTGCATTTTCTTTCTCCCTCTGCAATGCTCCTCCCCTTCCTTTTAGGACTTCCCTCTCCTGAGACTGGATGATATAGTGGACGAGCAGTCAAACATCGTGGGTTTCTCCATGTTTAACACCACCCATCCCTTCTATTTGGAGTTCATCAGGAGCCTGAACCTCTCTTGGAGGGAGGGATGTGACCTTACGTACCCCGGCCCTGCGGTCAGTCTCACAGACACTCGAATACTCATGCATGTGCACATTCAAGAGGGATTTTAGAAGCTTTGTTGGTACGCCTCATAACATTAAGCTACTTTATTCCTCACACTGATTCATGGAGCAGTTAAAGAGATTCAGCTAGTCTTTTGCTTGTACTTAATGGGTATTGATGTATCCATCTGTGTTTCCTCCCCACTGGTTTACTCATACCTCACATCTTTTCTCTCTTCTTTTCCCTGGCTCCCTCCCTCCATCCCTGTTAACCATTCAATCATCTCTGCTCGCACATCTTCTCCCTTGACTTCTTGTCTCTTCTCACTGTGTTTCCATCCCTCCCCCTTTGCCTTTCTCCCCCTCCGTTCCTCTCTTGCTTCCTCTCTCCCCTCCACAGCTCTCGTCAGCACTGATGTTTGATGCGGTGCATGTGGTGGTGGGGGCGGTAAGGGAATTGAACCGCAGTCAGGAAATTGGAGTGAAGCCACTCAGCTGCAGCTCACCTCAGATCTGGCAACATGGGACCAGTCTTATGAACTACCTGCGCATGGTAAATGCTTGAAGTATTATGAAATCACCTGCTGATCCAGTACATGCTCATACATATGTGCATGCATTTGAATATGAGTTTAGAATATGGTCTCAGTTTGGTTGAATGTTGTCGATTGTCCACACTTGTGATATTCAATGAAATATTAGAACATGTTTATAAATAACCATTCATATTTCCCAAAGTTTGAGGTGACAAACTAATTGCCAATTATTTTTGATAATCAGTTTATCGTTTCAGTCATTATTCAAGCAAAAATGCCATTTACTTGCTTGAAGAATATTCCTCTTTCCTTTGTTGCATGTGACAGTAATTTGAATCGTGTTTCGGACTGTTGGTCGGCTAAAACAACACAGACAAACCTTGACTCAAAGAAGTCGTTGTATTTTTCGGTATTTTCTGTTATTTTAAAGACAAAATTCTTAATTGCAGATTAATCAATAATAAAGAATAATCATTTCAGTCGTGTCTTGTCGCACCAACAGCCCAAAACCTAAATATTTTCAAATTCTAATGATATGAATCTGAGAAAAGCATTTGAGAATGAACAATTGGCAAATGTTTGTAATTTCTTCTTGTTAAATGTCTCATAAGATGTGACTGATTATTTTGATTAATGACTTCAGTACAACTCTGTATCATCCTCGTCTCATGTTGCATGTAACCTCTGTCTCTTGTTGCTCTCTGTCATCTCCCATCTCCGGTCGTCTGCCTGCCCCTCTCATCGACCACCTGTTGTCAAGGCAGCCTGAGCCCCATCTCTCATTGCGTCCTCCCCACCGGCCCGTCATCTGCCTTTGTTAGTCAACATCACGGTGTGCTCCATCTTCAGCACCGTGCCATTCGTCATAGATCTCGCTAACTGTGCCAGCACCTGGGGTTTGGAGAGGCAGAGCTGAGCTGTGAGGTGCAGTCCCGAGTCTTATTAGGGAGCTGTTGACTCTCTGCTGCTCTATCTGAGCCCCCGCTCAGTCACTCACTTTCTCCTCGTTGATCCAAAACTAATCAACCTTGTCTTGTCCAGTCTCAGACACTTCCTCTGTCTCTCTAGCTCTTCTTTCCTTGTCTTTCTCTCTCTCTCTCTCTCTCTCTCTCTTCCTCATCCCTGTAGAAAGTCTGTATATATCGTGTTTTATATAGACGATTGCCTGCGTTTTTGTCTCCTCATTATTTCTACATCCTCTCTTTTCATGTTCCCATCCTTTCTTGTCCTCCTTTCCCTTCCTCTTTCATGCTTTCTCACCTCACTCTCTCCGTACGCCAGGTGGAGTACGATGGTCTGACAGGGCGTGTGGAGTTCAACAGCAAAGGTCAGAGGACCAACTATACCCTGCGGATTCTGGAGAAACACCGAGGAGGCCACAAAGAGGTCAGGAGTCACCTGTTATCATGCAGCAGCCCCCAGGCTTTGGGTTAGACGCAGGTCAGCCGTCTGATTTCACTCTGCCGCAGGAGCTGTTTAACACAGTCAGCCATCGCAGGCTCCCATGATAGTAGCCAAATATCTTTGTGAAGTTGGTTTGATGCGGTTCACCTGACGGCCCTGTAGTGTCGCCTGCCATCAGTCGCGGGTCATGTTGAAGCTGCAAATACGTGTTAACTTTAATTTCATCTGTAGGCTGCTGGAATACATTAGCTTCTTGTTTTGATCATCAATTGAATTTCAAACGGTTGCAAAATGATGTTGCAGATCCGTGGCATCGAGTCCAGTGGAGTTTTGAATGTCTTATGAATGTTCTGATGTTTGGACTGACCCTGTCCCTGGCGCTTTGTTTGTTGTTGTTTGTGGGATGGTGACTTGATGTTTCTGCTAAAAAAATAGCATTGTATTAATCATTGTCTACAAACAATGACAATTGTTCATAGACTTAGATCTATCAGCTCAGTGGATTTGCAGATAGATCTGCATCTCTTCTCTTCCTGTGTATCTATAATACTGTTCATATACTACGTATATGGAGGCATAATGGAGTTTAATTTTCTCTTTATCTTTTATAGAACTGGATTTGTTCAGGCTTAGTTTGCATTGGATTTTTGTTTTGTTTTTCTTGTGGATCTGGTCTTGCAGTTGACAGACTAAAGTGTTCATGACTACAGCAATGCTTCCTCCTGAAGTCATATGTTTTGAAACCACTATTCTTTTGAGCAGTATACCTTAGTCAAATTATGAGTTGGGTATGAGTTGCATTTCGGGCTGGGAATCAAATCCATATTATGATCTACTGCCTTTCAGTGGAATTGTGACAATAGGATCATAATAAACCCTGTTGTGTATATGAATAATTCCAACAAAACCTAGAGGTGTTAAGTGTGACAATGGGACTTGTGCTGAACAATAATTGTAAATGTTAAAACATAGCGCAACAATAACACAATTAGGAAAGAGGCAAGTTTGCCAATTTACTCAGTAACGTCAGTTACAAATCAATATCTGAAGTCATAGCAGAACAATTAAGGCCGTAGCAGCAAAGCCCCAGAGTGTATCGAATGAATAAAGAGGGTGTTTTTTTGCTTAAGACTTCGACTTTTACTTTGTAAGAGAATCATAGTCTCACTTTTCTGTTTTTGTCACATGAATTCCTTTTCTTTCATTTTTTCCTGAACCAGACCTCCCCTGTCAGTCTGGGAATTTCATCTTTTTGATGTACAAGTTATATGCCACAACACATTTGTTAAGGGTAGTTGGACAGTGTGGGGAACCAAAACAAAATTTTGGCAGACCCAACCAATGAGGTGTTTAGGAGCATTTAGTTGCCATTATTCTGTCAATGCAGATGACTCCAGTGAGCATTAGGAGGAAAGGTGAGGGAAGATAAAGATCAAAATGCATTTCCACCAGCATTTCAAAGTCGAGATTAAATGAAGCATAAATACACACATCACTGCAGATCCAGTCTGAGGGAATTACGTTTCGGTTCATTGACCAGAGGAAACACTTTCCCTTCACCTTCCCTTAATACGTCTAGCTCGGTTCTGCTATAGGCCAACTGCCTCCCAAATACCACCGGATGACCATTCTCAAATCGAGACTTCAACTCAATGAGAGAGTTATGTTGCAATAATTACCATTTTAACTCCCACCTCTCTTCACAACAGCACCCACACTGTCAGCAGCCAGTGGTGGTTCACAGAGAAAAGACTACTCTTAAATGTCAGGGCAGGATAAAGAGTGTTATAGAAACCCCGTGATTCTGTCTGAGGAGTCATTACCTCTCCTCTGATTTATTGAAAGATGTACAACATCTCAAAGAACTGCCTCTGTGAACTGTGGCTACACCCCTGCAGTTAGGTCATAATCACATACTTATGTACATAAATGAATTACTTTCTCCATAAAAAGGAAATATGTGAGCTGTTTCTCATACAATTTAAGAAAAGTATTTATAATGGACAAATGGTTTTGATGTTGTTTTTTTAACAATGCATGCTACTTGCCGGTGTTTGTATGGCTCCAATGGGGCAATTAAATCAATATGCATTTATAGTATGTAGCACTAGGATATCAAGGAAAAGCAATACATATTCAACATACAAAGGTACTCTAGACAATAGAGAAATAGTGTTAATGCACTCTCTGAAATACTTGATTGTTATAGATGGTGTGTAGCCTGGCACAGCAGTAAAGTCAGAGCTTAGTAGTACATTATTTATCTCACAATAGTCATTGATTTCTCTGTGCTCTCTCTTCTCTGTTAGATCGGGGTCTGGTACTCCAACAACACTCTGGCAATGAACTCCTCCAGCCTGGATATCAATGTCTCAGAGACACTGGCAAACAAGACACTCATTGTCACCACCATACTGGTAAGGTCACAGTTATCTTCTGGATTATCACGCTGGTGAGGTCAGAGTTGTTTTGGTGCCGCTGCTCATGCTGTGTTGTGGTGTGTTTCTGATAATTTTGCTGTCACTGTAGCTGTTACAGAAACTGACAGAGCATTGAGAGAGAAGTGTTACTGAATTCAAAACGGCCAACATCCTGGTGTTCTGTTAATGTTCGAACAATACATTGTTGTCTCATTTTGGTTTCCATATGAGGAATGTCATATCAGAAAATCAATAAATCCCTTCCATGATGCTGCTCCGTCATCTTCAGGTCAGTGTAGATGTGTAAAAACACTTCATACAGTAAATACCCTGCATCACATGATGCTATGATATAACATCAAATAGGCTTTATTGGCATCAATGTTGACTTGAAGTTATTGCCAAAGAATTAAATACAAATTAAAAAAAGATGAATGAAAAATAGATACATACTGTATATAAATATACAGCACAACAAATACATTAAGTGAAACTCTTAATGAGAACACAGGCTGCATTCTCTTATAAGTTATTAATATCAAAAAGGAGAACAAAAGTCATTGCCATATATCACACTGTGCACTGTAATAATTCCCCTGCTGGGACCTCCCCCACACAGCCCCCCTCCCCCTTTTTGCTGCTGTAAGACCTGCAAATAAAATATGATATTTGGAGGTTGACAGGTCCAGTGATTGGAAGCCATTTCATGTATTTTAAAGGAGTACTCCAGCAATTTAGTATTGGACTTCCATCATGTTTGGGGGCTCACAAGAGACGGAAAAAATCTAAATTGATTCTTTCAGTCCACAGAATTGCTCAAGGTCCAACAATGCTGAATCCTACTATTCTCATAATGCAATTATAATTATCTATTTTGTAAAGACTCTACTGTCCTGGTAGAGTAGCATGTCTCTTCATGACAGATGGAGTGGTACTCTACATGATGATGCGGGCAATTGGTGGGATTCCATTTAGTTTGAGATGGTTAAAAAGAAAAAAATATCAAAGACATAGTAATTAGAAATTGTGCTTTCCTAAAGAAATAGTTGCATATATTTAGTAAATATGTTTATTTAATTTATAATGTGTTAATAGATGATATTAGATATGTGGGTGGATTTAAACATCTGATAGACTATTGTTGCAATAGTACAACAGTGGTATTTGTCTTCTCTGGCAGAAAGCTGAATGTTGAACCATATATCATTGAATATTTTACAATATAATATAAATCCTTGTTTTTGTCAGTAATCTGTGCTCAAACAGGATATGAAGGCCTCATGTGTGATTCCCCCCGTTGCTCAGGAAAACCCATATGTGATGCGCAGAGACAACTACCAGGACTTCCAGGGCAACGACCAGTACGAGGGCTTCTGTGTCGACATGCTGAAGGAGCTGGCAGACATCTTAAAATTCTCCTTCAAGATCAAGCTGGTGGACGATGGCCTGTATGGGGCTCCAGAGCCCAACGGCTCCTGGACTGGCATGGTGGGAGAGCTAATCAACAGGGTGAGTATATTCTCCTTCGCCCTCCATGACCCTCTCTGCCTCACAAACACACCAGAAACACAGAAACATGTTTAAATGTTCTATCCAGTGTCTCTACAAACAGAAACCTAGGCTGAACACACACACACACACACACACACACACACACACACACACATGCATGCTCACACCCACACTCTCTCTCGCTGTAGCCCCAAACGAAAACTCTGCTGTAACTTACCATGTTTCAAATTGCCCTCAGAGGGGAGTAAGACTCTTATCTAGGACAAAAGCTGACTTGATAATTCCCCAAAAGAGAGTGGTAGCATTGCCTAACATTGTCTGCACCATCTTTCCTCACAGTAACCCTCCTCCATTCCTGTCCCCCCTCTTTCCCTCCCTGTCCAGGCCTAGTGCGCCTCTGACAGACACTGTGGTTGAAGCAGGCTAATGAGAGCCCCTCTTTGCTTAATTACCATACGGTATACTTCAATTACCAGACTGTGGTCCCTGTGTGGGCCCTGCCACACTGGTGCTCCCCCAGCTCTCCACGCTTCCTCTCCCTCCATGCCCTCCCCACTGCCTGATCACTCAGCTCTAATTAGTGGCCCATGTTCATCAATTAGCTTTTAATGGAAGAGATGGAGGGAAGGCAGAGCGACGAGAGACCTGCAAGGTTTTATACAGGTGGAAAGACCAGCCAGCAAGTGCTTACTTCCAATTAGCCTCATTTGGATGGTGGATAATGTGTATGTGTGTGTGTGTGTGTGTGTGTGTGTGTGTGTGTGTGTGTGTGTGTGTGTGTGTGTGTGTGTACAAGAGGGAAAGAGACAGAAAGAGAGAGTGCACGTCTGTATGTTTTTCCAAATGTGTTTCCAAGTGCCGTAGTCAAAACCTTTCATTTTTCATTTGGCAAGTCATTTTAAACCGAGCTCCCTCATCTACAGTGCAGCGTTGAGTGTCTTTCTATTTTTAAGCAGTTACCTGACCACTTGTCGGTTTTCTCTCCTCCACTACCTCTACCTTTCTCTCGCCCCCACTACTATCAATCCACCTATCTTTCTTTGTCAATTCTACAGAAAGCAGACCTGGCCGTAGCAGGCTTCACCATCACGTCAGAGAGAGAGAAAGTTATCGACTTCTCTAAGCCGTTCATGACCCTGGGGATCAGCATCTTGTACAGAGTTCAGCTGGTGAGGGTGTTATCTGGGGCTGCAGGGCGCCCGCTGCACGATACTCACTACAGATCTCGGATTGGATTTCATTTTCTTTTATTTGCGCTGCTTTTAAGCTGGCAGGGTCCCACAGAAGGCGACGGGCTTCACTTGTTTGACGATTCTTATGGAATCAGACTGCATATTACATAACAGCTGATATCATCTTTGAAGCCGAGGATTGTGTTTATGTAGTATGCTGCATCCACTGTGTCCACAGTGAAATTTATAGGTGTAATTTAGATTGCTCAATAAGTCACTGCTCTGTAACTGGGTAACAGGGGCGGCTTTACATTGCTAATTAGGTTTTGGGTCTTTGCCAAGTATGCTTCAGCAGCAGGCATCGCGAATCGGAGCATTTATGGATTGTGGCATTAGCGTATCAGAGCACTGCAGACTTACTATCAGCATGCAGTGAAGGACACTGCCCTCCTGTGGTGCAGAGGGGACAGTCCTGCTGAGACATGACACCTTGTTCTCTAACACACTGTAACTTCCTGTCTGTCTGTCACTGTCTGTCTCTGTTGCGCTATCCATCCCTCCACCACTCTTTCTCCTCCTCTTCTTTCTCTCTGCACCAGGGTCGGAAGCCGGGCTACTTCTCCTTCCTCGACCCCTTCTCTCCAGCCGTCTGGCTCTTCATGCTGCTCGCCTACCTGGCTGTCAGCTGTGTGCTCTTCCTGGCTGCAAGGTCAATACATTACATCACACACTGTTCCCATAGTCTGCAGCTCCATCGCCATGTATCTTGTTGAACACGAGTTGCATGTCACACAGTTTTTTTTACTTAAGAAATCCTCCCACAGACAGATTGACAGGGATCGATTGACTGATTGGCGGTGGCTCGAATGATACGAAGGTGCATTTGACCCCAAGGTCATTCCACTATGCCTGTGCTTCCCCACCAGGCTGAGCCCCTATGAGTGGTACAACCCTCACCCGTGTCTGCGAGAGCGCAAGGACATGTTGGAGAACCAGTACACGCTAGGAAACAGCCTGTGGTTCCCTATTGGAGGCTTTATGCAGCAGGGATCAGAGATAATGCCCAGAGCCTTGTCCACCAGATGTGTTAGCGGGGTGTGGTAAGTTACTGAATTACTGAGTTACTGTTACGTTTCTGTGCCAGTTTTAAGTCCTTACCACTCAAAATGGGTTTTATGTTACTGTGCAGAATGGTGTAAGTTCATAGTTTGACACTAATAAGCAGTTTCCCATTAATCTGCTGAAGGGGGAAGGTTTCTCTGTGCTCATGTTAAATTGAGTTTAAAACGTTAAAACTCAAGCCTCCAGAGAAAAGACTTTTCAACACAAATTAAAACACATTGCTTATTTGTAGATTCTGGTTGTTGTGTCAGATGTGCTGAATATGATTTAATTATTAAATTGACATGTTGCCATAATAATAACATCAAATTGCATTGTATGGAATACAGTCAGAGGGTTACAAAGTACTAAACAAAATGAGAAACAAAGGAATGCTGAATGGTAGAAACACATACATACATACATACAACTGTAATGCAATTGTAATAAAACAGTAATATAGTACAATAAAACAACAATTAGAAAAAGGCTGGTTGATAAGATTATATGATAAAAACTATTATATGGACGCAGTAAACACAGATTGCAACAAGAAGTCCAAATTCAAAAAAGAGAATCAGCAATTTTTTAGGGACCATGTTGGCACAAGCTCATTCCCTTTTAAAGCAAATTCAATGGTTCACCTAATATCTTCATGAACAACCTGCATTTTTCATCCTCTGCATGAGATAATGACATTTACATTTTACATATTGCCTATACATTTTAGTCCCTGAGCACCAAGCAAACAGTACAAAAATGCTTAGTTCACAGAAATGTCCCAGTAGCCTGATGATATTCCTGTGGCGACAGAGTGACACACACAGTAAAGAAATAATCGCTAAGAGATAAAGAGATAAAGGGTCTACCCTTTAGAGAAAATTACACTGAGTTGAGCAAGATATGGGATAGGGGGATATTATTAAGTATAGTGAGTAGATGATGTGCTTGAAGAAAGGTACGGGTCATAAGTCCCTTCTTCAATGTGAGGGTGTAGAGTAGCATCTGTTAGTCCAAGCTGGGCTGTGTGATGATCAATACTGTATGAAAATGTATTTCTGGGCATTTTTTCTGTACGGTTTATTCTGAGCTATTGCTCCCCTTAACATCTCTGGTTACATTAGGCCGTTTGGGCTGATTTGTAGTTATATTGGATTTTTATTGGATTTTCAGTGGTATAGAATATCTTATATTTCCAGCCATTTTCAAGACAATTTTCTACATCATTGTATATAAATTAATTTTATGATCCAGAAAGGACATCCCGTGATAAATGATTCATCCCTGCTTCCTCTTCACGTTTCCTCCACTTCTCTCCACCTCTCAGGTGGGCGTTCACCCTGATCATCATCTCCTCCTACACGGCCAACCTGGCCGCCTTCCTGACCGTCCAGAGGATGGAGGTTCCCATCGAGTCTCCGGACGACTTGGCCGACCAGACCAACATCGAGTATGGCACCATCCACGGAGGCAGCACCATGACCTTTTTCATGGTACGACCCGCTGCAGCGGCCATGGCTCTGGTTGTCTTTGTGTTTGGGCGATTTGACGGGGTTTATGTGTCTGTTTCTGTATCCGTGCTCTCGTGTTAAATTGTGTTGATTTTCTGGAAAGTTGGATTTACTCTAGATTATGACAATTTCCTGAGTTGTCTTTATTTATCACAAAACTTTCACAAAATGTTTGTGATTGTCTCTACATGTGTGATTTAGTGCATTGTTTTTGTCTTTATTGCTGTGCTTAGAATAAGTTGTCCCCATATTTGCTACTATATCTCTGAGTTTCTCTCTTGTTTTCTTTATAGCTGTTTGTATTAAGTGGATGACTGCCTGTGTTTGCTTATGAGAGCGCCTGCCGCATCTGTGTCGGCATCTGTGTTTGTCAAAGAGCGTGTGTGTTTTGTCTCCGTGTGTAGGTGTGTTTGCATGTGGGAGTGTGTGTAGGTGAGTGTATATAAAAAAACATTTTATTTGTTTGTTTGTGTGCATGCATGGGAAATGGCTACATGCCAAATTGTGAGTGTGTGTGCTTTGCAGTCTCGTGGTTGTTGTCCATATTGGGGTTATAAGAAAGAGTTGTGTATGTTTGCCTACATAAGCCAGTTTTAATGCTACAGTGCATTACCCCACTTCATGGCTAATCCACACAAACATACATATAATACCTACAATGCACATTATCACAGATGTAGGCCGCCCTCTCTACTCTTTTCCTTTCTTCTCACACACAGAAATGCAACATGTAATTGTGCACTTTAAACACTTGCTGTGTTAGAGTTTACCAAATTTTCCTTAGTGCTGAACCACCTCCAGCTTTTTTACCTCCATCTGTATGGAAGATGATGCATCAGCTACGCCATGAGCGAATAATCTGTTGCCTTTATTCATGGTACCTTTCCCCCTTTCTACTCTCCTCACTCCTCTTGTTGTTTATTTGCCATTGATGTTTTACATTGTGTGTCATTATTCACACTCCCTTGTTCATTGAGGATGCATGTCTGTTTTTTCTGTCTTCCCTTTAATTTTGTATCTATCTATCTCATTTCATTTTTGCTTCAAAGACAGATGATCGGACATGTTGGGAACCGCTAGTGTACTGTAATCTGTAATCATTGTTTATTTATCCTTGTTGTGTCCCATTCCTCTGCAGAACTCGCGTTACCAGACATACCAGCGGATGTGGAACTACATGAACTCCAAGCAGCCCAGTGTATTTGTGAAAAGCACAGAGGAGGGCATCGCCCGCGTGGTCAACTCTAAGTACGCCTTCCTGATGGAGAGCACCATGAACGAGTACTACCGCGGCCTCAACTGTAACCTCACAAAGATAGGAGGCCTGCTGGACACCAAGGGTTACGGCATCGGCATGCCACTGGGTAATACTACTAATATATTATTTTTCAATCTGTTAAAAGGTCCCTGTAGCAGTTGATAATGCAATAACTACCAGGTTATAACTTCAAATACCTTTGGTAACTTCAAAATGTAAGCCTATATGAAGCCTATAAATAGGTTTTGAATACATCAATATTGATTTAGTGAGTGTCCTTCTCAGTTGGAGCATGTCAAAGCCTACAAGCCTGCAGCAACAGCAGGTAACCAGTGCAGGGAAGCCACAAGGGATACCACACTGATCCTCTTTTTGGTCCTGTTACAAACACTGAGTTCTACCTAAATATACTGTAGTACCGAGCAGATATCATTTAGATCAGTTCCAAAACATTAACAGAACAACAGCTTTTGGATGTTACTCAACTTTAGTGCTTGTGAACATCTATTTGCCCCCGTTAGAGTGCATGTGCTTCAACTGTGAGCAGTTCAGTCAAATACAGACCCAGAGAGTTTAAACTATACTGTATTTCACAAGAATTTGTAAAGATTAGAGAGAAGTCTAAAGAAATTAAGCATAATATTATGCAGCAGAATTTAGATTTAATTCATGATTCTGTCATTCCCCCTTAAATTCATCTTTCAGCCCCTTGTTGGGGATCCGACCCCTAGATTGGGAATCACTGTGATATTCTTGCATTAAACAAATACAAACTTAATTGACTGTGGGAGAAGCAGAAACACCTGCATGAGATCAATTATGCTAAATAGAAACATGTAGTAGCACTGATTGGTGAGAGATTAGATCCGAAAAACGTCTTGTACGGGCTTGATTTAATTTTTTTATCTGAGGGGAAGTATTTCAACTGGTAATGAACATGAAGTTAATTGCTTTTCCACACACGTCCGGCTCTTCTGAAGCTCCTTTTTTTTCAAGCACTAAGAGGTGGTGTCACAGCGATCCGTTCTAAAAAGAGGAAGAAGGATATTTAGAAATACTGAACGGTTGGTTCACCCAAAAAATTGTTACAATTTAAAGAGAATAGTTGGACATATTGGTAAATGTTATTGATTGTTTTCTTTCCAGAAATGAAAAAGGTTAATACAATGTGGTTTTACAGGGACTTGTGTTTCGGACTATTTCTGCGTAGGCACACTAAAACCTTGCAAAAGCGTAACTCGTTGTTTTCCCATTTTCTTTTTTTAAAGATAAACACAAAGGATATACAAATGTTAATTAGTTGGCTTTATTGTTGTTGGTAGATAGATTTTTAATTACAATTTGAACAGAACCAGTCTGAGCTAATTGGATGCAGCTTAATATTTACCGGAGAATCTTCTCGTCTAAGTCTCGACCAGCAAATAAGCGTACATTTACGGAGAGTTGAGCTATTCCTTTAATTCACATAATTCACTTTGATGACCACACACACTGTGGTTCTGTGCGTAAAAGCACATTTCTATCAAAATCACTGCACTGCAACAGCCGCCTCACTGGAGGGAGGAGCTCAGGCTCTGTAATGCAGTGGGAGATAATTATGTTTTCGAGGTGGTCTGTCATGGTGGGAAGTGACTCGTATCGCCTCCCAGAGGATAACGGCTAGAACAGGTGATCTAGAAACAGTATCTCTATCACAATTCAAAGCACACACTGTCAACGGTGTTGCAGAAAGCAGTTTAGATGAAAACTCACATTGTGGTGTGCTGATTACCTCCATGACACAACAACACTTGGGTAACTGCCTTTCTAAACCCTCCCATTCTTTTCTCTTTTTTTTACTGTTATCTAGTTCACGGCATGCTTTGTATGCGGTCTGACTAGCAGCTGTACCACTGGCTCTGTCTGGTTGTAATCTCGCTCTTTATCTCTCACTAATCCTCTCTTTATTCTCAAACTCAGATCACTTGTAGCCATCTTGAGGCTGCAACAGCAATTCTGTGCCTGTGATTCCTTCTCTTTTTTTCTCTTCACATTTCATGTTTTCCCCTCCTGTGAAATAAACCCCAGCTCTTGTTCTGGGCTCTTTACGTCCTCCACCACTTATCCTGCTTTCCTGTCATTTCCCAGGGTCTCCGTTCAGAGATGAGATCACGCTGGCCATCCTCCAGCTGCAGGAGAATAACAGGCTGGAGATACTGAAGAGGCGGTGGTGGGAGGGAGGCCAATGCCCCAAAGAGGAGGACCACCGTGCCAAGGGTCAGTCGACCGCAGCTGTCTGTCTCCTCTCCCACCTTCTCTCTAATTTCCCCAGTAACAGTCTCCTCACCCTTTGAGTCCGGCTAATGGCTTATGCCTAACCTAATGTCCTTGTGAAGGGTGCTTAGCACAATCTACTTTACTTCCCAAATGTCGTCTGTGGGTCTCAGGTGGTGTGTTATGGAAGCTTTATTAGAGTGAGTCTGTCTGTTCACATGTGCGTGTGTGTGCGTGTGTGTGTGTGTGTGTGTGTGTGTGTGTGTGTGTGTGTGTGTGTGTGTGTGTGTGTGTGTGTGTGTAAATGACAAGGACAATGCCTCAACATTTATGGCACTGTTGAATCTCAAGGGTTTCATGGGCCTATAATTCTGGAGCGCACAGTTTGCACAAGATGAGCCTTTTTAACGTTTTTATTTTATTTAAAGAGCCAGCGATTTATCATTTCACTGACACAACATTCAAATACTTGCAAGGTGGCAGATGTGTTTAAAAGAGTGGTCAAAATTAGAGTCATATTTAATCTTCACTTAGACCCTCTTAGACCCACCGAAGTGGTAAGGCCCATGTCTTTCGAACTCCCTGTAGCTTTTAATTAAACGTCTGTGGTCTTCAGTCCTCACCCTGCGATGACAAAAGTGACATCACATTTTCTCAGACATAAATGAATAGTTCGACATTTTGAGAGATTATTTGCTTCTTTGCTTTCTTGCCAACAGTTAGATGAGACGAGAGCTACTGCTCAGCAGCTGATTAGCTTAGATTAGCATAGACACAGGAAAGTAGAAAGTAGATACTATCACTATCCACTGATGCTGTTAATATTAGTATTATTATTACTTATTACTACTATTAGGATGCAAGAGTCAGAGGACAGAGGATGTCGTATATTATACAGATTGTAAAGCCCTCTGAGGCAAATTTGTGATTTTTGATATGCAAATACAATTTGAATTGTGCTAAGATAAGCTATCTTGCATTAGCTTCGTATTCATCATACAGACATGAGAGTGATATCTACGTTCTCCCCTAATTCTTGGCAAGAAAGCAAACAAGGTATTTCCACAGAGCCACAGAAGACATTACACAACTGTTTTCACAGTAAAGTAAAACATTTAAAACATGTTTCTGCGTCCGCGTACCCCCTCCCCTCCCTCCCCCCACCCCCAGGTCTGGGCATGGAGAACATCGGGGGCATCTTTGTGGTGCTGATCTGTGGTCTCATCATTGCCGTGTTTGTGGCCATCATGGAGTTTGTGTGGTCCACTCGCCGCTCTGCAGAGACCGATGAGGTATGCCCCCATACCTGCCCACGCCGACCCCACAGACACACCCCAGTAGGTTACCATGGCATCCCGCCATTTTTTTTATCTTGTTTTTTTGTGTGTGAGAGCTTTTGCATCCATTTGTATGTGTGTTTGTTTTTGTGCTCCAACATTTGAGGTCCAATGAATGTGCATGTGATAGGAGAGGGATGAACTTCTGTCCAAAATGTATAAAACAAAGAGAGAATTTTATTTCACTTTGCATGTCCTGCCTGTTTGGAAGTCATTGTGTGTAGTGTTTGGTGTTTAACAGTATGGCAGCAAGTGTTTGTGAGCTAAAATTGATGGTACTGATAAGCAATATTGAGAAATGCCAATATCTGCTTGCATAAAAAAAAGTAGTGTGATCTTATTCCCTGGCATTAAATGTCACGATGTATCTTCCTTTACACGCCTCACATGTGCGCTGGTATTCTTCGTTTCCATTCTTGGATTACTTCTCACCCATTTCACTGTGTCTTCCTCCATCTCCTTTTCAAACACGCGCCTCCTGTCATCAGTGTCTGTTCTCAGATAACGAGTATTGTTTATGTTTATGTGAGCGCATTCATTTTTTTTTATGATTTCAATGAGAATGTTGTTTGTCTGTGGTGGACTTGTTGATGCATCGTGATTGTTGTGTGTGCAAATTACAGTGGTCATTCTGTTGGAATAATGCATTGATTTGTGGGCGTGTCTGAGGGTGAGTGAGTGTGCCTTTGTATATATATATATGCACCTGAGTTTGCAGGCCTGCCTGTCCGTTCATAGTGCATAGTGCCATAATGAAGTGCCCATAAACTAAACAACATTTTGATGTTTGGTGTGTTTGGATTGTAATAACTCTCTCTGCTCCTTGGATGTTCTCCCATCTCTATTCATCTCCACATCCTTCTCCCCCATCGCCTCCTCATTTCTGTTTAAAAACCGCCCCACCATTTGTTGGTCTCTGTGCCCTCGCTTCTCCTGACACTTTTCTTTTACCATGCTTCACTGTGTCTGATCTTTCTGCCTTGAACCCGCTTTGTTTTTTGCTTTTCCTTTCAATTTACTGGTTGTCCCTCTGCTCTCCTACTGCTTTACCACTGTCTTGTTCTGCTGCCTGCCTACTTTGTGTCTGCGGCGCCCCTCCCTCCCTTTGCCTCCTTCCCTTCCATCTTCCCTCTTTCTTCCCTCATTTCCTTTCTCCTTTAGGTGTCTGTTTGTCAGGAGATGATCACAGAGTTCAGAAACGCCGTCTCCTGTAAGAAGAGCTCCCGTATGCGCCGCCGTCGGCCCCTCAGCAGCTCAGCTGCCCTGCGGCATCCCACACGCATCGCTCTGGGGGCCCCTCGACCTCTGCGCCTGGTCCGGGAGATGCGCCTCAGCAACGGCAAGCTCTACAGTGGAGCCGGCCCGCTGACAGGTGGAGCAGGGGGGACGGGGCCTCCCGATCTAGGCCCAGGGCCCCAGCGGATCCTAGATGATCCGCTGGGGGTCAACACCACCCCTCCTCCACCAGCCCCTACCCCTGTGATGCTGCCCGCTCGCAGTTGCACCCACGTGCGGATCTGCCAGGAGTGCCGGAGGATCCAGAGCGTGAGATCGGGCAGCACTATAGGATCAACCACAACAAGAATACCACCTTTGTCAGCACCCCTGCCCAGGCTACCCCCACCCCCATCCTCATCCAACACAGACAGTGAGGGCGGAGGGGGGCCCAGCCCCAGGCGGCTACACCACAGCCCCCCACCTCATACCTCTCGACCCATTCCATCTCCACAGAACAGCAACACCACAGACCTACTGGGTGAACAGGACTGAGACCAGGAGCAATGGGCGGGGTGAGAGGGCAGCAGGAGCTGACGGTGATGTTCCTGAGGAACATTTGTGCTGCTGAGAGAGACGCTGCTTGTTTCCACAGGTGAAATTCATCGGAGAACAAAAGAGGGGAGAGTTGGAGGGAAAAAAAAACTCTGCAAGGTAGGCAGCCAATAGAAAAATGAAACAACCTTTGAAAGGAGAATAAAGAGGTAAAACCGTGACCCTTTCGCTTGAGTCCTACAGACACAGAACCGGCGTCTAGCTCATTGTGAGATGTCCGTCTGTTAAGCTTCTGTACTCAACTCCGAAGATCAAATCTGAGTGGAAATGCACATGACCAGATGATGGTTTCTATTGGCCTCCTTTTCCTTCCTCATTCTCCCTCTCACTTCACCTTAAGATTGGAGTGTGCTGCTTTTTATTCCACAGACACTTCGCTCCTCTACGCCTGTAGTAAGATTAAGCCTTGTTGGAGGACATACTGTATCCGTATGTGATTTAAAACAGCAACTAAAAGACTTTCAGAGAATTAATTCCTGTTGTTTTTTTTTCTTTTATTGTCTTTCTTGTTTTGTTACCATTGTTCTGAGTGGGAATTACAGAGTTAAATACAGACTACATGTGACAATACGGTGAATTATAACATAGCACGACACTGGCTGAGGCCAATTGTGTTCAAGAGTTTTGTGTCCCTCCCTGTGACCCATAGCTTTTTGGATGGTATCAGGGAAGGTGGGTGGAGCTGCTTCAAGACAACGTGATGCAAACGGTAGCAGAGGAAACCGTCTGCCTTCCTTTACGCTGTGCGTCTGTAAAAATGTCTGCTCCCTGTAAGTCTGTGACTACTCAAGTGAGGAGAACTATGTTCCCGGTAACAGCACTTTTCTACAAATGTTAAATGATCAGACAGCCACAAAAAGAGGAGAAAGAGCAAGACGCTTTGAAATGTGAAATTAATGTCCCTCGTTATCCTGAGGAACGCTTGCCAAGCCTTTACTTCTTTTTCACCTCTGTTCACACAGCGTAGAAGAGATAGAAAGACAAGGCGAGGCAGAGACAAAGAGGCAAGATAGAGAAGAATAGCAAGAGAGGAGATAGAAAGAGGCAAGGAGTGAAAAGGACACTCCTGAATTTGAATGAGAAATCCCTAACTGAACTACTTCCATTATTAGATCTGTCCTGATCTGTTAATTCTGGGCATCTTTTAAGGGGCTTGTTAATGCGCCAGCAGACTGTAGCTTCAGCTTCTTCTCTCTCTCTGTTAAACAGACAGACTTGGCCGTCCACAGTAGAGGCTCCTGCCAGAGTGATAGACTCAACACAGCCTTGTCAATACTGTCTCAAGCTTTTGATCGCCTAATTACTCCCCTCGGTGTCTGGGGGCTCATTCAAGAGGGGTTTGAACACAGGGAAACATGCTGATGAAAAGATTTAGAAGAAATGCATGTTTTTCTCTCTGGCTCAGAAGAGAACCTGGCCTCTTTTAATTATGTTGTTAATGTTACAGCCCTACTGCTGTGTGAAACTCTACACCACAGTACATTAGCTATGTGTTAGCTATGGTGCATAAAGAGAATACCCTGTGGATTTGTATTATTTTAGGCTTTTAAATTCTATTTTTTTTTTTTCAATCTCCCAAGTAGCCTCTGCTTTCACAGCAAGAAATTATGGTATAATTACGAGGAGCATTAATGAATGAGGCTTACATTCTATATGTTTCTTACTGGCAACAAATCTGATGAAAAGACCAAAACACACAATTATTGATGATCTGACTGATAAGTTGCCAAAGCCTCATATAAAGTATCTATTTCTGCCCAATGTTGCGTCATCAATGAGACCAAAGGGGGAAGTCGAAACGTATTGAGAGACCAACGCGTTCTCACTTCCAGTTGGTTTGTGTCCAGAGGAGCCTGATACCGACGTCACCCTTTAGCATCTGTATGAGGCACACAGCTGTTCATGTCCATGTGAAACAAAAAATAAACCAACATTTTGTCACATGAGTTGTTTTGTCACGGGACTCATGAGAGTCGCTGGTCACATGACTTGTTGGTCTGTCAAGTTACCGTCACCGCCCCTTCCCTCAACCAAACTAAGTGGTTTTGTTGCCTAAACCTAACTTCCTATGAAGATGGAAGTTTATTTTTTAAGACACTGCATGTCAGAAGGGGGCTCTGACAGAAGTGATGCTAGAGGGGTAACTAGAGCGTTGTAGTTTGAAGCTTAGGAGCTCTGATTAAATGTCGTGTATGAAGAGTCAGGAGTGAGAACACGTTAGTGGTTTTGCTCTTTTCATGGGATTTGTTGACAAGAAGAAAAATATAGAATATTGGCAGCCTTATCCTTTAAGTCCGCTTTAAGAAAAAGCTGTTGTGCAACCTCTCTGTGAAATGGTCCCCTCAAAAGTAAATATCCAGATTTATTGCATTCATTGCGTAGATTATATATATATATTTTTTATATGAAATCATTATCAAGTGCTGTATTAACATTTTCTGCAAGTTGTCGGTGTTTGAATTGAATAATATGTCTAATCGGTACCCCAAATACTCACTGTATTACTGAACGGGTGGGGGGGTCTGGGGCTGAAATCCAAGATATGAGGGTTAGCTGAGGCATTGTTTTCGATAAGATTTAACTGAATTCCTATCATCCTGTTTTGTTACTGTTGACAGCTGATTTTATGAATGTAATACTTTCCGGCAGCTGGTTCTCAAAAGTCAGGGTTACCTGCCTCCTCTACGTATCGTAACAGTTTTTTCCCCCTGAGTTTAATATAACATTTTAACCATAGTCCTCGTCTCCTAAAACCTTGTGACTCCTATGAGTCCCCCCCAACACACATTAAGCTACCAGCTGCAGGAGCTATGCTCTCATCTCAGATCTCACCACAGCAGGAACACACTCCCTCACTTCCCACCCATCCATATTCAGCAGTAATACAAAGTGTGTGACATAACATGCAAACCCACCAGTTCAGCCCTTTACAAATCCCCTGGAAAAAAAATCACCGGCATTGTTGTCAGGGCAAACATTGCATTGCTATTTAAAGTTATGCATTTTGCAGTGAAACAGATTTGTCGACAGTCGTGCTCCAGATAATGAACGATAACATTGTTTGCACACATTGTGCTGTCTCTCTGAATGATTGCTGTCAGCAGAAGCAGTCTGGATTTGATGCGTCTCCTCTCTGTGTACTTCTTCTGCCTTTATGTTCACAATGCTGACAAGGCAACTTTCCACAATAAGTCACAGTGCACTCGCACACACTCACACAAACAAACACACGTCTGCAACATCTTCAGTTGTTATTTTCTCGTTTCCTAAAAGTTGTAAACCCTCTGGTTGTTTTTGTTGTTTTTAAATTTGTCTCCTTTATGTGTCTTCTTCGGTTGGTTCTGTTTACGTATTCACAAAACTGGAAATGTGACGGCACCACAGAGCCAATAAGTGCTTTAAGCATTTATTAGCTGCAAAGCATTATTGTGGAGAGGCAAGAGGAGGTTACAAAGTCGAAGAAAGCAAGACATTGCTAGTATGAACAATTGGGTGTATGAAGGGAAGGGAGGGTCACAAAACAAAACCAGTTGGTGTGTCTGAACAGTCACACCATAAATCAAACATTTTTGTTCAATTTCATTTTATTTTATTTGGTATTTTTTCACATTTCTATACTTGTGCTAAATGGATTATCAAAACTGATGATGAATATTATGATTACATTGTTGTTATTATTCCTAAGACCAAGAGGTTCTATAGTGTGATTGTGGGTGAAGGGTGGGGGATGGGAGGTATTGGGACGAAAGTGCAATGATGTTCTTCAGAGAGATCGTCCTGTTGTTCAAACCTATAGACACAAACTTCTTTTGGAATAAAAATATTCAAACAGCACTTTTCCTCTTCCTTACTGATATGGACACGCTGCCATAATGTCATGTGTGGAGGAAGTACTCAGATGCACTCAAGTAGAAGTGCCACTGCAACAATGTAACAGCTAGTGAAATCCCAGAGGTATTATTAGCTAAATGTACTGCAAAAGTATTGCAGGTATTCATTCTGCAGAGAAATGGCCCTTACTCCCTTCAAACAACATTTGTTGTATCTTTCCTTTCTGCTTCTTGTCATGATTCTACAATACGTACAAAAAAATTAGAAAAATGAGCTCTGTGAAAATGTGCAACTTTATTACACAAAAGCCACTAATTAAATCAAGCGTGGCTTTAAAAGACCAAAACCAACATTGATCCATTTTTGTCCAAAAACTAATGAAAACACACAAATGAACCACACTGTGTTGTCGATTGACGTGTTCCCATTATGATAGATAGATTGATAGATAAGTACTTTATTGATCCCCTAAGGGAAATTCAAGATTATGAATGATGACTTACATTTCCATTGTTTATTTTTACACACACACACACACACTCTCTATGCAGTAAGGTAGAGTGTTTGCCTTCGCACTGCCATAACTCTGTGATGAACCGCTGAACCGACTCCACACAGCTTCCCACTTAGACACCCACGCGCCGCACACACACACACACACACACACACACACACACACACACATGCTGCTGTACTCGCTAATGTGTATTAATCCTCAGATGAAAATACTTTACCAACAAATGCAGTGTTTAAGTAAGGCATTTAAGTAACATTTGCTAAAAAAAACATATTGTTTTGGTGACAGAAATATCAAATAACACGGGCCTTGTTATTCATTTAAGGACTAGTTGATTAACTTATATCAGGATGTGATGAGAAGTTTACAAAATGTCACCAAAAGGATGTTAATTGCAACTGTATAGCTTTAAGAGTAAGTACAGTAAATGCCATCTTCGGGCTGCGCTGTGTTTGTCATTGGATGGAAGCGTACCATGGATCAGAGTAGACCTTATGGATATGAGATAGTGTTGAGATTCCCAACCCAACAAATGTGCATTTTGTCCAAAGCAACAAAACCGAAAAAAAAGAAAACTCTACAATTTAAAGATTTCACCTCAAACCAAATCCAAGCTCACTTTGTCAATCTTTTCAATGACACGTCACTGGGCCACCTGTAACTGAAATAAAGACAGGATTTAGTTAAGGGAACTGAAACTAAGAGATGTAGCTCAATATGCTGTTCAGAGTTAGAAAGCAGAAGCCTTACGTCTGTGTAAAGGACTTCAGTATTACTCCTTTTGCACTTTTTGGGCCCTAAGGTCCCCTAAGACTATGCATCAAATTAAAAGTATATTACTTTTAATGTGTGCTGCGTGCATCTTCTTTCCTCTTAACCAGTAACATATACAGTGGTATTAACACATCTGAACAATATCTCACAAGTGTTACTGTTTATTTTGATACGGCGGCGAACTGTGGCTCAACTGTGGTTAGCAAGTCTGTCTTTCAATCAGAGGATCGGTGGTTCAAACCTCAGCCAGTCCGTGTTGTTGTGTCCTTGAGCAAGACACTTAACCCTCATTGCTCACCGTTGCTGTGTCTACGGTCTACTGTATATCATGTAAGTCGCTTTGGATAAAAGCGTCAGCTAAATGTAATGATACCAATATTGTTAAAATAGACATTGTGGTTGCAGGTATACTTTTAGTTTGGTTATGTAACTTTACCCATATAAAAAAAAGATTTGCTCCGTTTTTAATTAACTCAGAAGTACATTTTCTTCCAATTCATTAAGACCCTTTTTAAAAGTACTTTAACAAACCAATGAATCGCAGCTTCTCTTTTTAATTTGAATTGACTGAATGCAAAATGAGTTTAATCTACTGTTTGCAGTGATACCGCAGAGGATAGAAATGTAGTCATTAATTGAAAATGTTAACACAATACTAATATAATTGTAATATGTTGTGACCGGTTGGTGAGGCAGTTTGTTTTTCAGTAGCTCGTACTGTGTAATCCTAATACACATCAGAAGCACACATGCCTTATTCTGATGATGAAGTAACTCTGGCCCACATGGTCACTGCTATCAGCACGAATGCTCCAGCAGCAATCATTCTGGGTAATATCCTCTGGCAAAATAAAGTCCTGTGTGTGTAAAGGAATAGTTGGATATAAAAAGGGCAGTGTAAAAACATCTCCCTTTCTCGCCAAGAGCTAGACGGGAGGCGTGATGCCACACTCGTGTCTTGAGAGCGGTATTTGTGATACTCGCCTTGAACAAGGTTGGTGGTCCCTTTGAAGGCTGCAATGCTGCAGGTGGAAGACCCTGCATCTCTCATTTCCACATCTCGATTTATCAAAGAATGCTCTTCAATCACTGTCCGCTTCAGAAATGATTCATGAACATTAACTCCAACTCGACTACTAAAACAATAATGATAATTTGTGTTCCGTCTGGTGGTCCGAGCCCCCACTGAACCACAGTGATGTTATCATTTGGTCCCGTGATGAATTAGCATGGCAGGGTGACATCATGACATCCTGTGGTTCAGGATCTGACAAAGAATAAGGTGATTATGGTAGCAGGAGATGTTATTCATCAATCAAACCAAAAACTGAATTATTTGTAATTTCACCTTTTTTTAAATATATTTTTTGACATGTTTGGAGTCCTCCTGTTTCTAACATATTATAAAATGTGTTTTAGTTTCATAACACAGCCTCTAAAGATGTTGCTTTGATTCATCTTTTTAAAAAGCGGTCATGCCTCCAGGCACCACACTCCCCCGTGCACACAGAGAGAAGTCTTAAGTACATTTATTCAGGTTCTGTCCTCAAGTCGGCTACAAGTTTGCAGTCGGCTACTTTATTTTTGGTTAATTATTTTATTCCACTACATGAATCAGTGTGTCGGTGGAAGTTATCTAAAATGAAGAAGATTGATGGATTAAACTACTCTACTGTGTGAATATAAAGTCAAAATATTCTCCGCCTCAACCAGCTAAAACATTAGTAGAACATTAATATGTAACTTCATGCATTAATAATAAAGCAGTGATATAACACTATGAAAGGAGTCACGACAATTACTTAATGATCAGTTTTGACATTCTGCTACCAATACCTGAACTGCACTTTTTACTTATTTCAAACCGATTGTCTTACCTGGGATCATGATGTAAATGAGCCACAGAAGAACTCGAGGGGATGGGCTGCAAAGTGTCACACTGCACATCTTCAGGTCGACAAAATAACAAACAATCCATAATCGTCATGATTTCCTGTGGTTCGTTTCTCCCTGCTGCCATTATTAAACTTCAGTAGCATGAGTGACCTCATGTGGCCAGATGATGATGATGATGATGACGATGATGATGTACAGAGAAGTGCTTCTATGTTGTTGAATAAAAAGTGAGTGATAACACCAAACAATGTATTTGAAAATGTATATTTAAATGACTAATTTGGTGAAGTTAGAAATGTGTTTTGAGAATGCTCTGAAGCTCTGAAGACTTGTTAAACGTGGCTCAACTCTTTTTCATGTAAACCAGGTTTTAGTCCGCAAACGTTTTCAGCTATCTTGCCTTTATCAGGGTGGGGTTTCCTTAACGCTCAATTATGGCCGAGAGATCATTTCCTGTCTGAGGTGAAGCTAAACATCAAAGCATTCACACAATAATCTCAGGATGAATGCAAAGGGAAGACTGTGTATAGGTGTATAGGTTGGGTAATACCTACGATGTAAATCAACAGCAACATTATGCTTCCACTGTAGGTTTTATAAAACTTTCAGGTCTCCAAGCGACAACCTTTTTTGTTGTTATCTAATTAATTTAACAATGGTGCAAACGCAAGTTCCAGTTGAGTTCATAATAACAGCAACAATGATGATGCTTCCTCTCTGCAGTTTTAGAGCTTATCAAAACGGATTTAGCGAGTGAGGAAACAAATCCTCTCTTCACGACACTTACAGCTGCTGTGCATCAGACCAGAGCAAGTTTCTTTTTACACATTTTACCATAAAATCTAATTTTCAATTCCTTTTATTCAAGACTCAAACCATTCACATAAAGTTATTATCATCAAGGAGACGTTCATCAGCGTTTCATCTGATGGGACAACTGACCCACTGAGACAAAAACACACTTTTACATGACAACAAACAACAATTAATGCTGTCAGTATCCGACTGTAACTTGGCAGACCTGGCACTCCCCCCACCAGTCAGAAGATGACTGAGTTGGATGGGTTTACTGAACAGGCATACTGGGCACAGGTCCAGGTGCTCTGTAAGAGGTGCCTGTTAAGATTTCTTGTTTGAAATTAAATTAAGTTACTGTAAAAAATAAAAAAACAACCCAAAATGTGTGGCTCATTCATTCTCTCCGCATGTCTGAATACAATTATGACTCCTGTGGAAATATTTTGATAAAGCACTCTTCTCAAACTGCATTTGTCTGATCTCTATCCATTTCCTGCCACGAGAGAACTATACAAGACAAAAGTGTAGAAATGTTCACATTTATTCAGCAACAGTAGTTTCAAAATGAGACAATTTTCAGAACTTCCACTATTTGTCTGCAAAAAAAACAAAACTAAATGGAGCAACACGGAAAAAAAGAAAGAGGTGATGTTCTGACAACACAATGTGAGAAAACACCACGGAACAAAACACCCTCGTCAGGAAATGCCACTAAACGTATGGTAACAGAAACTGTTCGTAAAGTTTAGGGGTGTTTGCATCATTGTAGCAGTTGTACAAACCATATTGTGTCACCTTTTTTTACTTAAAGCTCATTCAGACTGCAACATCTGCAAACAGGACTCTGACATTAAACAACAGACTGCAAGAAGACAGAATACTGTAGCAGGTCAAATATTACTACAACTATTACCAGTATCAATGCTGTTGGAATATATGGAGTATATGGAGTCATTGTTTTGGGTTCAAATCTGCTGAAGTTTAAAAAATAAGGGGATAGAAAAGAATAGAATAATAGAATAGAACAATTAGAAAATAATAAGTAATAATTTGTAAGTAAAACCCCAACAACTCCAGCCTTCCTCTCTGACTCAAATCTTGGAAACCTATAGGCGCACATGCAAAAGCAAGAGGTATCCTGATGTTACTTATAATAAAATAACAATTTATGAAGTTCATTCTACTGCAGACATTTAGCAACCTTTCAAAGTCCCTACGCACCTTCAGCTCACGCTACACTGGTGTTACATTGTTACTTTGCTTCTCCATTGAGTGTAATTTTAACTTCCTTTTTTTTAAGCAATGGAGGAATAGGAACTACGTCTAATGAGATCTATTGTAATGACTCTTCCTTGTTACAGTGTTTTTCCTCTGCACAGCATGGCTTTTAAAAGAAGTTGTTCACATTGATGATGTGTTGGAGGTGTGCCAGTTTCCACTATTCTTACCTGCAATATACGACATTCCGAGCAAACAACTATGATCAATGTAAAGATATAGGTGAGCAATGTCTGCCTGAGGAGGGAATGGAGCTCTCCCTCTGAGTGTTGAAATCCGAGCTTCTCTTTTACTTTGTTGACATAGCCGTTCCAGCCGTGCATGCTTTTAGTGCATGTTGGTACGTCTGAGCGTGCCCCACCGGCTCGCTAATGGCTGCCGCTCTGCACAGCTCTCAAGCGGCAGCTACAGCTGATGACGCCGTCCTGACCGACTGCCTCAGCGCGGAAACGTCCTCCGGTTCCGCTCAGCTAAACACGGCTGGCTCTGTCCGCACTTTCGCTGTATAATCCAATGCCACCAAACATGTTCGTTCACCGGTCTACACTGTTATGCAGACCGGTTTTTAGCCATGATAGCTGCATCACTTTGTTCCACACTGAAATATCTATGGTACTATATGATGGATTGTGAATAGATTTTAAACGGACATTCGTGGTCCCAAGAGGATGAATCCCACTGACTTTGAAGTCTTGACTTTTTCTTATGAAGCTAAAAGGTTGGCTCATCTCAACTATTCGATGGGTTGTCATGAAATTTAAAACATATTCAAGATCCACAGAGGATACATTCTCACATGGATTGGTAAGAAATTTGATACAAATATCCATTGGGCCCATATATACGATCTATATAAGTATATTAGCATGCCGATGTGGCCATTCAGCTCAAAGTAGAGCCTCACAGAACTAATATTGTAGACTCTTGATTTTTAAGAATACCACAGCTAATGAAAGAGCTGCGGACTTGGTGGACTGCGGACCTTTTTTTCTGTAACACCTGTTGTGAGGCTGTAGTAGAAACACAGGTCCATTGGAAAACAATATATAAGAGCATGAATGGATGGTCTGGAGCATCCATAAAGTAAACTTTTGATTCTTTTGATCTGCTGATTTCACTCAATGATACCAAAATTGTGCTAAATTCAACATGCATTAAGCAGCTTAAAGTTTTTTTTGCGTTTTTTTTGCGTTTTTTTGCGCTCTGCAAGTAAGGAGAACCTCGTCTTCACTTAGACGTACATTTCATCTAATCTCGGCTGCTGATGGAAAATTAAGACCTCGGAGTATGTGACATCATCGGCTGCGTGTTTGTTATTGGAGGAATGGGCAGAATCTCTTGATCGTTTGAGCTTGACGTCAGAATAGACCACATCCTGAATAAGTGTGAGAAAGGGAGTGTTTAGGTGGAGGCCTGCTCAGTTGTATCATTATGTTACACAGAAGCAGCATAACTACATTAAATTTGACCAAAATTGATCCAACTTAAATTCATAGATGTAGTTTGAAACCAGCTCACCTCGTCTCTCACAATAACAGATGGCCTGGCCACATCCATCGCTGCACCACCTGTATCTGAAAGACAGACCGTAAGTCAAGGGAACTGAAACACACAAAAGATATAAATCCATCAGTCGTGGAGAGTGCTTTTGTTCTCACCAATGTAGACGCGTTGCCTGACCGTAGGATCACATCTGATTGAGGAATCAAGAGTCCTGTGATTAGTTGCATGAGGTTGAACTGATTTGACTTGCGATCTCAAGTGACTTTTCTTTCTAATCCTGAAAAAGCTTTTTGTATATATTAAAAAAGCCCTGAGGGGCAAGTGAAAGTTCCTTATTTTATTGTCTTCTGTTGGTTGGTTTTAAATATTAAAACCAACCAACAGAAGACATGTTTTGAGTAAACTGAATAAAAAATGAAAATCCTCTTAATTTATACTGAATCTCTCATAAACAAATATTATTAATATAAACACGAGAACCTCTATCTTGAAGAAATGTTTAAATGTAAAGGGTTGAGATAAATGTAAAAAGAAATCTATGCATCCAAGGAAATGGAGTAAATCTATGGAACAATCTTGACAATGACTAAAAAATGTGTAGTACAACCCAGAAAATAAAATATTAGAGTATTGGAAAAATAATCATTCAAATGGAAAAGAATGGCTTCCTGACAATAACTACAAAAATACCTCATCAAATCATCCTTTACATGCACGTCTCATGGGGGCCAACAACCTTACATAATTCAAGATCCTCATAAATATTACCATCTACTTGACAGATGTAGTTATTAATATATATTTAAAGTCTTATGCTGATATATTTGTAACATACAGGTCTTGGTTATGAGTAAAAGTTTCTTTTCCACAGCTTCACACACACACACACACACACACACACACACACACACACACACACACACACACACTCACCTTCTGATGAAGATCAGGTAAACAATGGCTGCCATGATCCCCAGCAGCACAATGACAACAATCACGATAGCAGACACCAACAATGACGATATCGGCATCTGTTCTGATAGAAGAAATATGACCGTGATTATGACCGTGATTATCCCTGTGTGGCTTAAATGAATAGAGTTGATTGGTATAGTTGACATCATGTTGAAGAATATTTCTTGCTCACCTTGAACAAGAAGGGTGGTGGTTCCTTGAAGTGAACCACTAGGAAAGGCTGCAATGCTGCAGGTGTAAGACCCTGCATCTCCCATTTCCACATTTCGAATTATCAAAGATTGTTCTTCAAGCGCCACTCTCAACTTTAGAAACGATTCTGAAATATCAACTCCAAAATCCCTATTAAAAACAAGAATTTTTATTTTTTTTCCATCTGGTGGTGTGATGTCCCATTGAACCTGAGAAATGTTTTGTTTTGTTCCGAGGGGTCGGCATGGCAGGGTGACATTATGCCCGACGTATCCCGTCACTTGGATTTCATGTGCTTCAACAACTGCCAAAGAAATAAAGTGTTATGGTAGCAGGAGATTTGATTAATAAATCAAACAAAAACGTAATATTTGTAATTCCCCCTTATTTTATACATGTATGGAGTTCCCCCATGGTTGTTAGTTTCACAGCCTCTAAAAAGTATTTAAAGAAGATATATTTATAGAACTATCTTAAACAGAAACATTTGAAATTATTTAAACCATCCATCCATCCATCCATTTTCCACCGCTTATCCGGGGTCGGGTCGCGGAGGCAGCAGGTCAAGCAGGCTGACCCAGACTTCTCTCTCACCCGCAACATCTACCAGCTCATTCTGGGGGATCCCGAGGCGTTCCCAGGCCAGCTGGGAGATATAATCCCTCCAGCGTGTCCTGGGTCTTCCCCGGGGCCTCCTACCAGTTGGACGTGCCTGGAAAACCTCTAAAGGGAGGCGTCCTGGAGGCATCCTAATTAGATGCCCGAACCACCTCAGCTGACTCCTTTCGACACGAAGGAGTAGCGGCTCAACTTCAAGCTCCCTCCTGATGTCCGAGCTCCTTACCCTATCTCTAAGGCTGAGCCCGGCCACTCTACGGAGGAAACTCATTTCGGCCGCTTGTATCCGCGACCTCGTTCTTTCGGACACGATCCAAAGCTCGTGACCATAGGTGAGGGTTGGGACGTAGACCGACCAGTAAATTGAGAGCTTTGCCTTTCGGCTCAGCTCCTTCTTCACCAAGACGGCCCGGTGCAACGCCTGTTTTACTGCTGCAGCCGCACCGATACGCCTGTCGATCTCCCGCTCCATTTTACCCTCACTCGTGAACAAGACCCCGAGATACTTGAACTCCTTCGCTTGTGGTAGGCACTCTGTCCCCACCCGGAGGGAGCAATCCACCGGTTTCCACCAATAATATCTTATTATATATCATAATAGCTTTTTCAAAATGTAAAACAGTTGGTCTTACCTGGGAGTAATGTAATGAAAATCATCTTCAGAAGTGTCACAGGGGATTTGCTGCACGTTTTCATTGTTCATAACTACAGGTGGTGGACAAAATAACAGAAACACATTACAATTCAAGACAATAGCGCTTTTTTTAAACAGCCTTTGAGTCAAATCAACATGATGGAAACTTACAGTTCTGAAGAGCCAGATCCGTCAAGTCGGTGCTTAATGGATAAATCAGAAAAAAAACATGAAGTAAAGCCGCGTCAGAGAGATCATAATGTTTGACGGCATGCGGTCGCAGAAAAAAATCCATCAGCAAAGAGGAACATAGTCTCCACCAGTCAGCAGCACAGACTGATGGTCCACTGTGATTACAGAGCTGCAAAACCACAGCCTCAATAGAAAGGTCTGTAAGATGTATGCTGTTTTATGTCGACTCCCTGTATATTCCTCAAGCTTAAAGTTAGATGATGGAACATCCAGAGGTATCAACATCTGTCTTAGAATTAGTTATTAGAATAACTCACCAAAAATAGAAAAGAGGAAAGCACCATAACAGCAGGAAGCTTTTTTCTATCTCCCTGCACCAGTAAAAGTCAAACTCATGCCGATTGTTTCCCTTTTTAAATGATCGAGACTGTATTTCAAAGTAAGCAGTCAGCATTATTTCCTGCTGTTTATTCCTCTCTGTCGCCCTAAAAAGCATCTACCAGTAGAACACTGACCTTGTGTGGTCAAATGATGATATTGCCTTTGAGAGAAACAAAAAATGATATTCCGTATTTTCTTTCTCGAGAAATTAATAGTTTATTATTTGAATACAGATAAGCAGGACTGGGTTATGCTTTGTAGTATCAATACGGGAAGCTTTGCATCATCACTCACTGATTTGAAAACTATCCAGATGTTCCTTTTTATTGTGAATCAAATTCTCAAATCCTTGTGACATCAGCCAAAAAGCTAAACATATTATTATGCTTTATATGAGCTATTTTGTTGTTTAATGTCAAAATCAAAACATGACTTACTACTTACTGTTACGGTGTCCATCTTTCCTGGAGATGAGAGTAGAAATGGAGCCTCACAAAGTTTAATAATAAGGATCGATTTGATATTCTGTTTGTACGCGTAACGCTTGTGATATGTTTTTATATTCTATAAATGTAGCATTTCCGCAATTCTAAAAATTGTGCTCAAACATGCAGTTTGATGTCAGATTTGCAATAAGGCTTGTGCTTTTGTTTCGCTTTCATATACGAGGACATTTACGAGACTTGGTGCTGGACGGAGTGTAGCACGTCTCCTCATATCAACGTTTTTGCGCATGAGTTGGAGGGAATCAAAAGAGGGGAAATTAAATGATAAATTCAACAAGATGCAAATTTGCATCTTTTCAAGTTTCAATCTGAGGGAAAAAAGATGATCATGAACTATAACCCTACTGTACTGAAAGCACAACAGCAGATGTACTCTAGAGCGTCATTATCAAAAGAGGAACCTTGTTATTGCGTAGATCCAAATTGCTTGCTCAACGTAGTTCTTCAATTTGAAAAAATCTTTGACAAGGACATTTGGAATTTAGCAATATGACTAACGATTTCATTTATTCAAGTGTGCAAAAGCATTTTGTTCAGTTTCACCTTCTCTTACAGACTCAGATATGTAAAGCAACATGTTCCTGCTTTAGCAGTATAATTCAGAAATAATCTAGTATTTTATATTATGTTGTGCTATACAATGCACTATTGGTAAATTATGATGAAATAGATATACACACACCTAACACACAGAACATTTTAATTTGTCTGTCAAATATTACTCACTTGTTTATACAACCATTAATATGAACATCTTCTTTCATTCTGTTTGAGAACTGTTGTTTGACCGTGCAGTCACTTAATCATCTGGCAATTTGATAACAAACATGCTCACTTTATATAATTCAAATGACTGATTGATAATGCCACGTAATGTCTAACGTCCTCTTTAATTCTGTGCACTTTGTGCAGATTTCACCACATGCATTCAGTTTGTTTCGCTTTGCCTTTTCGTTCCATTTCAGATGAGGAAAACAAATGAGCATAGAGCAGAACACTGCGTTAATTATATAGCTGCTCAACGGTGACCTCATGTCAAGCCTCCTTGTCGGAGCTGAATCTCAGAAGAGTGATGTCTAATCATCTCCACCAATCAGAGGCCCCGGATAAATTAGCCCCAGGTGTTCAAGAGTAATCGGGGTCGGGGATGCAAAGCTTTGCCTTTTTCAGTTGGTCGAACTCGGCTTGTTGCCTGCATGTAAATTACTGATTTTACGGGGCAAGACGGGAATAACAACTGCTACAGGCACAGCTCTGCAGCCTGAGTTACATTCCTAAAATACAAAGCAGACGATATGTTTTCATATTGGAGACTGTGGTGCATTGCATATTGTGACTGTGTTGGTACAGAATCAATCGCTAGAATTGCTGCAAAAGCAGCTTTGCGTCTCCAAGATACATTTATTACTTTTGATATTTAAAGTATATTTTGCCAAGACTACTTCTGTATTTTTGATGCACAACCTTTTACCTTGCCTTAAAGTGGCATATTGAAGATTTTCCTATTTAAATAAACGTCTGTTACGTCACTATTTATCGCACACAATGGTGACTGAGCCTTTGTCCCACTGGTGAAAGTTTTTCTCTATTCTATACAAACAAAATATAGAACGATGTCACAATTCTGAAAAATGTAATCTCATCTTTCAAAAGACTCCAGATTGCAACACTCAAAGCACAAATCCATCGTTCTCACTCGAATAGAAATTGTTATTTCATCAGGACTTTAAATTTAAATTTAAGGATCTTAACACTTTTTCCACCGCTGGTGGTCAGTGTGACACTTCATCCCACAGCTTCATTCTCAGGACTTGAAAGTGGAAATTATGTGTAGCGCTGCAGTTTAAATTGAAAAGTTATACAGGGTCAGTTACCCCAATAGTAGAGAGCCAGGTAACAGGTCGTCACTTTTTAAATTAAAAAATGTAAGGTGATCAGCTTCTTCCGAAATAACCCTACAAGCCTTTCATATCTCTGGTGAAGGAATAGCCTATGTTTCTTTCTTTCTTCTTTTTTTACCATAAAGCTCTGTCATTTGGTTTTAAACTGGTGATAATATCTGCAGTATAAGTTACTTGGGAAAAAGCATCTTGTGCTATTATTTGTGAAACCAAATGAGGGCACAAGCATTTATTTGTAAAGATTCTGTTTAATGAAGACACACATGATGATTGTTTTTCCAATGTGAGTTTCCACTGAGCATCATCATTGTCTCTTGAGTCAAATAAACATTTCATGTGCAGCACATTTTTATTGATTTTGATCTGGGTCCTTGGTCATGAGAAAAATGCATCAGGGAAAGAAGAAACTGAAAAAACAAAAAACAAAACAATGTAAATTAGTATGACAGTGAGAAAGAACAAATTGACCAAACGGCTATACATCATATATTTTTTAGATTAATCTCACCTCCTCTTACATGAACCCTCTCAGTGTGCTGATGAGCAGCAATAAAATCGACCAACGGGGAGTACTGCAGGATGCTATATGAAGTAAAAAAAACAATTATCACCACTCGGAAATGCCAGCTTGCTTTAAATATGCTTGCCCTAAATATCAAGGTTGTTTTGTAACTTACAAAACAACCTTGATATTTAGGAAAAATGCACATATGCACATTGTCTTTACAAATAAATGAATGCATCAATTTCCTGACCCAATTAAAAAGGAGAAATCTCACCTCTCAGATTCAGAACCGTGGAGTTTTCCCGCATGGTCACCATATTTGAGGCAGTGCAGATGTAATTCCCTAAGCCTTCTGCCTCTAACCTCTCTATGATGAACATGGAGTTATTTACATGTGTGTCATTGCCGTTGAACATCCAGGTGAAGTTTGCTGGCGGGACGGAGTCTGCTGTGCACTCCAGTGTGACTCTCTGGCCAGGTGCCGCTGCTGTCGGTCCAGTAATTGATATGTTATGTGGTCCATCTGCACAGAGAAAAGAAATATAAGTATTAAGGTCCTTTACATAAGTAAAAGTACTAATACCACACTTTCAAAATACCCAGTTTCAAGGTAAGGCCTTCATTTACCATGTTGTGTCAGTAAAAGTAAGTAATCAGGAAAATGCACTTAAAGTGTCGAAAGTAAAAACATGTAAATTTGGTCTGTTATCATTAGACTATAATTATGCATGCATCAATGTAAACACTGGCTTGTAATCTTGTATGGATTAATCTGCTTGTTAGTTTCTCGATTGATTTGTAGAAATTCAGAAAATCGTGAAAAGTGCCTGTCAATACAGATTGTTGCCAGAGGTGTCAAAAGTATTCACATTCATTACTCAAGTAGAAGTATAGATACTAGGGTTTAAAAATACTTCTGTAAAAGTTGAAGTATCAACTCAAGCTTTTTACTTAAGTAAAAGTGTAAAAGTACTGGTTTCAAAACTACTTAAAAGTATAAAAGTAAAAGTAATGTAAGGGGAATTTTTTTCCCATTAAGGACAAACTCTTAAGCCATGTCTCAGGGGCCTATAGTGCATTACCCCACCTCCCCCCCAAAAAAATACATTTTCTAAAGGCCATAATGACTATAATGTTGTATTAAAATGTTATGTTGAAAAATGTGGGATGCACTAGACTACCCGTTTCAGCTGCATATATGCCCATTGAAAATGATCACATTTTATTACAATGCAAATACATTAAAGTACCATATGTGTACTACTGAGCATTAACATGTGTTTCATGAAAGCCATTAGTTTGTGGTACTTGGGTGCGCAGAGCTTGCAGCGCATTCGAAATGAATTGTTTTTGCACCCAACCATCTCGAAAAATTCTTCCAGGTACGGCCAGGGATGTACAAGGGTTGGCTGGTCTTGTTGGCTATCAACCTCCTCGCTGATACTTGGTTGGGAGTGGGATATTTCGCTCGAGTTCTCTGACACAGACATCTTTGTAATAGGCTTTTCTGCAGTCCTTGCTGGAGAGTGACGTAATTTGTAACGGTTGATTTTAGGGCTGCAACTAACGATTATTTTAATAATCGATTAATCTGTCGATTATTGTTTCGATTAATCGATGAATCGGATAAAAAACTAAAAAGCATTACTTTCCAACCCTTTATTCAAAAACAGAACTGACGGTGCAATAATCTTCAGAAAGTGCACAAACAGGTTGCTCCTTGAACATCCCTGAGCTGTTAAAGTAATAACAATAAAAAAAAAATTATGGACTAACACAAACATACACATGTATGCTTTATATCTGCCAAATATATAGGCTTTTATTAAATAAAGTGCACAAAACATTTTGCACAACATTTTGTTTAAAGGAACCTGAGCTGTCAGAACAATAAATAACTTATAAAATACTTAGAAAAATACTAATCAGAAAACTTAACAGGATTTGTTTGAACGTCAGAACTGGTTCTCTACACTACATTCAGATACACACTCAAACTCTCACAGACGCACACACTCACAGACGCACACGCATACAAACACACGCACACACACACTCAGACGCGCGCGCACACACACACACTCACACTAACAGACGCGCACACACACACTCTCTCTCTCACTCCCTTTGTTCAGACACATTGTTCTTACGAGCTAACTCTAACTTGTCAGGCTAATAACGAGTAAACAGCAGAAAGCTGCTGGAGGGACGTTACGTCTTCACTTCAAAACGGAACAAAATCTGCCGACTATCCGCGGCACCGGAGCCTCAACCGGAAGTGCCTCTACTAGCTGCCGCTGCCCGGTTTGAGCTGCTACTGTGCTGTTGAACGGCCTTACCTCCGCGATGTGTTTCAGAACAACGTTACGGTCTCAGCTGGTCTCTCCTCGACCTCCGCTCTGCTCCGCGCTCAAATCAACTTTTTTGTTCATACTCAAACATCTCCGTGACTTATTGAGTGGCGTAATAATCGCGCAACACAACGCGGAATGAAAACTAACCAAAATGAAATAGTAACGAGGCTATTTTTAAAATGTAGGGAGTAGAAAGTACAGATATTTGCGTGAAAATGTAAGGAGTAGAAGTATAAAGTCGTCTGAAAAATAAATACTCCAGTAAAGTATAGATACCCAAAATTTCTACTTAAGTAAAGTAACGAAGTATTTGTACTTCGTTACTTGACACCTGATTGTTGCACACAAAATATATCAAAACTAACAAGAAGCTGTCAGATAATTATCTTGAAGTAAAACGTACAATGATCCCGCCTGAATTAAGTGGAGTAGAAGTGCAAAGTGGTATTGGAAGAAAATGTACAAGTACCTCAACTTGTACTCATCTTTTTACTTAAATATACTACCTAACATTTCATCACTTTATAACTACTATACTGTACTATATTATAGCTATAAAGTGAATGCATACAAGCCTTGCATAACTTTAATAATTCCAAAGAATTAAGAGCACATTTTTTTGTACTTTTTGAAAATAGTCTTAATTTTCTGTACTCACAGTTGACCGTGAGATCATAGGCCACAGTCATGGTGCTGACTGGGTTGCTGACCTGACACTGGTAGGTGCCGTGGTTGGAGCTGTGAACAGGTTTCAGGGACACCGTCTTGTTGTCCGCAGAGAAGGTGACTCTGTCACTCTGAAGGAGCGGCCGGTTGTCCTTCATCCACGCTGTGGTGCTGATGGAGCCGGAGGCCTTGCAGCTGAGGTTGGTGGAGCTTTTGTCTTCAATCAAGACGGCTGCAGGGCTGCTGATGATGGCTCCAGTTATCAGCTCTGGCAGAACATAGTGTCAATATAATAAATAAACGGATGAGGAATGTCTGCTCTCTGTCCGTCTACAATTGTACTGATCTGCATTTCACTCCACACATTGTTTGTGAATGTGTCAAATATACCCTGTAAATCCTTGAATCCGTGCAGGAACGTAACGTATTAACAGGAAAAGTGGGAATAGAATAATTTATTTATTAGATTATATTCAAGGGCTTCAACAAAAATGAGATTTTTAAATAAAAGAATGTCATAAAACCAGCTTGGAAAAGGTCGTATTCTTTGCAGGATTGCTGGATTTGATTTATTTAGATATCGCAGCAGTGTCCACTACAGGTCTTGCAGTATCAAGGCATATGCATAAAAAAATAATATTTCTCAAACAATGTCCTTTTGAAGACTTGAAAAAAATTCTTCGAAAATGAGTGCCGACATTTCCTCACAGATATTTGAAACAGCACAACATTGAACCCACCATACACATTGAGTGTGGTCTTCCCCTGTTTCTGCAGCCCTCCGTCTGGTGTGATGGTGACGGCGTACTCCCCGCTGTCCTTCAGCACCAGGTTCTTGAGCACCATGGCGCCTGTGGGTCGTTCTACTGAGACCCTGTTGGCATATCCAGGATCAATGATGTCGGTGCTGGTGGAGGTGATGATGTTCACCCCTTTGAAGCTCCAGCTGACTGAGAACGGACTCCCAGAAGGAGCGAGGGTCGTGGTGAACTTCACTGTGCCCGCCACAGCTCCACTCAGAGGCCCCGGGGGTAAGATATCCTCACCTACACACATACCTAATAACACAATTGAGAATTAAAAATAACACTGTTGAACCAATTCAAATTTTTTCTTTCAAAAAATCATGGCACGAACCCATCAAGGATGGATTTAATTTACCTGATAAAAAAAGCACCATACAAGCGGCAGTCCTGAGCATCTTGATGTCCATAAAGACTCGTGTAACGTTGTCTCACAGTCCCCTTCAAAATCTAAGACATAGAGTCACAGGTGTTCCTTCTTTTATTGTCCCACAGTGACTCCAGCCCGCCCACTCAGTAATAAAAAGCACAAACACTGTTTACGAGGCCACTGTGTAAACTCCTGTGAGTATGAGCTCAGTCAGAAGCTGGTGGTCTCGGGTTGATGGACTCATTTTTGTTTTATGTAGAAATGTCCATTGACCAGACCAATACAGGTCAGCAGTGTTTAAAGAAACCTTGCTGTGGTCTTGCTAATCATAGCTTTCCGTAAACAGGTTTGCACCTTTTACTGTAATTTCAACATGATAAAGTATGAAGAAACATAATCCTCTAACAATAAACTAGGATACCATCCATCCATTATCTGAACCGCTTATCCTCTTTAGGGTCGCGGGGCGCTGGAGCCGATCCCAGCTGTCATTGGGCGAAGGCAGGGTACACCCTGGATAAGTCGCCAGTCTATCCAGGGACTAGGATACCAATGAAATAAAAAATGTTACTGTTGATTTCATCCTGCCAGAGTTCTATATTTATATGAATGAAGCATGAAACAACACTTGGACCATCTTCACACTTTGTGGATACATTTTTTTTTTGTTTGGGTAGATTTTCAAAAGCTAAAAAGTTACTTGAATTAAAAAATACTACGATGACTATGAAGCTTGTCATTTGACTGTGTTGCAGAAGTCTGAGTCACAGTGGTGGAGGCCTGTTGTGCATCAGTTTTATGAGCTCTTCAGTGAGTGCTTTTGGATTTCTTACAGGATGCGGTTTCAGGAGCAGCAGCGAGGCGTAGCATTCCTCGAGGAGGAGGATCAAAGTCGTCCAGGAGACACTTAACCTCCTCCAGACAGCTTCACAAACACGTCTCTTGGTTCAATATCTACTGCATTTCTCATTTTACATTTTTTTTGTTAGATATTTCATTCAGTCTCTCTGCATATGTTTGCGTTTATTTTTTCTGTTTTTCCAAACATCTAACCAGAAAACATCCCAGTCTGATAGGGGACAGTCCAAATACTGAGACCCAACCATTGAATCAACTGAAACGATGAGGTATTACAAATGTGTCTGTAACTCCTGACATGTGAATGTACAGAACGGGAGGGGACATCACTGAGACCTCTCAATAACAATGTGCTTCGTAAGTGGCCCTCTCAGTGTAAATATAATGTTACTCAACCTCTTTTGTTACACTGGGAGCGATGAGTTGATGTGGCTCATTCGGTGAATGAGAATGTGTCCCTCTACGAGAGAAATGGATCTCAATGTCTAACTGATGCTTTATTAGAAAACCATGTCGCTACGCTACAAAACAACATCAAGCATAACTGTTCCATTAATTCAGTTTTTACAAAGCTAAATTTCACAACTGTAATTTAATGCAGGAACTAAAGTTGTATGTGATACCGTATGCATTCTTAACAAACGTAGTCACGCTATGTCTACATTTCTATGAGTTCTGAATGGATCCATTGGCAATTTTCCAAGTCTGTGAAGTTTACAGTATGTAAACGGAGGATAGCAGTTTAACAGACAAACCTTCAAAACCAAATCCCTTTTGTTCAATATAATAACGTCAGTAGTTGGTGTTGTGTTTTTGAAAGCAATGCAGACCATCTTAAATTGTATCAGGACTGTCATGATAGAAACTGATAGAAACCAGAGGCATACAGAACAATGGAATATGAATACATATAGTGCCACATTTTATTGTAAAGGATAAGCTAATAATTATATTTTCCCAAAAAATAAATACATCCATATAAGTATCAGGGCTGTCGTCGAAGAAGCCCATGAACACTCATTTGATTTGTTGACTGCTCCATGAAACTGGGGCTCATCAAGAGGGTAGGGGGGGAAACAACATTCTTGTCTATGGAGAGGAGAACGAGATCCTCAACACAGACAAGACCAAATAAATAATACTGGACTTCAGGAAGAATCCTCCCCCTCTACAGCCTCTTATAATGAGACTGAGGTGGAGAGGGCCGACAGCTACAGATTCCTAGGACTGCAGGTTACATCTGACCTGAGCTGGACTCTTAACACCACGGCCACAGTGAAAAAAGCCCAGCAAAGGCTCTATTTCATCTGCTCAGGAAAGCTGGTTTCTCACCCAGGCCTACAGAGGACTGATAGAGAGCATCCTCACTGCAGGCATCACTGTCGGGTATGGGAACACCACACAGGCAGAGAGGAGGGCTCTGCAAAGAGTCATAAAGACTGCGGAGAGGATCTCAGGGACAAAACCTCCTTCCATGGACTCTATGTATGAGCAGCGCTGTCGGAAAAGAGCAGAGGGAATCATCAGAGACTCACTCCACCCAGCTCACTCACTGCTCAGACACAAACACTGCACGTACAACCTGAGACACAGCAGAGACAGCATCATTACCCACAGAACTTGTTTCTTCAATAGCTTCTTCCCTGTCACAGTCAATCGGATGGCAAAACAAAACTGTTGAAATATGTATAGCAATAACCCAGGATCATGTGTCATATACCTCTGATAAAGGTGTAATATTATTTTGGTGCAATATTCTAACTGTGCAATATCCCCACACAACTTTCTTCCACCTCTAGCCTATTTATTAGTATTATTTAACATTTGCCCTCTCCTTACTGTATTCCATATTACTTGTACATATTAGCACCTTTCTGTATAGTGTTTTTATATGTTATATCTCTTTTCTTATTATAGTGTCCTTTTTTTATTTCTAAACTTTTGACTGCACAAGAAATTCCAATGTGTCTGAACTGTTGGTCTGTGCTCAAATGGCAAATAAAAAACCTTGAACCTTGAACCTTGAACTGTGTTTCTCCACCAAAAATCACACAAAAGCAACCCTTAAAATCTTGTGTTTACTCGAGATGTTGTCATAAGTTGACATTTGACCTCTGCAGAGTGTAGCTACTGCCACGTCTTATCTTTTAAATGAGTTAATATTTTACAGCAGAGATAAGCCACTGTCTTGTGCGGCAGTAAATACTCAATATTTACATAATTATGTTGCCTGACTGACTCCCACCGAACCAGAAAACACTGAAAAAGCACAAGCTTGAATAGAAGGGCCAGTGATGCTCTGTTTAGACTTCAGTGCCTGGAGCTTTTCAAATTCTATCGCTTGGTTAAGTGACAGAATAAGAAAGCTAATCGATCATCTCATTTCATTTCAAAATATTTTAAATTATACTACCACTCTTGAATGTTGCTATAGGACGCCATTGTATCCAATAATCAGTGACGTGGAAACCTGCAGAGCAACACTGTGTGTGTTTGTCCACTTCTGGTTTCTCTTGTAGTCAAAGGAGAGGTGGAACTCTGTGTTGAGTTAAATAATTACATTATTTTGTATTTTTACGTGAGACAAATTGTCATTTGTTCTGCTGCGTTGCATGTTTTATTATTTGGTATAAAGATAAGAGCAGATGGAAAGATGGATGCAGACTCAATGGTGCTGAAATGCCAACATGAAAGCTGTAATGAACCCATTTGTAGATATTTCAATGCTCTGTGATGAGCCTCCTGCTCTTAATGGTGTTTTATTAAACTTAGTTCAGGAACAGGGACCACGCCCCCGACGCAGCTCGTCCCCCGCGCACCGGGGTATTTAAATGAGACTAACCTGTCCACATCCTCCGTGACTCCGTCTCCACATCCCTCCCACCCACCCCGTTCTTGTCTCCCTCCTTCTCTCTCTCTCTCTCTCTCTCTCTCTCTCTCTCTCTCTCTCTCCAGCAGGAACGACGGGGGGACTCTGACATCCAGAGCCACCGAAGAGACGGCCCCCACTCAGTCTCTAACACCCCCGACGCCACGGCGGTCTCCCATCGCCCGCCTTCGACTATCGCACCACAAACCCTCTCCCCTCATCCCGCACCCCCTCCCCCCATCCCTCCCCCTCTTCCCTCATCCCTAATCCCCCATCCCACATCCCTCACCCCCTACCCCTCATCCCTCATCCCTCATCCAGCATCCCTCATCCCTCATCCCTTACCCCTCTTCCCTCTCCCCTCATCCCTCATCCCTCACTCTTTCTCCGCTTCGAGAACCTAACAGGTTCGATAATAAACCATTTTGGAAACCAACTATCTAGCGTGGTCCTTGTTAGTGAATGAGATAACACACGGTCAACATAAATTAGGGTTAAACTAGTTTACTGCAGAGATTAAATACAGAATTGACCTGAACAATGCATGATGTCCAGCCTCTCTGAACATCATGAAGAGATACAAATATTTTTTTTTTTTTTTTTTTTTGTAATTGGAGTTAGACAAACAATATATAATACTTTCCTTTTTATTTTGAAAAACAAAACTTAAATGCTACAGTTGTTTTCTATGACATGTCTGTTTTGAGTTAAATTACAAAACATGTTTTTGTGTCACTTGAATTATAAAATTGGTTGATCTTCAAGACCACAATAAGTCAGTAGGTAGTCACTTTCCCAAAATTATGAATAAGACAGGTGATGAAAATGACATGTCAACAATTCACCAATTGATAAACACTCCTATTAAAATGCGATATAATAATTCACACCTGTTGCCAAATCACCAACCCACAAATGTAAAAGTTATTTGATGGACTGAGCATTGTCTGTGCACTGTGCAGAGTGCCATTATATAATTAGTAAAGTTTTAAAAAAAACTTCATTTACAAAGAACTTTTCCAAACTCATGTTACAAAATGCTTCGTATTTAGACATTTAAACGTGCCAATAAACCTAGAGTTGCTTACCAGCAACCCAAAAGTGACAACAGTACATGGCCATGTTCAAAAAAGTGAAGGATGTAATCCCAGTAGATTGCTGCAGATACCAGATGATTAGTGATGCCTGTCTAACGTTTTTGTGGATTTATGATGTGAAACATGATGTTCTGTTGTAGCAGAGGCAGACATACAGGTGTGTATTGATTAAACACATATATACGTAACATGTCATTTATAATACCCATTTCTTTACTTTGTTTCAGTAGTTACTATTTTAATTATTTACAGTGCAACATATTGCATGGCGCTAACAGCTAGAGGGGCCAGGGTTCAATCCCCAATGCTGTCCTTCTGTGTGGAGTTTGCCCGTTCTCCCCGTGGCAGTGTGGGTTTCCTCCCACAGTCCCTCCGGTTCATTGGAGACTCTAAATTGCTCGTAGGTGTGAATGTGAGCGTGAATGGTTGTCTGTCTCTATATGTGCCTTTCAGGGTATAAACCCGGCCTTCGCCCAATGTCAGCTGGGATCGGCTCCAGCCTCCCCGCGACCCTGAATAGGATAAGCGGTTCGGATAATGCAATGTTATGGAATATTACATATGCATACTGTCGGTGTCCGTTTTGAACAAATTGAAAAACATTCAATACCAGCAGATGTTATTGTAAAATCAGGCTACACAAAAGTTGCAATGAAGCTATGCATAAAACATCGAGCTCAGCACAGTGAAGAGTTGAATAAATACCAGAAAAGAAACACTGCTGTTTTTCTTGGTTTTGGGAAGGCTTCTTAATTGTGTTTGTTTCCTCCTTTTATTTATGCTGCTAGAAGAAAAGTTAAGTGATTAGAGAGTTACCGATATTTTGACTCAAAGAAAAGATGGAATGGATATTCTCTCTTTCAAAACAAATATAATTCAGTCACATTCAACTCACCTTCATGAGAGTTCAAGCCGTGCTCCAACTGAGATCTTATACACTTCTGAACGGTTCTCCTTCACGCTTAATTTTTCTTGTGGACAAAGCAGAAGAATGTTAAATCTCACGATTCATTTGGTCACTTTTATGATTAAGGAATAAGTATATCTTAAATTATAAGAAAGAAGAAGTTAGATCAGGTGAATTCTTACCTTTTCGATGTGCTGGATACTTGCTGTTGATTCTGAAAAATGTAAATGAGGGCACGTTAAGATGAAAGTTGTGTTGGTAATGTAAAAGTAAAATACGTCCTGCGTAGAAAAGTAGAAAATGGAAACACTCAAATCACGTACAAATACGTAAAAAATGTACTTGAGTAAATGTACTTAGTTTATGCTTACCTTTTCCTTCTTATCATACTACCCACAATTATTCCACACACAATTGCAATGATTAGAAGACATCCAGCTGTTATGATTGTAGCTCTCCCAGCAGCCACTGAGCAGTCACAGTCTGAAACATCTGAGGAAAAAACATGAAGAATGTCCTAAATGCATTTCTCCTAAACACACAGAAAATAAAAAAATGTATTTTCTTACATACCTCCGACAGTTAACTGGTGGCTCGCTGCCTGTCTCAGCCCTGTAGCAGCATTCACAGCAGTGCAGGTGTACGTCCCACCGTCAAAGCTTCTGATGGAGGGGATAATGTACGCAGACTCCTGCGTGCTGGTTGGCTTTCCATCATAAAGCCACGTGAACGTTGGAGCTGGCACCGACAGAGTGGAGCAGTAAAGCACCGTGAAATCTCCAACACGTACTGATTTAGGTCCTTTGATGGCGATGCTGTCAGGTCCAACTGTAAAAAAACAGAAGAACAAAAAAACAAAGAGATTGTTTAAAGAACTGTAGTTTGGCTGTGCAGGCTTCTGATGTGTTCATGGTTTTTTGATTATTTTTTTTTTTCAGTCTTTAAAGTCAGACTTGATGTTACAGTTTTGTGTCTGACATTCACAATTGTGATTGAGGTAAAAGCAGCAATACCCCAGTATAGGAAATACTCTGTTACAGTGAAACAAAAAAACTTGTGAATGTACAAAGATATTAAAACATAAAGTAGGCCTACCAAAAGTAAAAGTACTCATTATGCAGAATGGCCCATCTGAGAAAATTATTTATTATATTATTGCATTACAATTTGATGTTTTTTCCGTTTTTTATTACTTTAATGTTGCAACTGACAACGGTGGGCCTCATTTTATTACTTTACATACTGCTTGTTAACTTTTGAATTTTTCCTCTGGGGATTAAGAATGTATTTACTTAACCTATAATAATACAAATACATAATTTGTTAAATTTTATTTTGTATTATTAAACTGCAAAGATGGATAACTAGCAACTGAAGGAATAAAATGAATGTAGTGAAGTAGAAGGCACAAAATGCAATATGTGTAATTGAGTAGGAGTATACAAAACATGATATACAGAAGTAAGGCACAAGTACATCAGAATTATGTAATCATTGTGACTTATAAACTAAATGAAGTAGGCGACGATACTTTTGAAGTTGACCTGCCCGTGGGTGGTTTACAGTGGACATTGCTTTTGAGCATTAGATCCATATTTGTGGTTTGGGTCCACACATACTGAACCGACTGGGACTCATATGGAGCTCGAGAGTTATTGTCATCTTAAGTCATGGTAGGTTTGTGGCACGAGTCCCTTTGTCGTAAACTCACATTGTATGAAAAGACTCATCGGTTGGCTGGTTCCACTTGTGGCACCATTTGACACTCTGCAGCTGAAGGGTCCCTGGTCGTAGCGGGTCACGTTCAATATGGTGAGAGTGGAGCCTCCGTCAGTGAGCTGAACTCTGTCGCTGGCTGTAACCTCAGAGCTGCCGTTCAGCCAGAGGAAAGAGAGAGAGGATCCAGAGGAGGAGCAGGACAGACGGACAGAGCTGCTGAACTCCATTAAATATGTGTTGTTTGAAGTCACCACCACATTGGAGACAGGTGCTGTGAATAATAAGTAAAAAGAGACTAGCAGCAAGTCAAGAATTAAAAATGTAAAGCCCTTGTGTTGGAACCATTGCACCTCTTCTAACTTACTCTGTACAGACACAGCTGCAGGCTGAGACGTTTGATTTCTCAGGGTTTTGTTGTTGAAGGCCTGGCAGCTGTAGTGTCCGCTCTGATTCATCTGCATGTTCATCAGTCTGAGCTCGGGTCCAGTATCAGGCAGCTGGTCTCCATTCAATAGCCACTGAAACAGAGCAGCAGGTCTGGAGTCTGCTGCGCACTTCAGGCTGATGTTTGATCCTTCCTCAAAGTATTCTTGGGACGGAGATATTGTCAAAATAATATTTTCTGGGCCATCTGAGGAAAAGATATAAAACAGTATACAGTAACAGTATAGTCACCAATCAAATAACAGTAGCTTGAGAAAATCTGCATATTGCTTCTTGCTTGGCTCAGTGTGAAGGGATCATTACTGTTAAGTATGTCGCTCCAATGCTAAACTGCATCATTACACTAAATGCAGCTGACATTTACTCAGTATCAGCCAAACACAGCAGCAATCAAACACCAAGGAGCACAATAAGTAATTTAGACAGACCCGCTCCTGACATTATGGTTGTAATAATTATGAATCAGGACGCAAATGTAAAGGTCTGTGTGCCATATGCATGTAGAAGAGAGTACTCACAGCTGATGTAGAGCTTCACTGGCTCGCTGGTGTAATTACTGAAATTATTGAACACATGACAAATGAAGGGTCCCTGGTCGTAGCGGGTCACGTTAGCTATAGTGAGAGTGGAGCCTCCGTCAGTGAGCTGAACTCTGTCGCTGGCTGTAACCTCAGAGCTGCCGTTGAGCCAGAGGAAAGAGAGAGAGGATCCAGAGGAGGAGCAGGACAGACGGACAGAGCTGCTGAACTCTGATAAGTCTGTTGTGTTGGGAGTTATCACAACATTGGATACTTCTGCTGTGGGTAGAAAAAACACAAATAATGTTGGCACAGATCAATTGCTCCCACATGTTCAGCTTTGCATATTGGATTGTTTACCACTTCCATGTCAAACGACACGACTAAAAAGTCTCTCAGGAATTATTTGTGACATACTCATTTAAGCCCTCGGCTGCAAGAGGTCGTTCCTCCCCAACTTACACTTTAGTACGGAGACAACTGATGGCTGAGATGTTTGATTTCTCATCGTTCTGTTGTTGAAAGCCAGACAGCTGTAGTTTCCACTCTGACCCATCTGAATGTTCACCAGTCGGAGCACTGGTTCACTATCAAAGAGCTGGTCTCCATTCAGAAACCACAGAATCATGACCGGAGGTCTTGAGAGAGCTGAGCAGGTCAGGGTGACGTCTGAACCTTCGTCATAGTATTCTTGTGACGGAGATATTGTCAGATTGATATTTTCTGGGCCAACTGCAGCAGGAAAACGCAAGACGATATGGTCACCAATCAAATATATGGAGGAAAGAAAAAAGTTAACAAAAAGAGCATTACAGATACATTACTCACATATGATGAGGAGCTCTACTGGATCACTGCAGCTGTTACTGAATTGATTGGACACATGACACCTGAACGGTCCCTGGTCGTAGCGGGTCACGTTAGCTATAGTGAGAGTGGAGCCTCCGTCAGTGAGCTGAACTCTGTCGCTGGCTGTAACCTCAGAGCTGCCGTTGAGCCAGAGGAAAGAGAGAGAGGATCCAGAGGAGGAGCAGGACAGACGGACAAAGCTGCTGCTGGACTCCAAAATGTCTGTGGTGCTGGAATTTACCTTCACATGGGATACTGGTACTGTGATGAAAAACCTATTGATTAGCATCTTTGCGCAGTTTAAATAATGACAACATTCTTAGCCCTAAAGATGCACGGTGAACAATTGTATTGGTGCCGTAAAAATCTCAACCTACCCAGTACAGTTACAGCTGAGGCCTGAGATGTTTGGGATCTCAGAGTTTTGCTGTTAAAGACCTGACAGAGGAAGTTTCCACTCTGATTCATCTGAATGTTCGTCAGTCTGAGCTCTGGTCCAGTATCAGACAGCAGGCCTCCATTTACAAACCATGTAAACTGGGCAGGAGGTTTGGAGTCAGCTGAGCAGGACAGGGTGATGTCTGACCCTTCTGCATAGTATTCTTGTGAGGGTGATAACGTCAAAAGAGTATTTTCTGGGCCGTCTGCATTGTGCGACACATGGAAAGTAAACAAGAGAGAGTCACCAATAGAAATGTTAGTAACGTGAGAAAAGTGCTATACAGTGTGCGCGGCTGCAACTGTTTTGTACCAGTCAAAAGCAGAACTGCATCATTATCATGCTAGCTGCAGGGATCAACTGCTCAGGGTTCAAAGCACCAACAAGTGATGAGGCAAAGCTGCTACATTGTCCCGTATGTATGTCAATACATTTTGGATTTGAAGAATGATGCGACGATGGAGAACTCACAGCTGATGGAGAGGTTTACTGGGTCACTGGAGCCATTACTGATGGGATTAAACACATAGCACTTGAATGGTCCATGGTCGTAGCGGGTCACGTTAGTTATAGTGAGAGTGGAGCCTCCGTCAGTGAGCTGAACTCTGTCACTGGCTGTAACCTCAGAGCTGCCGTTGAGCCAGAGGAAAGAGAGAGAGGATCCAGAGGAGGAGCAGGACAGACGGACAGAGCTGCTGAACTCCACCAAGTCTGTGCTGCTGAGAGTTATCACCACATTAGAGACCGGCACTGTGGGTTGAGATGAACAAAGAACAGATCCTAAATGGAGGCAAAGCTTTTCTACCCTGTGGCTGTAGCAGGACGACCACTACAAACGATGCATAATGTAAAATAACCCTGACCATAAACGTCCATGATGGACAGCTGTGACCTGGTATACACTTGCTCCGTGTATGTCAATCAATGTCAGGTTTTATGGAACTGATAACAATATTGCCTAAGACAAAGGCTGCAGGAAAGATATGGTGTAGGTCAAAGTAATAAAGAGTAGCTGTGAAAAGATTTAGTATTTAACTTATCAGAGTGGTCGAACATAAAAAGTAAACGTCTTCTGGCATTTCATCACTTTTGAAATTATGACAATTTGTTTGATATTGTGGTCATTGCATGTGTGTTGAAGTAATACTTTAAAACAGTTGATGCCTCTTGAGGCAACACTCTTGAGTAGTCTGTATGTTTTTAGTTCAACCGTGTGCATCAACATACCGTGTATGCCAAGTGTGCAGCTTCCTTTCTGCTGTGTTGCACCAGTTGGTATAATGAGGATGCTGTATTGTCCACTGTCGCCGAGCGTCAGATTCCTTAACTCCAGAGATCCATTAGCTCTGAAGAAGGTGATCCTGTCTGTATACGCTGGTCCAGTTAGGTCTTCATTACTTGAGGTTATTATATTAGAGTGATTACCATGGATATCGTAAAAACTCCATGCTACTATCAGGAATGGTGCTTCTGGTGGAGTCACTGATGTGGTGAATAGCACCGTCCCTCCAACAGCTGCAATAAGATGGTGTGGTAGCAAACCTTCTCCGTGGCTTAAACCTGGACGAGACAGTTACATTATTGGAATAAATGTTACTGAGACTTGGAAAACAACGCACTGTGGATCACTGAGGGGATTGTAATCAAATTCCTATTTGAAATACCAGACACGTGCATCAAATCAAATCATAAATTAAGGTTAGGATTTAGATTTCTTTACAATGTTATCTGTGTCATCTAGAGTCATATTTGCATAAAATATTATGCATCACAACTAAAATATTTATAATACAAAACAATAGCGAATAGAGTTTTTCTTATACCATGTCCATTTTTAAATTAAATATACCGGTGCATTCAAAGACTTCTCTTTATGATGTAGTCTGTTAGATCCAACTGTGATCTGCACTGCATTAAAAGTAACACTGTATAAGTATATCTGAACAGAATCTTTGATTTAACATGTACAACTATAACAACCAACAACTATAAGTCAATCAACCTTGTTTAAATAATATTTAGAGTCCGCTTTTAAAATTAAATTGAGACAACTTGAATAATCATGATGTGACGGAGGAGTTGTGTGTGTGAAAGTGTTTATTCAAGTCTTTATTTCTTACCTGAGATTGCTCCCAAGATGACTAACAGTATCACAGATGTTTCCATATCTCCGGCAGCCTCCGGGCGCGACACAATGTTTCCACAGAGGCGGTGAAGTCAGTAGTATGTGTGTGAGGGGAGGGGCAATGGACCTCTTCACCTGTTACAGCCTTTACTTCTTTTGTGGTGCCAATCTCATCCTGATTGGTTAGGATTGATAAACAAACTTAATGGACACTCATATAAATCAACAAGTGTTATTTATACCTTTATCTACAATTTTAACAGTAGAGTTTATATATTTTATGTTGCTAGCATAGAATCTGGACAAAGTTCCTGCAGTCAAACATTTACACCCTCGGATGTGTTGCAGCCGGACAATATGTCACACTGATTTGATGAATTTATAACACAGTGATGATAAAGTAATAAAACCACATGCTGGACATGATGTGCTGGTGTTGATATCACAATATGACAAATAATATTTGCATTATTATTGTATTATTATATAATATATTACACATTGGGAATCATTCACAAAGCTGCCTCCTGCATTCAGAAACAGTTTCAACTCTTCTGTGAAACACGACAGCTCATCCTCTTGTCCACGTTGAGAAAATCACAGAGCAGTTTATTTCACGACGTGGCTGGTCAAAGGTAAACTGAGGTGTTTGGAGGAACACCCTGCTAATTATTACCCGCAGATCCATTTTGATAAATATGTATACTGTAAGACACCTTTTTCAAAATGATATCTATCTATCTATCTATCTATCTATCTATCTATCTATCTATCTATCTATCTATCTATCTATCTATCTATCTATCTATCTATCTATCTATCTATCTATCTATCTATCTATCTATCTATCTATCTATCTATCTACATAAATAAATAAATATATACACACACACATATATATATATACACATTGTCACATATATATATATATATTATATATATATATGTGAAAATGTATAATAGATAGATATTTTTGCTAAAATCTAAAACCCCTTAACAGTTTCGCGCTTGAGCGGTACTAATTTGGATCATTATGTGGATTATACAGACTGTATTACCTTGAAAAACAAGTTATTTAGTTTTCTACTATAATTTTCCAATCCTTTTTCTTGTTTTTCTTATTTTATGAGTTTTCTTATGAGTTTTATGCCCTGCATTTATTCACTATGTGCACCACCCTCATTAAGACCAACACATGTCGATGTAACTGATTTAGTGCAGTGGTTAAACGGTAACAAACCCAAAATGTGCTCCGATTGTGTTATGAAAAAGATTCTGTGAAGTGCACTTGGGTTGAAGTAAGTTGATGCTTTTAGATTTATGGCAGCAGCATGCAGGCGCACCCTTGTGGAACAAATAAATGAACGAATGGAAAGTACATGATGGTGTTCATTAACATAACACAAGCTGATGCAGAGTTTTAATAAAAGTGTATTATAGTGGCAATTTGATTAGACGTTATCAGGCTTCAGTCACCTTCAAGAACATCAAACACTTTATCATCGTTTAAAGGCTGAATGACTCAAAAACGAATTGTATATTATGTGGGTCTATTATCTGTTCATCTGTTAGCACTAATGAGACCATAGCTGGACGTTGTTCTCTGAGAGATGCCATTACAGTAATTAACAATACTTTAGTTGTCTTAATATGCAATAATAGAAACATTTTGGCATCTGTTGAATGTGAAGGAACACTGGTTTGTTATTTGTCATTCATAGCTTTATTTTATGTTAACATACAATTTAAGGAGACACAGCGATAATGTTTAACACAGAGAAATGATCCAAAATAAAGATGATTGCAGATCAAAATGAGCAAACTTGTTATATTACATTCATATCCACAAACAAAATGCAGTCTTTAGACCGATATGAGTGCCACCGTGGTCAGGACAGTGCAAAACATCATGGACATAGAACCAGTGATAGGAGTAGAGGAGTCTAGATCAGAAGAAAAAAGAATTACTCTGTCTTTTCTATTTGCCAACACATATCAGTATCAACACGTTACTGTAGAGAGTTATGAATGAGAGCTTAAATACCACGCAGTGTGTGGAACACGGAGGCTTCCAGACCAGTGATAGGGTTACGGGCCGTGCAGGTGTACCTCCCCAGGTGCCTATTTTCCATCTCGTGGATGTAATGTACAGACCCGTACATCATCATGTGTCTGAACTTCCAGAAGAACGTTGCCTTTGGAAGGGAGTCAGCCGAGCAGCTCAGAAAGACACTCTCTTCAAGTTCTGCTCCTATTGGAGTCTGAGCAATTATGGGTTTGTCAGGTCCATCTGAAAGATGAGGAAGAAGATAATAATTAAGATTATTATGAGAACGTATATACAAATACTCAGAATATATAAATGTAAAAAAGAGTGCTGTGCTCTAGTCCAACTGAAAGTACTTACAGTAGACTTTAAGTCTGCATTTGGCCGTATCAAAACTGAAATCATTGCTGACATTACAGAGAAACTCTCCAGTGTGTCTCCGGTTCAAGGGGCTGAAGGACAACACTCGGTTGCCATCGTGAAAGCTGAGTCCGTCTCCGGAAACCAGAGGTTTGCCGTCCTTCAGCCACACACGAGTCATGAAGCCGTTAGCATGGCAGGTTAGGTTCAGGGAGGTTTTACCTTCTACCAGGTTTTCAGTGGGGCAGGCCATGGTGGGTTTCAACACTGGGGCTGTGCACAACGTTTAAAAGAAAGATACTTTCTTAAAACAGACATCTTGTCAACAGTAGCTGATATTTACAGTCCAAATACATTGATATTACACAAGCATTATTTTAAATACACCTTGATGAGGTCTAACTTACTCTGCACCCCCAGTTTAGCGCTTCCTTGAATCTGCTCTGCTCCGTAGGGGATGATGATTAACTCGTATTTCCCGCTGTCTTTTTCAGTCAGGTTTCTTAGCACCAGAGAGCCAGTGAATTTATCCAGGGTGATCCTGTTCTCATAGCCTAGTCCCACTGCATCGACACTGGTTGAGGTGATGACATTGGTGGTGCCATTGAAGCTCCAAGTCAATGCCATAAATGGTTTAGCTGGCTTTACAGACGTTGTGAAGGTCACACTCTCCCCTATTGCTCCATGAAGTAAGTCAGCAGTGAGCACACCGGCTCCATAGCAGAGACCTGCTGAAACATTTCACGGTTAGCCAACATTTCACAAACTCTCGTATCGATGATGAATGTAAAAATAATTTCTAATACGTTTCTTACCTGAGGAGAGTAACACAAGTATGGTTGATCTGAGAAGTGTATAGCTCATGGTGAATTACTCAGTGCGGTCCTCTTCTAATGTTATCTGACCGCCTGCCGTCTGACTTTGTGCAACAACGGAAAAAGTGTCCCTGAGATAATCTGCAATAAAGGAAACATGTCATCGAGGCGTCCACCGCCTGGCTTTGCTTAATTATTCACTCAATGATCCATTTCTTATTGTTGCCCTCCAGACTTGCATAACAAGCTAATAAAATACAACTGCATGTTCTGAACATCAGTAATTATAATTGTTATTAATGATTACCTCTTAGTTACACACTTGATCATGCCAAACGTTTTACCAACCAGTCTTCAGCCACTTGAGCAGCTCTGCTCCATTTAGGCATAGCAGGGCGCTAAATGCTACCATCAGCCTGCGAACATGCAGTAACAATGTTAACATGGTGATGCTTATATCAATAATAGAATAATAAGCTTGATCTATTCAGCACTTTTCAAAACAGAGATACAAAGTGTTAGGACTGCAATGAGTACATTTAATATCACACATCATATTTTTGAATTTTGATTTATTTGTGCAGCCCAACTTCATATCCCAAAATCTTGTTTATATTATGTATTCACCAGATTGCCATAACAACTATCCATCACAGGAGGGCAATATACTGCAGCTTTTGGCATATAGGTCTTCTGCAGATTTAATACATTTGTCTCATTATTCAGACATTTTGCAGTTCAGCATTTTGGTAGATTATCATTGTTAACTTGAACAAGAGTCATAAATTAGATGCAATAGGATCATATTTGAGAACTTTCAAAGTCTGATGATCAGCTTTCACTTGTCCACAAAGGTTTGAAAGCAACAATCAAGAATAAACTCTAGAGGCACAACTCATTTTTTTTTAATTTATTGTTTATTGCCAGCAATAGCATGTAAAATGGATCAATTAAAAAAATATATATATACTTTACGTAAAACATAATTTCCACAGTTATATTTAAAAGACTGTCACATATTCAGTTGCTGTTCAAACCATGAAACCATCTACTTTTTTTGTAGAATTATTTTTATATATATTTTGCACAATCTTGTATCCCAACCCAATAGTGTTCAATGTTGACACAATAGGAAAACATGAAAAAAAGTCAGCATTAGATATTCAATTTAAAAATGCACAAGGTACACAAAACTCATACAAATGCAAACACATGAGGGATAGCAGAACAATACTTTTTTCTTTTTTACTGCCTTATATATATATATATATATATATATATATACATATATATATATATATATTTCATACTAACAATATATAAATGTCAAATAAGTCTGAGTGTAAAACCTTTAGAGAATACCCCTCAACTCTTTTTTTATTCTATTCAAGAAGGATATTGGACTTGCTTTTGACAGGAAATGCAGCAGAAATGCTACTGTTGCTCTCTGACACACATCCAGATCAATAATGGGACTCTCCTGTTTAAATAAATGTTTAATAAAATAAGGTGACGATTATCTCATGGCTGCTTGTTATCTTGTTGTGGAGCTCTTCGTCCTCCAAATATTCTGCTGGATGGAAGTGAAAAAGAGGGAAATGTCACACATGGCATTTGTTTTGGCTCTGATCAACTGTATGTTATGATTATCCATTAAGTGTTTCCTACAATAGTTTGTTTATATAAACTACGTAAAATCTTTATCTCTGAAATACATTCATCCATTTTTACCACATTAAATGAATCAATTCAAAACTCACCTTTTAAGGGAAAGATGATTGTTGAGTTTATACATTTTCATATACTGCTGATGTGTTCTCATACACACATTCTTCTAGTTCTAGGACACAAAAAAAGTTTGTTACATGTGATTATTTGTGTGTGTGTGTGTGTGTGTGTGTGTGTGTGTGTGTGTGTGTGTGTGTAAGAATGAATTAGATCAGATAAAAACAAACCTTTACTTTCAGATAGTGGCAGTTCTAGGCAATAAAAAAAGGTTTGCTACATTGGATTATTCATATAACTAGTTGTGTACAGTATATATGTATTTGTATATATACATATACATATTTATTTATTTATATAAGGATGACTTAGATCAGATGAATACAAACCTTTACTTTCAGAAGATGGCAGAGCTTTCTTGTTGTTTCTAAATATTAGAAATAAAGCATAGATGCAACTCAAAATTAAAACAGTTGTCTTGTGTTTGGGTAGATGTTTACAAAGTGATTTGATAAGGAATTTATAAACTTTCTAAACAAGATTGTTTGCTGATTTAAGTTAAGAACTAAAAATGCAACCAGTACACCAGGTATGCATTGTTAATGCAGATAATTATAAATGTAATCAACAGATACATTTTCATTGCACTCTTGTGAATAACATGTGAAGAATGTCCTTCAAGTAATTCAATCATTCCTTACTGTTTATTGTATAGACTACCATCAATCTAATTATAAGAGATTATACTTGGGTCAGTGTTAAATTAGGGTTATTCTAATGTCAGTTATCTATTAATACATGAGAACTGAGAGACTGGTAATAAAGGATAGTCTTTAACTTACTTTTTATGAATAAAGTAATGTAGTTCTTTCTCAAAGAGATTTTAGTCCAAAATGTACTTTTCAAGAGTGATTTACAAATTATTTTTACTGGCGAACATTTCAAAGACTTTCAAACAGGGTTATGGACTTGGAAACACTGATGACAAAGTTTGAACTCCTGCTGAGCCACATAATCCATCACAGTTTAATAAGTATACCTCACAGCAACACAATGTTAAACTATCTAGCTGGACAGTGCCTATTGAAAATATATAACAAAAGCAGTAACCCTTTGTTGAACATCAACCTTTTGTAGGTTGAATAAACACAGTTTACGGCCTCAACGTCTAGTTCCACATGTTGTCTGCTCTCTTCCTTTTCCAAGTACTGACTCTTCTGTCATTGCAGATCCTGCTGGTTCTCTGATTCGTGCTTTTGAGTCCAAACTTCATAATACTGAGCAGTCACCTGTCCATAATTATAATAGATTCTAATTAATTGGAAAAAAGACTCACTGGTTATATCTTAAAGCTCTTTTCCACTTACTTTGTACGGTACAGGTAGTACCCTCCTCCACAAAGTCCTCCACAGACGACTAAAACTCCGATTACTATTCCAGCGATGCAACCATCCAAACATGTGTCTGGTATGTCTGGGTAGGCAAAATACAACAGTAGACAAGAACATGAGTTTTACACCATTCTGTATACAAAAACCACAGTTACTGTCTCGTTGTCTCATTATGCTTTTGGATACAAAGCATGCAACTTCCTTCATGTGATTTCACAGTTGGCCAATTACAAATACTGGTTTGTTTTACAAATGTCTGCATGTATGGGTATTTATGAAAACATCATTATGTGACTTTTTATGTAGTAGTCTATGGCTAAAATCTACATTTTATATGTTTTAAGGCGAGAAAGAAACCATTTAGATTAACAACATGTGGTCCGTTCATCCAAATAATGACTGCCGCTGATTGAGTAAGACCAGCTGTCAGTCATGCAATTATATTAGTATGAGTATACTTCAGTGTGAACAGTCCACTGGTAATATAATTGTTCATTTAGAAGGAAGTATATAGTACATCGTATTGTATACGTATTAAGTATGTAGCATGCAATGGGTTTAATCTCAAACACAAATCTCGAAGCTTAAATCTCTGACCAAACTTGTGGCGATTGAGTTGCATTATGGGTAGGTAGAAGAAGGCTGTGAATAAAAACATTGATATAATAGAACTGAAAGAAACATCTTGGGGAAGCCTGCTACTCTTCAGATTATCAGACGTATAACAGTGTGTTGAGCACAATATTCAAGACCATCAACTAAATCGTTCATCAACTCCGTCTTGGTACCTGTTACAGACACTCTGCGGGTCGCTGATGATGTTCTCCCAGTTATATTATTCCTCACTTCACAGGTGTAGTTGCCACTATGCGAAGGGTCAACGTTGTCTTTAGTAAAAACAGAAGAATTGTGCATCTTTGTCCTGTTCAGCATCCAGGTGTAAGCAGCCGGTACGGAGTCAGCCGAGCAGGTTAATATTAAGGTCTCTGTCAGTTTGATCGTACTTAGACCTTCGATTTGAACATTTTCTGGTCCATCTAAAAAACAGATATTTGTGAAGTTCTTAAAGCAGCTTGAAGCATGTTACAGACCTAAAATGTCAGTAATACACTGTTATTTAAGGCAGTCTTCATTGTGAACAGGACATGTATAGTTTGTTACCTACAGGAAACGACCATGCTGTATTTAGCTTCATCCTGGCTGAGGGGGTTGCTGACTTTACAAAAATAATCTCCAGTGTCATTTTTACTGAGACTGTGAAAAGACAACACTCTGTTCATGTCGTAAAGGGCCATGTTGTCATCTGGAGTCAGCTCTAAGTCGCCCTTCCTCCACTCTCTGTTAAACACAGAGCCAGCAGCATCACAGGATAAGTTGAAAGAGGTCCCTTCTATCAACTGGTTTGTTTTCGATGTGATAGAAACACCTGATATGTTCTCTGTTGGGAAAAAGATATGTGAAAGATATGAGAACAGGAACAAAAGTAACTGTTACTGTGAATTGACTGTAAATACATTTAAAGGAACTTGCAGGACGCAGACACGACAACTGTCCCAGACAGTGTCAGACTGTCCACACTAAATCTAAACTATAAAGATCATTTGAGTGCAACACACCATTGGCTTTTTTTTCTTTTCTTTTTTAACAATTGATGTTTTAAACAATTGACTCAAAACAATGGACAGATGAAGTTTGGCCAAATGTCGTTATTTCACTGATTTTATAAGTCTTTATAGAGCATATATAAATACAACATTGACACGTCATCAGTGTTTCTGTTGATAAAGCAAACATTTAGGTTCCACATGCAGAACATACAGAGCAACATTTGGAGCCGTGTTTCTGTCCACCTGTTGAATGTAAGTCCAATATTCACTCTCCTTTTACCTTTGCTTTTGTCTCCACCACATCATGAAGGAAATATGTTACTTTACCCGCTTTGAGTAATGGGTTGAAATTAGTAAATGAGTTTTCAGATTACATTTTCTAATCAAAAATGTTTCAATTCAAAAGGTGTCTTGTGGTTTTATCACCTATTTTACTGAAAACTCAAGTAATATTTCATGTTTGTCTTTTGCCAATACAAAGTATGCAGGAGTACACTTAATGTAAGCGCTATCTTTCTGATGCTACTACATCCACTAATACTCAAACTGACCCAGTGGAGACAACTGAGGGCTGAAACATTTTTCTTTCTGAGCCTCTGTTGTTTCTGTTCAATCAACAATTGCAGACGTATCTTGAGTGCAAACGTATGAATGTATTGTTCTTTTTGTTCCACAAATCCTAAATACAACCTTTTCAATTCACAGCTGGGGTAGACGTTTTTTCTTTTTTTCTCAATGGGAAAAATATCCCAAATAAACTTTCAGCATATTGTTTGCTGGTCTGAGAGAAGACATCTGCACCTCCTCTTGGCTTTGTTTTAAGGCTTTAGAAAACCTAGTGATGGGAGACTTTGAGCAATCACAGGTCATTTCAGAGTGTGTTCCTATAAACTGTTCCACAAATGTAGATGCACACATCCCAGATTGTTGAAGTCAGATTCAATAGCAGGAAAACCTGCAGTTAAAATTGATATTCCAGAATTTGCAACAACTGTATACACTGAAAAGCAACCCAATAAAAAAGAGTCTAAAAGAGTCTGAGATAAATGCAATAAGTCACGTCAATATCGACAAAGTGTTTCAGAGGTCGACGTTCCTTTTTTCTAGAAAACCGCATAAACCAGCTTTAAGAAAGTTTCATGTGATGCCATCACAGGTACATAACCCATCTTTTTTGTCTTCATATTTCTTTAAAAAACATCTTTCATTGAAACTTACTCATGACAGAGATGGCAGCAATACAAATTATGCAAGTGTACACTTACTGTAAGTGACATCTTTCTGACCCTTTGCTATTATATTCAATAAACCGCTTCATTCAAACTTACCCAATATGGAGACAACTGAGGACGGAGACGTTTTATTTATCAGAGTTTTGCTGTTAAAGGCCCGACAGCTGTAGTTTCCACTCTGACTCTCCTGAATGTTGATCAGTCTGAGCTCTGGTCCAGTATCAGGCAGCAGGTCTCCATTCAGAAGCCACGTGAAATGGGCAGCAGGTCTGGAGTCAGCTGAGCAGGACAGGCTGATGTCTGACCCTTCTGCATAGTATTCTGGTGACGGTGATATTATCAGATTCATATTTTCTGGGCCATCTGCATGTATGGGAAAACAACAGCAAAACGTTAGTATGTACAACTGCATTATTGTATATCAAGTCACCAAAAATTAAATAATATAAACACGTTCTACATGAAACCGCCTGTACAATAATTTTGTTTCCATTGTGCTGAAGTTTGATTGATTTTGTTTCTAATAGTTTGGAAAATACACAAAACAAGGCCACTCCTCACTAAACTGGTACAATCTAAACTTTCTATCTCTGTTTGCATCCAGTTGTCAAATAAGGAACAGAGCATGTAGGTTAGTAGCTCACAGCTGATGTTGAGGTGTATTGGACCACTGGTGGCCTGACTGAGAGGGTTGGACACACGACAGCTGAAGGGTCCCTGGTCGTAGCGAGTCACATTCATAGTGAGAGTGGAGCCTCCGTCAGTGAGCTGAACTCTGTCGCTGGCTGTAACCTCAGAGCTGCCGTTGAGCCAGAGGAAAGAGAGAGAGGATCCAGAGGAGGAGCAGGACAGACGGACAGAGCTGTCCTGCTCCAAGTCTGTGCTGCTGGGGGTTGCTGTGACGCTGGAAACTAGCTCTGTGGATGAGAAACAAAATGGTTTTACATCTGTTACAACATGAAGGTTCAGTAGAAGGAAACACTGCAGCGGCTGAGGATTAATCTATAATCTTATCAGGAGACGTTGAGTGGCTGCACATTAAAAGTTTACAATACTGGCATTGAGTTAACTTGATGTTGTTTTCAAACTGTACCTTAAGGAGATTGTTCATTAAAATACATTTTCATATCATGTAGTTCAATTTAACACCCTGTGACCTGAACACAGTATGACCATAAAATGTCTGTTTTGATTGTCTCAGCAAGAGCTAAATATGAAAAGCAAATTAAAGCAGGCCAGTTGTCTAGGAATATATTTCAGTATACAGGTGTATTTAAAAGATTAATTCTGTGTTTCCATTACATATTGTTGATGTCAATGCTTAGAGTCATACTAAAAATAAGAATAACGGCATCAGCATCAGTTTTCTAGTGAAATGATTAAAATGTTTTACTTACTGTATGACTATTAGGCTTTAATTTTAATTGTGAGTGAGAAACCATCCCATAATTTGGATAGAGAAGTAAATTGAGCAGAACAGTTTATTCTTGACCTTGGAAACAGAAGTTTGACAAAAATAAATGTTTATTTAAAGTTGACTTACTTGATTTTTCCATACTCGTTTGTTTTGTCTCAGTATCAAATTATTATTATTGTGTCATTATGTAATAACAATCTGAATTCTGTCTTAGCTCGTATGTTTTGAACCTTTTTATAGATCTCATTTCAAACCACACAATTATGTATTTATTACTCAACTGTCGTAATCTCCACTTATATTTGGAAGTGAAGCAACCTGTGACATGTGCTCACCATGTACATCCAGCCTGGTTCTCCCATTCTTCGCTCCTTCTCCAGGTGGAACAATGGTAATCCTGTATTCTCCACTGTCATTAAGAGTCAGATTCCTGAGCTGCAGAGATCCATTAGATAAGAACAGAGAGATCCTGCCTTCAAACTCTGGTGTAGTGATGTTGGTATTAACATTGAACAATATTATATCCTTATCACCAAATTTCCAATGCACTATTAAAAAAGGTGTTTCTGGTGGAGTCACTGTTGTGGTGAACATCACCGTCTCTCCCACAGCTTTATTCAGAGCATCTGGCAACACACCAGCTCCTCTGGTCAAACCTGGAGGAGACAGTTACAGGGACATAAAAACTTCCCAAGACACAAACCTGCAACAGAAAAAACACCCGTTCTCCCTGAAGAAGATTATATACAGTACGGCTCTTTCCATAGCTCAGTTGTAGCTTTGTGGGGTTTTTTTACATGTTCTCTTTGCTGCAAACAGAAACTTCTGAATCAAGCTAAAGGGATTATCACATTGCTAACGAGCTGAATAAGCTGACATGTTTACATAGCAGATGGTCAGAAAAGCTGCCAAGAATCTGCTCTTTGGTCCCTAATGTTAGGGAAATGTGTCCCACAGAAATGTAGAATACAGCCACAAGGGAACTTTTTATCTGTTGTATCATGTGGTAAGAGCTCACCGGAGATGGCCACCAGGATGATGAAGTCTATCACAGCTATTTCCATTTCTTCTACAGTACCAAGAGACAAGAGACGAGGATCACACTCCTTCACTTTGCCGTTGCTAATTTCAGAATATGACGTTAGTACAAGGAAGTACTGTGCAGTGGGGTTTTCCCCCATCATCATTCCTCTGGAAGGTTTAATTACCTGCCCTGTAGTTGATCATTAACAAAGTACACAAAACAAAACTTTGGATCGATGTCCACATTGCAACAACTTTCACAGTTTGACATCAATAACAGTGATGGGTTTATTCAGGGATGCCCTATTTTGGAAATACATCTTTTCTCTGAGGTGGGAACATTACAATTAATACTTTATCCCATAAGGTTGCTGATGACAAGACACACTAATTGTTCACAAATGATTTAATAAATAATCCAGTATCCTGTGATAAAGTCATACAGTGTAGCATGTTGTAGTTTTATTGTTTTAGGTATAAGCCAGAGTCTCTATGTTAATATGTTGTTTGTTTGGTTGGACTAAAACCAAACAAACAGCTAAAGTCCTTTGGTTTGGACTAAAAATTATTCATGAAAACTGTTTGATGTAATGCTGTAAAATTGAAAGTTTAAATTGTATAAAGACATTCATGGCACCCAGAAAATGAAAACATACAAACACAGACAGTGATGCTCTGACTTTCCTCTTGCGCCACCGTGAGGTTGACATTTTGTTTTCGCCAAATATCTCAACAACAGTTTGATGGACTGAGAGATCTCCTGATTTGTTTTCTTGCAGGTCAAACTTTTGAATTACGCTGTGAATTGTTTTAAGATCACCACGATGCATTGAAACAAAATCAGGTTTAAATTTATAGTTATTATAGGCCTACAGACATCTTTATTTTGTTACCACTCTTCTTTCATTTTAGGGACTCAATAAAAATTGTCAAATGCAAATAAACATAAATATCATGCAGACAAACAAAATGAAAGAACAGAAGGGTATAAAAGCTAAATCAATCTGAAAAAACTAACTAAATGTTTGTCTATTCATGATGTCACACAATGATTCAAACATTCATTGCTGTATTTAATGGTGCCTACTGCTCCTGTTTTCTTTCTCCTTTAGTTACTTAAAATATGTCTTCCACCCTGTTTGAGATACAGCATGTGTAATCTTACTGCTGTTGACAAAAAATGTAATAATTGATTTATTAATGGTTAATTAATTATTAGTATGGATTAATTATTATATGAACTGTACACGCCTCATTCCTCTTCATTCAGTATGTGAATAAAAACACATTCCACCACCAGAGGGAGACGTTTAGCAGCTTTGGTTCATGACTCCAGCTTCGTGGGTTTATCTCACGAGACACTTTGTAACGCGACACGCAGCTTCGTGTTTACTGTCTCATATAATGAGAGCTGACGGAGGCTCACGTTTATTACAACAGTCATCGTCTGATGAGTAACATTTCAGCTGTTTATATCTCTCAAAGAGAGATCAATGGATATTTTTCCTTTACTTTGTGCAGTCTCTGTGGCTTTCACAGGTAAGAATCTTGTTTTAAAAAGTTTTATTGTCGTCTGTTGTCAGTGTTTAACATACATTTTCTAAACTTTAACAAACGTTTAATTGTTGAGATGTTGTTAGAAGGGTGCACTGATGTTGAGATTGCTATCATGCTTTGTGACTCGATAGCAGCATGAACAGCACACCATACACATAACTATAAAGTAACTTAATTGCTGAAACCAATCTTGTTTTATATAGTTGACTCTCATGCCTGTGCTCTAGTAAATATGAGTTCTTAAATTAAATTCTTAAATTTATATAAATACAAATGAGATAAGTGGAACTTTATTGTAAAGTGTACGGTGGATTCAATATGACGACTAATGTTCTGATAGATAATTGGTTCACTTTGGTAGACTTCAGTTCCATAATGTGGTCTGAAAATGTTGTCTACTTCAAATGCTTAAGATTGAAACTAACCACTGTAACTGCATTGCTTGTTTGTTTTCAATAGACAGACATCTATTCATATATTATGGAAACAATAGTTTTTGTGTTTTTCCTTTCTGGACGATTTTTTCAATCTCAGCAATTCATTTGAGTTCCTCTCAAACCTGTAACTGTCTCCTCCAGGTTTGACCAGAGGAGTTGGTGTGTTGCCAGATGCTCTGAATGCAGCTGTGGGAGAGACAGTGATGTTCACCACAACAGTGACTCCACCAGAAACACCTTTTTTAATAGTGCATTGGAAATTTGGTGATAAGGATATAATATTGTTCAATGTTAATACCAACATCACTACACCAGAGTACGAAGGCAGGATCTCTCTGTTCTTATCTAATGGATCTCTGCAGCTCAGGAATCTGACTCTTAATGACAGTGGAGAATACAGGATTACCATTGTTCCACCTGGAGAAGGAGCGAAGACTGGGAGAACCAGGCTGGATGTACATGGTGAGCACATGTCACAGGTTGCTTCACTTCCAAATATAAGTGGAGATTACGACAGTTGAGTAATAAATACATAATTGTGTTATTGTGTGTGAGAATTCAGATTGTTATTAAATAATGACACAATAATAATTATTTGATATGGAGACAAAAGAAACGAGCAAGGAAAAGGATGTTTTGACATTTACGGGATGGTTTCTCACTCACAATTAAAAATAAAGTCTATTAGTCATACAGTAACTAAAACATTTTAATAATTTCTCTAGAAAACGTAAATGACTCTAAGCACTGATGTCAAAAATATGTTAAAAGAAAACTGTAATGGAAACACATTGAGTTTACACCTGTATACTGAAATACATTCCTACACAACTGGCCTGCCTTAATTTGCTTTTCATGTTTAGCTCGTGTTAAGACAATGAAAACAGATATTTTATGGTCATACTGTGTTCAGGTCACAGGGTGTTAAATTGAACTTCATGATGTTAAAATGTATTTTAAAGAACAATCTCCTTAAGATACAGTTTGAAAACAACATCAAGTTAACTCAATGCCAATATTGTAAACTTGTAATGTGCAGCCACTGAACGCCTCCTGATAAGATTATAGATTAATTCTCAGCCGCTGCAGTGTTTCCTTCTACTGAACCTTCATGTGGTAACAGATGTAAAACCATTTTGTTTCTCATCCACAGAGCTAGTTTCCAACGTCACAGCAACCCCCAGCAGCACAGACTTGGAGCAGGACAGCTCTGTCCGTCTGTCCTGCTCCTCCTCTGGATCCTCTCTCTCTTTCCTCTGGCTCAACGGCAGCTCTGAGGTTACAGCCAGCGACAGAGTTCAGCTCACTGACGGAGGCTCCACTCTCACTATGAATGTGACTCGCTACGACCAGGGACCCTTCAGCTGTCGTGTGTCCAACCCTCTCAGTCAGGCCACCAGTGGTCCAATACACCTCAACATCAGCTGTGAGCTACTAACCTACATGCTCTGTTCCTTATTTGACAACTGGATGCAAACAGAGATAGAACGTTTAGATTGTACCAGTTTAGTGAGGAGTGGCCTTGTTTTGTGTATTTTCCAAACTATTAGAAACAAAATCAATCAAACTTCAGCACAATGGAAACAAAATTATTGTACAGGCAGTTTCATGTAGAACGTGTTTATATTATTTCATTTTTGGTGACTTGATATACAATAATGCAGTTGTGCATACTAACGTTTTGCTGTTGTTTTCCCATACATGCAGATGGCCCAGAAAATATGAATCTGATAATATCACCGTCACCAGAATACTATGCAGAAGGGTCAGACATCAGCCTGTCCTGCTCAGCTGACTCCAGACCTGCTGCCCATTTCACGTGGCTTCTGAATGGAGACCTGCTGCCTGATACTGGACCAGAGCTCAGACTGATCAACATTCAGGAGAGTCAGAGTGGAAACTACAGCTGTCGGGCCTTTAACAACAAAACTCTGATAAATAAAACGTCTCCGCCCTCAGTTGTCTCCATATTGGGTAAGTTTGAATGAAGCGGTTTATTGAATATAATAGCAAAGGGTCAGAAAGATGTCACTTACAGTAAGTGTACACTTGCATACTTTTTATTGCTGCCATCTCTGTTGTGAGTAAGTTTCAATGAAAGATGTTTTTTAAAGAACTATGAAGACAAAAACGATGGGTTATGTACCTGTGATGGCATCACATGAAACTTTCTTAAAGCTGGTTTATGCGGTTTTCTAGAAAAAAGGCACCTCGACCTCTGAAACACTTTATCGATATTGAAGTGACTTATTGCATTTATCTCAGACTCTTTTAGATTTTTTTTTTGAATCATTTTTATTGGGTTTCTTTTCAGTGTAGACATTGTTGCAAATGCTGGAATATCAATTTTAACCAAGACTTTAACCATCTGGGATGTGTGCGTCTCCATTTGTGGAACAGTTTATAGGAACGCACTCTGAAATGACCTGTGATTGCTCAAAGTCTCCCATCACTAGGTTTTCTAAAGCCTTAAAACAGAGCCAAGAGGAGGTGCAGATGTCTTCTCTCAGACCAGCACACAATATGCTGAAAGTTTATTTGGGATATTTTTCCCATTGAGAAAAAAAGAAAAAACCTCTACCCCAGCTGTGTATTCAAAAGGTTGTATTTAGCATTTGTGGAACAAAAAGAACAATACATACATACGTTTGCACTCAAGATACGTCTGCAATTGTTGATTGAACAGAAACAACTGAGGCTCAGAAAGAAAAACACTTCTTGGAGCAGCCAGTATTAAAAATAAAACGTCTCAGCCCTCAGTTGTCTTTGTACTGGATCAATTTAAATTAAGAGTATTTCTATATATAGTAGTAGCATTAGAACGATGGCACTTACATTAAGTGTACTCCTGCATAATTTGCATTGGCATAAAAAGACAAACATTAAATATTACTTGAGTTTTCAGTAAAATAGGTGAAAACACAAGACACCTTTTGAATTGGAACATTTTTGATTAGAGAATGTAATCCAAAAACGAATTTGCTAATTTCTGTGGGGATCCTGGGCACCACCAGCAGGGGGTGCCATTGTAACGCTGGCAGGGACCAGAGACTATATGTGTGTGGTCCTAATCAAGGTTGATGCGGGACAGCTGGGAGGAAGATGGCCACCGCTCGCAGCTGCAGAGCATCAGGACAATCACGGCAGCAGTTTAAGAGTGGCCTCTGCCCGGACACAAGCGTCGGGAGATTGCTTATGTTTTGCTCAGCCCAAGACACGAGACACGAGACGCCGCCGGAGCAGCGGCAGGTTTTCCTGAAACCCTTTGGATTCCGTGGAGGGATAAGTAGTGCTTGCGAGCCAGCGTATTTAAGTTTGTTTTTTCCCTGGGAGACTGTGGATTTACGTTCCTCTGTTTTTGAAGAGACAATAAATACACCTTTTGTTATAAGTCACTTGCTGTGCCGAGTTTGCTTTTGGGTCCAGAAACCGTATCCTGACAGAATCTCCCGACCAAAGCATGGACCCAGCGAACCCGGACGTCTTCCCAGAAGACCTCTGCGCCCGAACCGCCTGGTTCAGAGAACACGCCCAGGCCCACGACAAGACCATGGTACGCTTGGACGCGCTCCTCGCGCGGATATCGGCGGTCACCGTGGGGGGGCCATCTGGCCCCTTGCCGGCTCCCCATGCTGGGGTTCCCTTCCCGGCGGCGAGGGGTTTTTCTGCACCTCCCGTTTCGTTCCGGGAGCCGACCGCCGGGAGCGAGCTCAGCCCTCCGGCCGTTCCCCCTCCGCCCACCCTTGTCTGGCCGACCCGTGGACGCCCGGAGGCGTCCGTGGAGGGGGGGGCGCGGTCCACGAGTCCGGTCGGCGTCCCGGCCGACTCCAGTTCCCCGGTCCCAATTCCCCCGACTGTGCCGCTGTCAGCCCCTGTCCCGAGTTCCCGGACTGTGCCGCTGTCAGCCCCTGTCCCGAGTTCCCGGACTGTGCCGCTGTCAGCCCCTGTCCCGAGTTCCCGGACTGTGCCGCTGTCAGCCCCTGTCCCGAGTTCCCGGACTGTGCCGCTGTCAGCCCCTGTCCCGAGTTCCCGGACTGTGCCGCTGTCAGCCCCTGTCCCGAGTTCCCCGACTGTGCCGCTGTCAGCCCCTGTCCCGAGTTCCCCGACTGTGCCGCTGTCAGCCCCTGTCCCGAGTTCCCCGACTGTGCCGCTGTCAGCCCCTGTCCCGAGTTCCCCGACTGTGCCGCTGTCAGCCCCTGTCCCGAGTTCCCCGACTGTGCCGCTGTCAGCCCCTGTCCCGAGTTCCCCGACTGTGCCGCTGTCAGCCCCTGTCCCGAGTTCCCCGACTGTGCCGCTGTCAGCCCCTGTCCCGAGTTCCCCGACTGTGCCGCTGTCAGCCCCTGTCCCGAGTTCCCCGACTGTGCCGCTGTCAGCCCCTGTCCCGAGTTCCCCGACTGTGCCGCTGTCAGCCCCTGTCCCGAGTTCCCCGACTGTGCCGCGGTTAGCCCCGGTCCCGAACTCCCCGACCGCACCACGGATGTTCCCGACCCGAGCTCCCCGAGTCCCGCCGGCAGTCCGGGCCGGCTCCTGCCTTACGTGTCCCGTTGGCGGTCCGGCCGACACGTGTCCCTCTAGCCCAGTCGGCGGTCCGGCCGACGTATGTCCCTCGAGTCCCGTTAAGTCCTGTCCCGAGCCCAGGCCATTCAGGTCCCGCCCCGAGCCCAGGCCAGTCAGGTCCCGTCCCCAGTTCCGTCCCGTTAGGCCCCGTCACGAGCCCTGTCCAGTCAAGCCCCGTCCCAAGTTCCGTCGCGTCAGGCGCCGTCACGAGCCCTGTCCGGTCAAGTCCCGTCCCGAGCCTAGGGTAGGTTGGTCCCGGCCTCCGGCCCGTCCTCCGGAGTCCCCGCCTGGTGGCCGTCCTCCGGCACGTCCTCCGGAGTCTCCACCTGGTGGCCGTCCTCCGGCCCGTCCCCCTGAGCTTGGTTATCCAGTGACTTTTTTCCTGTGTTCCAGGTCTCTCTCCACGAGCCGGGGGGGCGTCAGGAGTGTTTTGGCCCTCCTACCGGACCCCCATCCGCCCACCCTGGTCCGGTGGTACCGTGGACGCCTAGAGGCGTCCTTTAAGGGGGGGGTACTGTGGGGATCCTGGGCACCACCAGCAGGGGGTGCCATTGTAACGCTGGCAGGGACCAGAGACTATATGTGTGTGGTCCTAATCAAGGTTGATGCGGGACAGCTGGGAGGAAGATGGCCACCGCTCGCAGCTGCAGAGCATCAGGACAATCACGGCAGCAGTTTAAGAGTGGCCTCTGCCCGGACACAAGCGTCGGGAGATTGCTTATGTTTTGCTCAGCCCAAGACACGAGACACGAGACGCCGCCGGAGCAGCGGCAGGTTTTCCTGAAACCCTTTGGATTCCGTGGAGGGATAAGTAGTGCTTGCGAGCCAGCGTATTTAAGTTTGTTTTTTCCCTGGGAGACTGTGGATTTACGTTCCTCTGTTTTTGAAGAGACAATAAATACACCTTTTGTTATAAGTCACTTGCTGTGCCGAGTTTGCTTTTGGGTCCAGAAACCGTATCCTGACAATTTCGACGCATTACTTAAAGTGGCAATAATCAATGCTCTGTTTTGGTTCACTTTCATACTATCGTTTTCTGAAAAACAACTGTACCCTAACTGCCCTGCACCAAACAGCTGACAGACAGATTAAAACATAGTGGGTCATTTTGCAGCTAAAGCAACATGTTTCCTTCATGATGTGGAGGAGACAAAAGCAAAGGTAAAAGGAGAGTGAATATTGGACTTACATTCAACAGGTGGACAGAAACACGGCTCCAAATGTTGCTCTGTATGTTCTGCATGTGGAACCTAAATGTTTGCTTTATCAACAGAAACACTGATGACGTGTTAAAAAACATGTAATGGAAACACTGAGTTTATGTTTTAAATACACCTGTATACTGAAAAACATTCAACTGGCCTGTCTTAATTTGCTTTTCATGTTTAGCTGTTGCTAAGACAATCAAAACAGACATTGACCGACATTTTATGGTCATACTGTGTTCAGGTCACCGGGTGTTAAATTGAACTTCATGATATTAAAATGTATTTTAAAGAACAATCTTCTTAAGGTACAGTTTAAAAACAACAATGAGTTAATTCAATGCCAGTATTGTAAACTTTCAATGTGCAGCCACTCAACGTCTCCTGATAAGATTATAGATTAATTCTCAGCCGCTGCAGTGTTTCCTTCTACTGAACCTTCATGTTGTAACAGATGTAAAACCATTTTGTTTCTCATCCACAGAGCTAGTTTCCAACGTCACAGCAACACCCAGCAGCACAGACTTGGAGCAGGACAGCTCTGTCCGTCTGTCCTGCTCCTCCTCTGGATCCTCTCTCTCTTTCCTCTGGCTCAACGGCAGCTCTGAGGTTACAGCCAGCGACAGAGTTCAGCTCACTGACGGAGGCTCCACTCTCACTATGAATGTGACTCGCAACGACCAGGGACCCTTCAGCTGTCGTGTGTCCAACCCTCTCAGTCAGGCCACCAGTGGTCCAATACACCTCTCCATCAGCTGTGAGCTACTAACCTACATGCTCTGTTCCTTATTTGACAACATCTGGATGCAAACAGAGATAGAAAGTTTAGATTGTACCAGTTTAGTGAGGAGTGGCCTTGTTTTGTGTATTTTCCAAACTATTAGAAACAAAATCAATCAAACTTCAGCACAATGGAAACAGAATTATTGTACAGGCAGTTTCATGTAGAACGTGTTTATATTATTTCATTTTTGGTGACTTGATATACAATAGTGCAGTTGTACATACTAACGTTTTGCTGTTGTTTTCCCATACATGCAGATGGCCCAGAAAATATGAATCTGATAATATCACCGTCACCAGAATACTATGCAGAAGGGTCAGACATCAGCCTGTCCTGCTCAGCTGACTCCAGACCTGCTGCCCATTTCACGTGGCTTCTGAATGGAGACCTGCTGCCTGATACTGGACCAGAGCTCAGACTGATCAACATTCAGGAGAGTCAGAGTGGAAACTACAGCTGTCGGGCCTTTAACAGCAAAACTCTGATAAATAAAACGTCTCCGTCCTCAGTTGTCTCCATATTGGGTAAGTTTGAATGAAGCGGTTTATTGAATATAATAGCAAAGGGTCAGAAAGATGTCACTTACTGTAAGTGTACACTTGCATAATTTGTATTGCTGCCATCTCTGTCATGAGTAAGTTTCAATGAAAGATGTTTTTTAAATAAATATGAAGACAAAAAAGATGGGTTATGTACCTGTGATGGCATCACATGAAACTTTCTTAAAGCTGGTTTATGCATTTTTCTGGAAAAAAGGCACCTCGACCTCTGAAACACTTTGTCGATATTGACGTGACTTGCATTTATCTCAGACTCTTTTAGATTTCTTATTTCGAATCCCTTTTATTGGGTTTCTTTTCAGTGTAGACATTGTTGCAAATGCTGGAATATTAATTTTAACTGCAGGTTTTCCTGCTATTGAATCTGACTTTAACCATCTGGGATGTGTGCGTCTCCATTTGTGGAACAGTTTATAGGAACGCACTCTGAAATGACCTTTTATTGCTCAAAGTCTCCCGTCACTAGGGAGAAAAGCCTAAAGCCTTAAAACAGGGCCAAGAGGAGGTGCAGACATCTTCTCTCAGACCAGCAAACAATATGCTGAAAGTTTATTTGGGATATTTTTCCCTTTGAGAAAAAAAGAAAAAAGCGTATACCCCAGCTGTGAATTGAAAAGGTTGTATTTAGCTCTTGTGGAACAAAAAGAACAATACATAAATATATATATATATATATATATATATATTGTGGCGCCCAGGGGGAGATAGGTATAGTTCAGACGTAAAATAGGTACGGACACACGGGGATTTACTTAACAAAAAGAGCCTTTATTGTTCAAACGCAAGGGAGCAGGGAAGTGGGAAAAAAGAAATCAAAAGATCTTCCCGTCCGGGGTCCGTCGGCTTCACTCCGTCTGCTACTCGCACGCCTCTTCCTGGAAGGATAGCACAGAAGAGATATGAATTTGGGGCCGGACGGTGCCTCTTCCTATTGTGTATCCCAGATATTGGGCCTCCTCCAGGCCCAGATGGCACTTCTTGGGGTTGGCTGTTAGCCCCGCTTGTCTCAGGCTCCCCAAGACGGCTCGCAGGTGTCCCCTATGGGAGGTCCAGTCCTTGCTGTAGATCACCACATCATCTAGGTACGCTGCGGCATATTCCCGATGGGGCCGGAGGATCAGGTCCATCATCCTCTGAAATGTCGCCGGAGCCCCGTGTACTCCGAAGGGGAGGACCTTATAATGGTATAGGCCGTCCGGGGTAGTGAAGGCCGTTTTTTCCTTCGCCCTCTCTGTGAGCGGGACCTGCCAGTATCCCTTTGTGAGGTCTAGGGTTGACACAAACCGGGCCGGTCCCAATTGTTCAATCAGCTCATCAACCCTCGGCATCGGATAGGCATCGAATTTGGAGATTTCGTTGACTTTCCTGAAATCATTACAAAACCGATCAGTGCCATCAGGTTTGGGGATCAGAACGATAGGGCTGGACCACTCACTCCGTGACTCCTCAATGACACCCATTTCCAACATACGTCTCACCTCCTCCTTGATGGCCTCCCTCTTGGCTTCGGGGATGCGGTATGGTCTCATCCTCACCTTTTTCCCCGGTTCGGTGACGATGTCATGTTGGATGACATGGGTTCTGCCGGGCAGCTCCGAGAACACCTCCTGGAACTGGTTGGTCAGCTCCACCAGATCCTGTCTCTGTGCTGGCGCCAACTGTGATCCCAGGTTCACCATCGTCGGCCCCGGCCCCTGGCCTAACAGTGCTACCCCTGGGGTCGGTAGAGCGTCCGCGGCCTGCCACTTCTTGAGGAGGTTCACATGGTATAGCTGACACTGTTTTCTTCTATCCGGTTGTCTCACCTTATAGTTCACCTCACTCACCCTTTCCACCACTTCGTACGGTCCTTGCCACTTCGCCAGAAACTTGCACTTCGAGGTCGGCACCAGGACCAGTACCATTTCTCCAGGCTGGAACTCCCTCACTACGGCCTTCCGGTTGTAGCTCCGGGCCTGAGCCTGTTGGGCCTGCTGCATGTGTTCCCGAACCAGGGGCCACACCTTCCTCATCCTCTCCTGCATCTGTTCGATGTACTCTATGGTGGATCGGTGGGGGGACGGTTGTTGTTCCCATGCTTCCTTCGCCAGGTCCAGGAGTCCCCGGGGCCTCCGTCCGTACAGCAGCTCGAAGGGTGAGAATCCCGTGGAAGCCTGGGGCACCTCTCGGATAGAAAACAGAACATACGGTATTATCTGGTCCCAGTTTTTCCCGTCGACCTCGATGGCCTTCCTCAGCATTTGCTTGAGGGTTTTGTTAAACCTCTCCACCAACCCATCGGTCTGCGGATGGTACACCGATGTTCTGATTTGTCCTACCTTCAGGAGCTGGCACATCTCCCTCAAGACCCGCGACATAAAGCAGGTCCCCTGGTCCGTTAGGATCTCCTTGACCAATCCGACTCTGCTACAGAGGAGGAACAGCTCTCTGGCGACTGTCTTCGCTGTGGCGGTACGTAGGGGAATGGCCTCGGGGTATCGGGTGGCATAGTCCATCATGACTAAGATGTAGCGGTGTCCCCTACTGGACTTGGGGAGGGGTCCCACAATGTCCATGGCCACTCGCTGGAAGGGAATATCAATTATGGGCAGAGGGATTAATGGGTTTCTGAATGATACCTTAGGGGCCGTCTTCTGGCATTGCTGGCAGGCTCGGCAGTAGTCCTGGATCGCCCTCTTAACTCCTGGCCAGTAGAAGCGCCCGATGACCCGTTCATAGGTCTTCTCAACCCCTAGGTGTGCCCCCATCAGGTGGGAATGTGCTAAATACAGGACTTTGGAGACATAGCATGTGGGTACCAACAACTGGTCTACTACTTGTTCTCCTATTTTGGCGACCCGATACAGTAGCCCATTTTTTATTGCAAAGTGTGGGAGAGGGAGTTTACGCACCTGGTTGATTGGGGACCTGTCCACCTCGATCACATCTCGTCGGGCCTGCTCGAGGTTGGGGTCCTCCAGCTGGGCGGTCCCGAACCTTCCGGTCCCGGCTGTGGGTCCTATTTCCGCCATGGGAAATTCGGAGAACCCCTCTTCAGGGGAGGTCTGCATCCCTGGGGTTGCCACCGGGTCTCTGGTCTTGGCGGGACTCTGTATTTCCTCCTCGATTTCCCGGTCTGAGGTGCTGGCGACGTCGGATGGTGCGGCGCAAGCGGGGAGGGGATGGGGAGTCCTTGGCCCTCGAGGTCTCCTCTCGCTGTCCGTGGCTTGGTAATCCCACAGCCGCCAGAATATGGGGCAATCCCGACCAATCAACATCGGCACCGGTAGATTGTCAACTAACCCGGCCGTGACCTGAAACGCTCCCCGTGTGGTCTTCACCTGGATGAGGCTGGTGGGATAGTTTCTGGTGTCGCCATGAACACAGGCTACGGGGATAGGGGGCCCTCGTGGGCTCCGGGTCAGCCCTGGCCGCAGGAGGGTAACCGCACTCCCGGAGTCCAGTAGGGCTTCGGTGTCCTGGTCTCCTATCTTAACCGGTAGTCTCGGGGCCGTGGTGCTTTCGTGGGCCCAGCACGTCGTCAGATAACTGGGGTTCCGGGAGTCGCCGGAGGCCGCCGTCGGCATCGGTACATCTGGTCCCGGGCAATTCCATGCCAAATGGCCCTCCTGGCCGCAGGTGAAACACTTCCTTCGGTCGGGGTCGCCGGAGTTTCGGTGTGATGTCGTCATTGGCCAAGTCCCTGCCCATCGCTCCGGTCCGTTAGGCCCACCGTCACGTTCCGTCTTCTTCTCTCGGGTCGGTCCTCCCGGATTCCTGGGGCGCCATCCCCGGAGGTCTTCCGGCGGCCGGCTCTGCACTATGGTCACGGAAACTTGGTGGTTTTCGACCAGCTCCACCAGAGCGTCTACGGTCCTTGGGTTGCTGCGGGCGGCGTGTCGTTGGGCCTCCCCGGGGAGCGCTCGGACACAACGGTCGATCACCACTCGGTCCAGGGCCGGGGGTCCCTCCCCCGCTGTGAGCCAACTGCGGGTTAACCGCATGAGGGTGGCGATCTGGGGTCGCACTGGCTTGGTCTCGTCGTAGGTCCAAGCGTGGACCCGTTGGGCCCGGGTCTGAAGATTATGTCCATAGTGGGCTAATACCGTCGCTTTCAGAGCTCTGTAATCCTCAGCGTCCTCAGCGGCCAGGTCCTGGCAGGCTTTCTGCGCATCTCCGGTCAAGAAGGGTCCCAGGATTCCCGCCCATTCGGTTTCGGGCCAGCGCTCCCTTCTGGCGGTTCTTTCAAATAGCTCCAGATATGCTTCCACGTCATCTTCCCCCGTCTGCTTGGTGAGTACCCTCCCGGGATTTGCGAGCCTCTCGGGTTTCCCCAGCTGCTGCCCCAGCGTCGTCATTGCTTCCTGCAGCGCTTGCAGGCTCTGGGTCTGTTGGGCTTGGGTTTGGATCAGCAGTGCGATCGCGTTCTCCATGACGCTGTGTTTCTCCTCGGTGGTACCTATTTTACGCTGAACCTGTCCCGTGTTAGATCACAGTGCCCACATTCTCCACCATCTGTGGCGCCCAGGGGGAGATAGGTATAGTTCAGACGTAAAATAGGTACGGACACACGGGGATTTACTTAACAAAAAGAGCCTTTATTGTTCAAACGCAAGGGAGCAGGGAAGTGGGAAAAAAGAAATCAAAAGATCTTCCCGTCCGGGGTCCGTCGGCTTCACTCCGTCTGCTACTCGCACGCCTCTTCCTGGAAGGATAGCACAGAAGAGATATGAATTCTCCGTTTACCTCTCTTCGGCGGCAGCTCTCTTCTCTCAGGGAAACGCTCCCCGTCGCCCTCCCCTCTCTCTTCCTCCCGGCTGCAGAAATACCCTCTTAATTAGAGATTGCCGGCAGGTGTGTCCACTGCCACGTTCCGATTGGCTGCAGCACCTGTACTGGGAAGTACCGGCCATTTAGTACTTCCCCCAACCGGAGCCTGGGGATCCTCCCCCTGTGCTCGGTCTTCCTCTCTGGTCCCTCACAATATGTATATATATATATACATATACATATATATATACAGTATACAGTATATAAGAATAATGGCACTTACATTAAGTGTACTCCTGCATAATTTGTATTGGCATAAAAAGACAAACATTACATATTACTTGAGGTTTCAGTAAAATAGGTCACACAAGACACCTTTTGAATTGGAACATTTTTGATTAGAAAATGTAATCCAAAAATGCTCTGTTTTGGTTCACTTTCATACTATCGTTTTCTGAAAAACAACTGTATCATTCAACAGGTGGACAGAAACACGGCTCCAAATGTTGCTCTGTATGTTCTGCATGTGGAACCTAAATGTTTGCTTTATCAACAGAAACACTGATGACGTGTCAATGTTGTATTTATATATGCTCTATAAAGACTTATAAAATCAGTGAAATAACGACATTTGGCCAAACTTCATCTGTCCATTGTTTTGAGTCAATTGTTTAAAACATCAATTGTTAAAAAAGAAAAGAAAAAAAAGCCAATGGTGTGTTGCACTCAAATGATCTTTATAGTTTAGATTTAGTGTGGACAGTCTGACACTGTCTGGGACAGTTGTCGTGTCTGCGTCCTGCAAGTTCCTTTAAATGTATTTACAGTCAATTCACAGTAACAGTTACTTTTGTTCCTGTTCTCATATTTTTCACATATCTTTTTCCCAACAGAGAACATATCAGGTGTTTCTATCACATCGAAAACAAACCAGTTGATAGAAGGGAACTCTTTCAACTTATCCTGTGATGCTGCTGGCTCTGTGTTTAACAGAGAGTGGAGGAAGGGCGACTTAGAGCTGACTCCAGATGACAACATGGCCCTTTACGACATGAACAGAGTGTTGTCTTTTCACAGTCTCAGTAAAAATGACACTGGAGATTATTTTTGTAAAGTCAGCAACCCCCTCAGCCAGGATGAAGCTAAATACAGCATGGTCGTTTCCTGTAGGTAACAAACTATACATGTCCTGTTCACAATGAAGACTGCCTTAAATAACAGTGTATTACTGACATTTTAGGTCTGTAACATGCTTCAAGCTGCTTTAAGAACTTCACAAATATCTGTTTTTTAGATGGACCAGAAAATGTTCAAATCGAAGGTCCAAGTACGATCAAACTGACAGAGACCTTAATATTAACCTGCTCGGCTGAATCCGTACCGGCTGCTTACACCTGGATGCTGAACGGGACAAAGATGCACAATTCTTCTGTTTTTACTAAAGACAACGTTGACCCTTTGCATAGTGGCAACTACACCTGTGAAGTGAGGAATAATATAACTGGGAGAACATCATCAGCGACCCGCAGAGTGTCTGTAACAGGTACCAAGACGGAGTTGATGAACGATTTAGTTGATGGTCTTGAATATTGTGCTCAACACACTGTTATACGTCTGATAATCTGAAGAGTAGCAGGCTTCCCCAAGATGTTTCTTTCAGTTCTATTATATCAATGTTTTTATTCACAGCCTTCTTCTACCTACCCATAATGCAACTCAATCGCCACAAGTTTGGCCAGAGATTTAGGCTGTGTTCGAGATTGTACCCATTGCATGCTACATACTTAATACAGGATGTACTGTATACTTCCTTTTAAGTGAACAATTATATTACCAGTGGACTGTTCACACTGAAGTATAATCGCATGACTGACAGCTGGTCTTACCCAATCAGCGGCAGTCATTATTTGGATGAACTGACCACATGTTGTTAATCTAAATGGTTTCTTTGTCGCCTTAAAACATTTAAAATGTATTAACAGTTTTTAGCCATAGACTACTACATAAGAAGTCACATAATGATTTTTGGACTGTTGCTTTGAAGTCTAGATTTTAGCATTTTGGTCTTTTTTGACGTTGTTGTCTTGTTTTTTTTGCAAACAATAACGTGAGGGAACTAAGTACAACCAACCAGTACAACCTGAATAAGACATTTTTCAGGTAATTGTAAACAAATTAACTCTCGTGAACTGAAACACACTTGTACACATTGTACAAGAAAACAAGTTCAACTCCCAAAACAGACATTACTGTGGTAGCAGCCTGTCAATCACAAGCTAGCCCCGCCCTAAATCAAACTCTGCTTTATTGCCTATTTTACTCTAAAATGAACATCATGCTGTTTTAAAACTTGCAAGACTTGAAACTAGCGATTGAGACCATAAACTCGTTACTCAACGTTTACGGAGGTAATAAATTAAGTGAAAGTAGAATAATTTTCTGATAGACTTCTATACAATCAGGCATCGCAAAGAAACTGCATTGGTTTTACTTTTCAGATCTGAAGGTCTCTGCCTGCTTTTAGACTGGCTTGAAATACCACATGACGGAGTACCGTCTAAAAGTACCCAGACGCAATGCATTGTTGGGGAGTTGAGTAGTGCAGTAAGCTCACTAATACTCATAAATTCCCATACTTGCAGACATTTCTCGCAGAGACAAAATCCACACAGTTGCAACACATACATACTCAATATGACGTCATACTCAGTGGGAATAGTTGGTTAGTAAACGATTTCGAACACATTTGTTATGCTAGGAGCGGCTATTGCAGCCTCAAGCATAGATGAGGAGCATACCACAGAGGTCTGCTAGCCTCACATCTTCTAACAACTCCAGATTGTTTTCATTTTCAAACTTGTAGTCTTCAGCCTCAACCAACGCTGACTGAATGATCTCCAGCTAAAGGAGATCTACAGTGGAGGCCGTAAAACAAACCAGTATTTGTAATTGGCCAACTGTGAAATCACATGAAGGAAGTTGCATGCTTTGTATCCAAAAGCATAATGAGACAACGAGACAGTAACTGTGGTTTTTGTATACAGAATGGTGTAAAACTCATGTTCTTGTCTACTGTTGTATTTTGCCTACCCAGACATACCAGACACATGTTTGGATGGTTGCATCGCTGGAATAGTAATCGGAGTTTTAGTCGTTTGTGGAGGACTTTGTGGAGGAGGGTACTACCTGTACCGTACAAAGTAAGTGGAAAAGAGCTTTACGATATAACCATTGAGGCTTTTGTCCCAATTAATTAGAATCTATTATAATTATGGTCAGGTGACTGCTCAGTATTATGAAGTTTGGACTCAAAAGCACGAATCAGAGAACCAGCAGGATCTGCAATGACAGAAGAGTCAGTACTTGGAAAAGGAAGAGAGCAGACAACATGTGGAACTAGACGTTGAGGCCGTAAACTGTGTTTATTCAACCTACAAAAGGTTGATGTTCAACAAAGGGTTACTGCTTTTGTTATATATTTTCCATAGGCACTGTTCAGCTAGATAGTTTAACATTGTGTTGTTGTGAGGTATACTTATTAAACTGTGATGGATTATGTGGCTCAGCAGGAGTTCAAACTTTGTCATCAGTGTTTCCAAGTCCATAAACCTGTTTGAAAGTCTTCGCCGGTAAAAACTAAAAATAATTTGTAAATCACTCTTAAAAAGCACATTTCTTGAGAAAGAACTACATTTTCCTTTATCTTATTTCCAATAAATAGATATATTTGATTTCAACAACATAATGCCAATATTATTATTATTGCATGGCAAAATGACTTGTAATGCCGGTCTAGTGTCTTATCTACATAATAATTACTCATTACCTTTCTCAACAGAAAACAGACACACAAACCTGCTGATAGAAACGGTCCCACCGGAACAGGTATGTGTATTGAGTGTGTGTGTGTGTGTGTGTGTGTGCGTGTGTGTGTCTGTGCTTTATATGTCTATATTGTTTACTCCATTAAAGTTATATTTTAGAGAATTTCCCCCAAAAAGACCATGTATAGACTCAAACAAAAGGCATCCCTCTCAATCATCATTTATGACCCACCAGAAATGTGTAGCGGTGTCTGTCTGCAGAGACAGACTGCCCTCATGTTTCTGGGCTAACCTTTGGGCACTGGGTGTGCAGACCCCACACATGCGCAGTTGCACATCTAAGAGGAAGCTATGAATATGGCACAGCATCAAGGAACCGCAAATAAAGCAAGGTGGCATACAAACCCATTTCAAAACAAGAGTGAACCCGGGGTTGGCTTTCACTGTTGCTGCTGTATGTGATGCTGCAGGTGTTGCACTCGGCTGTGTTCTGGCAACCGCGGTAAGGGGACGTGAGCTTCTGGTGTTGTTGAGCCGTCGGGATGAGGGGTCAACTTTGAATGTTGTTTGCAAACAGTAAGAAGCAATTGCTGCATAGGATGCCTTTAAACTATACTAAGCATTGTTTATTTCTTATATCTTAAAGGAGCTGAAGGCCAGGACAACAATGCATTCGCAGGAAATCAGGTAAAAGTCAGCAGTGCTAACCGGATACTGACTTAAACCTGAGGCCTGTACTTCAAAGCGAGTTCAACATACCCAGAGTATCTTTAAGTTGTCTCCCTGAACTAGCCCTAACATTGCAATCCTGCTATTTGGTCCAATGACGGTGTTAGCAATTCGATATTTGTGTCCTTTTTGCATTTAGCAGTTTAAACTGTGTTGCTTTTAATCTGGATCATGACTTGAATTTCTTTGTATTTACATAAAACCCAGTAAGCAGTGAACCACCATCGCAGGACTGAAAACCCATGTTAACCCTTTACCCAAATCCTGCTTTGACGTGCAGACCTTAGGTTGCGCAGCTTATTGGGTGATGATGTCAAACTCAAGAGCTAAATGATTCTCATTTCTCCCACCAAAATGTATGCCTTATATTACTCAGACAAATTGAAGTATAACCTTTCTTACATGTATGTGACAAGTAGTGATGGATTAATCTAGGAATAAATAAGTCAGGATTTTGTTGATGATCCACGTACAATGTTTTGACTAAAACAAAGGTTTTTGTCACATATAGTGCACAGTAATAGTAGATGTAGTCATGTAAAATAGTGAGTTCAAGTGATTTACAAAGTCTTAAATATGAGATTATTTTTATGTGGTATACATGTGGCCAGTTTGTGATCTGGCTTGTTTATGTTGTTCTAAAGAGATATTCAGTTGACAAGATGCAGAGGAAGAGTATGTGTGTCTTAACATCGGTAATTGGACGCAGCTTTTCTTGTTTATCCTTGTTTTGGGCAATATTAGTCAGATATCCATTTAACTGCTAATACTTCATCTGATGTGATATAACTGTAAATGTAATCTAATATTTTCTCCCTGTCTTTGTCATTTCTAGGAGGTGAAATATGCAGATATCAGTATTTTCCGGAAGACAAACGGTGGAACAGTGCAGATACTGCCACAGAGTAACGCCTCAGAATACTCAGAGATCAGAGTGAACAACAATCCTCCTAGACCTTCCTCCCCTCCTTCCTATGATGCCCATGAGCAGCGAATGAAGAATCCAGCTCCTCAGCCTCCTCTTGATCTTTACGCTCAAGTTCACAAGAAATGACCGGGCTGGATGCGATGGATTTTATGGTGAGGTTCGACTGGAGGTCAGAAGCAGCTGACACGCGGTCAGAGAAACCTGCTTTCCCCTCTCAGTTCCTTTTTTATAGCGGACTAATTTTGACCTGCGTTTACGTCAAAGCACTTTAGCAGTGGTTAATAATCCACCAGGTTCTACCAGTTGTTGCCATGGCTGAGGTCAGGCGGCACAATGATTGACTACCAGCTTGTCTTTACCACATAATGGCTTTCTTTGTTTGTAGTGAACAGTCAATGCAAGGTGCTCATATCTGAGCTTGAACATACTGTGTGATAATGGCGTGGTGTCATGTACGACTCCACATGTGAGATTAAAATTTGAATTAAATTTGAATTATTTGTTTAATTTGTTTTCGTATTTGGAAGCTTACAAAAGCAAAACCTATTGGTTATTTAACAATATCTAATGTGCTTTTCAGTGGTATCTGTCAGGGTAAGGACACATTTTGATCTTTTTAATTTATTAGTATAATAGGTAACTATGATTCCCTTGACATGGTGGAAAGATTTACGCTGGTCCAACGGAACAGTTGAAAGATCATCAGAGAAATACGTCTTTGTAATTTTATTCCATAGTGATACAGTTTAACTTTGTTATCCTCCAAAGGGGAGATCTGCTGCCACAATAATTAAAAAATAAAAAAATATTAAAATGCTAACACACAACCAGATGCAATATGTTTCAACAATAGTTGATCAAAGTTAAAGCAATACACATGCTTGATATCTACAGCTATAATAATAACCTTAAGTCTTGAAGGTGCTAGAAAAGGCACATGGAAACTGTTTCCTTGAAGAAATATCTCAGTCGTTTCCCACAAGTGATCATCAGAGTAATTCAGATCATGTTTACGGTACATGTCAGTAAAAGTTGCGATAAAATTATATGGTGCTTTATCTCTTAGCACATGTTCTTTAAAGGCCTTAAGCCAACAGGGAAGTAAGTCAAAGAAGTGAAACATTGCAAGTAGAAAGGAGAAGTTAATATTTATTTCTGCATACACTTATGGAAACTGATATGTATAGGACTTCTCTATTCTATACATATCTTTACTTTTATAAAGACATGTGTAAATCCTACATCACCAGTCAATGACTGTATCTTTTATCAGTCTGTTCTAAGGCATTAAATGCCATATGTTTGCACTTTGAGGGTTTCATTTGTTAATAAATCACAAACTGTGTGATTGGCTGCACGTTAAGGTTCATAAAGTAGTTATGTCTGAATTATGGCAGTATTGGAGATGGCAACGTCATCAGCAAGAACTAAGTCACAAGTGACTGTTTTTTGTTCTTGAACAAACTAAAATAATAAGTAAATCCAAACCCGATGAGCTGCGTGGTCTGAGAGCAGTGAGAGTCGGTCGGACAGCTAAACAATGAGCTGGAACTCACTTTAAAGCTCCGTAAAGCCGAGGGGAGCTGCAGATTCAGGTGATGGTTCTCTGTAGGAACACCTTACACGTTGTTCTCACATTGTTATTTAATAGATTTAGTATATAAATGGTAATTAAAGTTCCATTATAGGATACATTGTGACATTGTGTCACAACAAATGCATGAAATGAGAAATATTACAATTGTCTTGTGTCTTTCTCAGTTGTAATGAGTGAGGCTTCAGATGAAGGCAGGAAGTAATTTGTCTTCAGCCCGGCTCCACGTGAACAGCCAGATCAATGCCATCAGACATTATTAACACAAGTTCTATTCTAGGTTCACTCTTGAAGAGAAGGAAGTCTCCCAGCCCGAGCCAATGAGTAGATTCTCCCTCCCCCATAGTTACTCATTAATAAAGCTCAAACTCCATGTGAGCTTCAGGCGTGGTTGATTTCTCCCTCATTGTACAGAAGCATTGTTTTGCAAACTAAATGTTTCAACACTTTAATCATTGGCAAACAGATCACCTTAATTTAAAAAAAAAACTTGAAAGTCAATCAAATTATTCATTAATAATGATACTATTAGGGTATTTTAAGGAGATAATTGATGGACAAATAAATGGATTGTAATGTATCTGGTATTTGTATTGGATGCTATGCACTGTTTATATAAAAATAAATCTTGACCAAAGATCATGAAAATCACCTGTTAATTTACAACTTAAAATGCTGTAGTTTTTTTTATTTAGGAGTTGTTTTTATGGCTTTGGGTGAATTTTCAGATTCTCTCTGTCAACTGTGCAATCAATTGTATAATCCATTAAAAATCATGTGCCTTTAAAGTGCTTTTTTAATACAAGTGTTTTCTCTGGAACACGTTAACCAATATTACATCTTTGGTATGTTTTCAGGGGTGAATTAAGGAATCATTTTCATAATGAACTGTGTTGTATCATGATTTGCCTTGCAATGTCCACTTATTTATTATCATTAATTTTGTTTAACTTAACTGTAACTTTGAATTTAATGCCTCATCAAACTGAGCATGTGATTAACGTTTGACCAAAGATAGAAGGTTGTATTTGTAATAATTTGATTGCTCATTGACATGATTAAACTATTTTATTTTTGACATTTGAAAAGCTTTGTCCCACTTGCAAATTCAAACACATCACATTGAAGACACACAGAGTCTGATTCTACAATAGTCTGTTTTCATATTTGCAAAGTTTATGACACATTCCATAAACACAGTGAACATGCAAATAATCAGATGGCACAGTAGCTTGTGGTTGTGTGTTATTTACAATGCCTAAGGTCAATAATGGATCATAAATGTGGGGGGAATTTCTGAGCAGTGAAAAGTGAAGTGTAGAGGTCAGTTTGTTATTATAGGAATCGTTGTATATTTGGTTTAATCTTGGCAATTACCGCATTACAAGGTTGAACAATTATCAGTAAAATAATAAGAAATAAGAAGAGTTGTAGGCAAATAGTATGAACAATAATTCATATTTCCAGGAATGACACTGCCTTTTAATTACTGCAATAAATTCAAAGTTCAGAATGAATAAAACACGTTGCTGTGTCAACCAGACGTCATGAGAGCGAAACAATCTACTCAAAGAACTGTGCTTAAAAAGTGCAGGATGGATGTGAAAGAGTGAAAGCAACAAATTACAATATTCTCCTTTGTGCTGTTTAGTCTCTTAATCAATTTAAATGAATACTTGAGAAACAGATTACAGTTTTCACACGTTTCACCAGAAAAGCCCCACCTGTTTGTACAGTGTTTAGTTGGTATAGAGGACGAGTCATCTTTGATGAGTGGTTATGAACTTTTAAGGTAATAAAAACTCATCTATACTAAAATACATGTTGTAATGATAGGACTGTTTCCACATCCCCGAGGCTAACTAATACGGATAATGCAATGTTTAGTGATCAGATAGGCAATCATATTTTTTAGGAACAGAGCAGATTGTACACTGTAAAGCTGCTTTATTATTATATTAGTACCAATTTATTGAGGCTGCTGTAGTAAAAACAAAACAAAAAAAGAATCATGTAATTTATTGTACTTTATATAAAGGCTATATTTAGATAAGGGAACACAAATGAATGACAAACTCCGGTGAGACAACGCCAACTAGTGTTGCAAGGCTCTGACAAAACTGTCCACAACAACTACAAATCTGTTTCTACTGTTTCTTTTCACTGTTTTCTTCAGATTTAGATTGATCCATGTTCACATCAGTCCCAAAAGTTAACTTAACCTTTGTACTGTAATTGCAGATTTCATGTCATAGTTTATGGAAATTTCCTGCTTCGAGATTTCGTCATGAAGTAAATTCTGATGTTGAACAAGATGCTGGGTGTGACTGAATTGAGTAATGTTTTAGTCGGTTTAAAGAAGGAGGCTCGGTAGCTCTTTTTTAAACTCAAAGAGGAGTCTGCCATGAGAAACATGACTTTGATACCCAACTGGAGAGCTCTACGCTGTGTTCTGCTGGTGGCACTGATGGGTAAGAGCACTTTATTTACTGGCATACTTTTAAAAAACAGTTGACTGTTACTCCTGGTTCTGATCTAAAAAACATATATATGAGTGGTGAGACAGGTTAATGTGATATTAAGAAAGCTGGTGATGTTTTAAAAGATAAAAAAAAACATTAACATTGTTTAATTCTGATGCATTGAATATACTCTTCGTGTAGCCTCCGTAATGATTTTAATCCTCAGGATTCAGTCAGGATTTAGACTAGCCTTGACTCACTTCTGAGGTGGACTGAACAAGAATATACATATATAGTTTTTTTTTTTAGCAAGGCCTCTTGAATAGCCTTTTACTCATTGATAAGAAATTATAAGAACTAAATATTACATCATCATCGCCCTACTGACCTCTGCTCTCTTCAGGTGTACCCGGTTTGGAGGCCTGGGAGCAGATTTCCTGGACCGGTCAGGTCACAGCTGGTTTCAGTACCACTTTCACCTGTTCCTCTTCATGCCGACCTAACTGCATCTACACCTGGGCCTTAAAGGGCCGCACGGTCAACGGGAGCAAACTAACCTGGACACCAGATGGACTGGACAACACAGTAGAGCTGCAGTGCAATGTGCTCAATACAGAAACGGGAGTCTCCGGCAGTTTTATCTCCATTGTAGAAATTAAGAGTAAGTAGAGCATGTTTCTCACTATATCAGGTGTGCCGAGGTGGAAAATAACTATATACTTGTACTGTAAGTCATTTTGAGGTAATTTAATTGTATATATCTATGTTATGCTTCTTTATTCTTCTACTCCACTACATTTTCAGGTTTGGCTTTTTAGCTGTTTTTCCCACCATTCAGATCTTGAGACCCTTTGAGGGCCACGAGACTAAAATACCTAACAATGTATTAAACAGTTCTAATTAGATCCACCATGACAAGCTATATCCACATTGACTTTGTCTTTCCACAATCTAATAATGTTTTATAGTCACATGTCAGTCACAGTCACATTTTTAGTACTTTTACTTGAATATTTGAAAGGTGATAGATACAAGTTGTTAATGCACGAAGATGCCCGAAGATGCACTAAGATCCTGTGCAGCTGGCCGGCTATGTCCAAGCAAAGAAAAACTAGAGAAATTACTCATATCTCCTTTAATTCTCTACAGAGAAAATCATTGTTTGCTGCTAAAACAATGCTCTGAAACCATTATTTTATGTACAATATGCAGTTTGACTGACACACACATTCACATTCATTATCTCTGATGTGCGTACTTCTTGTTTCCTTCATGATTTCAAAATCTTCTTCTGGTCTTACAGATCGAGTGTCTGTGCAAACCAGTCCACCGAACACGGTCCCATCTCTCAACCAGCCACTGGACCTGGTCTGCCATGGTGCTCCAGCAGCTGACCCTCCACAGCTGGTGAACCAGGTGGTCTGGTACAAAGATGGACAGAAGGTGACCCTGCGTGAAAATATGCAGCTGCTGCAAAACAACCTCACACTTCACGTTGACTCACCGCTGCCTTCTGATAGTGGATTCTACATGTGTGAGATTTACGTGGCTACGTTTCAACCGATGAGAGTTTTCAGCCGTGGCTATCTACTCAGCTGTAAGTGATCATAAAGTGAAGAATAGTTTCATGAATGTATTACAGTATTATTCACATATGTGAACGTTCTCCTCTTTCGTAGTTGATGCTTGGAACGTCAGCATCAGCGGACCTGACACCGTGTTTCCTGGCAGATTGAGTAAATTCACCTGCTTGACGAGCTGCACCTTAAATGTGGCTTGTACTGTCAGATGGCAGTTCAGGCAGGGTTTCCCTATCGGAAGCTACTTTTCAGTCCATGAAAATGAGCTCAGGTGGACCCCTTCCATACCGGGTACTTCCCAAAATTTCACCTGTGTTGCAGAAAATGCTGCCGTTAGACGCTCTGCTGAGGCCACCAAGTTGGTAGAAGTTTTAGGTACAGACATCTCTCTATCTGCTCTGCCATCAGCGCTGTCACATGTTGAATCCAGTTTAATGACTCGTCATCTCCAAACTCACAGGTATTCCTCTCTCTGGATCAGAGGCGGTGCAGCTAAATGGAATTCCTGCAATGATCGTCAGCCTGGGACTGCTGCTGCTTCTTGATTCATAGCTGTTTACTTTGTTTTATTGTTTAAGCATCATTAAGTGTATTTTTCTTTTTTCTTTAATTTGTTTTATTCCATGCAATTAGGTCATTCACATTTTTACCCACCGTATACACGTACAAATTCAGTTTTTTTTCAAGCAATAACATAGTTGCTCACAGTTATAATGTGTATGACTGTTACTGAGACTGTCATCAAATCCTGTTACCATTCCGTATTATTAAAGTGGAGTTTAATTGACTTTGACTTTGACTTGACTTTGTTTGATATGGACTTCACAGTGGCAATATACTGTAATTATAAACAACATCTATGCCTTCGCCCAATGACAGCTGGGATCGGCTCCAGCGCCCCGCGACCCTAAAGAGGATAAGCGGTTCAGATAATGGATGGATGGATGGATCTATGCATCTAATCCAAAGAATAATCAATGTTTGTGATGATTGCATGTTAATTCTAACTCGATAATGATGTTGAGTGTTTGTCATAAGCATCATGAGATTTCGGGTGTGTTCCAAAAGGCATCGTTTCTCTTTTTTACTTCAGTTCGTACTGCAGCAGCACTTACAAAGTACGTTTTGTTGCATGCAGGATGCACGCACTGGATCAAACTACATATGTTTGGCACACTGTATTTGACATACATAGTCATACTAAATATGTTCATGACATAATAAATAGCATATGGCTATAGAAACACGCAGAGTTTGCCTTGAAGTTGACCTTTGACCAGGATGTGTTACTGATTCACACGCTTGCTGAAAACAGGTTTTCGTCAAATTAATTTCCGTCTCAAAAATAACAAACTATTTTATACGGATGTGTTTTTAAAATACACGTGGTTAGTGACTCAAGAAAGTCCCTTTTCACCCTAACCTGGAAACTGAACAAACAAAGCAGATAAGATAGTCTATCAGAACTAACAGAAGAGGGAGACAGAGCCTGAGTTGTGCTGTTACATTTTATATTATCCGTCTCTTTTGTTCTTTCGTCTTTTTTTCTGAGGATGTTGTCTCACCTGTTTGCAATAATTATGGATCTGGGCTTTAGTTGGATGGGGAGGCAAAACTAGAAACAATTTAAAACTTTGCTGTTTATGTAAAACAACATAACAACATTTCCCATTCTACACCAGAGCCGAATGATATAGTTGGCCTCCATTCGAGTTTCAGTTGAAACACATTTCTATGGTGGTACAAACAAATACAAGGATAGCAGTTGAAAGGTGTATGTTATAAAAATATTATATATATATATATATATGTGAAATTATGTTTCCATTACTTTCAACTCTACCACATATACGTTGTACTTACCGTGCAGCACTCTTGATAATCACCGGACCATGAAGAAGGGATGTGGTGGCCCTGCTGACAAAATACAAAAACATGCAAAATACATTTAGTGAAAGGCTAAAATTAATACTTTGATCTTGGGGTTGCATCTTCAGTTTGGAACATCAAACTAACCATTTAACTTATATTTTGCTATGCAACAACTTATTATATTCTTAAATTTTCTTTGCTTTTATTTTCCAGGCCTTGTCCTGCATTTTCTTTACGTTTCGGTCATGGACTGCTGTTTGCTTTCCAAAAGGTGGCGCTGTGCTCTTAGTTACACAAGTGAACAAAATTCAGTCAGTATTGAGCTTTTTATTTTATTTTACAGCATTGCACGTGTTTTATTGTGTATCCCTCCGAAGAATATAACATTTGGTTTAGTTTTCTTATTGTCTGAAGGCATATTTCCGTTGTGTGCCTTATTCACTCAAGAGGCACCTATCCATCAGCAAACCAACATAATAAATACTTGTGATAATTATTGAAATAACTCCATGTCCAATAAAAAAAAAATATATATATACAAAATGACATTCAAATTCTAACTAGGTGGGTAATCTTACACTTCTAAGTTTTCCATAAACTATTATTCAACCTGAAAGAAGTATCAACAAACAAGTGAATTCTGATTAGTCATGCCACCAATGCATCCGTCGCACCTGATTCTGCTCTCGTTTTCGGAAATGTGATTCCTCTGGTCAGGGTGTTGGATTACAAAGCAGGACATGAGGGCATCACGCATCAGGTCAGGGCAGAAACCAGACATGAGGCAGATGCTATCAGAAGCATTCTGTGGAATGGGATTTATTTTGTTTTTATGTATTATTAGGCAAGAGAAGGCAAGTTTCTTTGTATAGCACATTTCAACAACAAGGCGATTCAAAGTGCTTCACATAAAACCATTAAAAGCATTGAAACATAATGCAAAATAAAACAAGATTTAAAAACAATTAAGAACATTCGTTAAAACATTAAAAAACAGATCAAAAGCAAAAAATACAGAATTGAATAAAGGTTGCAGTGCAGTTTAAGATATAAAATGCAGTAGTGAGATGCAGAATCTGGTTTAATTAAAGGCAACACGAAACAGAAAGGTCTTCAGTCTGGACTTAAAGAAGCTGAGAGTCTCTGCAGACCTGCAGCTCTCAGGGACCTGGTTCCAGATATCCATCCATCCATCCATTTTCCACCGCTTATCCGGGGTCTGGTCGCGGAGGCAGCAGGTCAAGCAGGCTGACCCAGACTTCTCTCTCACCCGCAACATCTACCAGCTCATTCTGGGGGATCCCGAGGCGTTCCCAGGCCAGCTGGGAGATATAATCCCTCCAGCGTGTCCTGGGTCTTCCCCGGGGCCTCCTACCAGTTGGACGTGCCTGGAAAACCTCTAAAGGGAGGCGTCCTGGAGGCATCCTAATTAGATGCCCGAACCACCTCAGCTGACTCCTTTCGACACGAAGGAGTAGCGGCTCGACTTCAAGCTCCCTCCTGATATCCGAGCTCCTTACCCTATCTCTAAGGCTGAGCCCGGCCACTCTACGGAGGAAACTCATTTCGGCCGCTTGTATCCGCGACCTCGTTCTTTCGGACACGATCCAAAGCTCGTGACCATAGGTGAGGGTTGGGACGTAGACCGACCAGTAAATTGAGAGCTTTGCCTTTCGGCTCAGCTCCTTCTTCACCAAGACGGCCCGGTGCAACGCCTGCTTTACTGCTGCAACCGCACCAATACGCCTGTCGATCTCCCGCTCCATTTTACCCTCACTCGTGAACAAGACCCCGAGATACTTGAACTCCTTCGCTTGTGGTAGGCACTCTGTCCCCACCCGGAAGGAGCAATCCACCGGTTTCCGGCAGAGCACCATGGCCTCAGATTTCGTGGTGCTGACTCTCATCCCCGCCGCTTCACACTCGGCTGCAAAACGCCCCAGTGAATGCTGGAGGTCATGGTCCGAGGAGGCAAACAGGACCACATCATCTGCAAACAGCAGAGAGGCTATCCTGAGATCCCCGAACCTGACATTCTCCGCCCCACGGCTGCGCCTAGATATCCTGTCCTTGAAAGTCACAAACAGGACCGGTGATAAAGGGCAGCCCTGGCGGAGGCCAACACCCACCGGGAACGTATCTGACTTACTGCCGAGGATACGAACACAGCTCCTACTGCAGGCGTACAGAGACCGGATGGCCCGTTGCAACGGGTCCGGCACACCATACTCCCGCAGCACCCCCCACAAAAAGCCCCGAGGGACCCGGTCGAAAGCCTTCTCCAAGTCCACAAAGCACATGTAGACTGGTTGGGCAAACTCCCAGGACCCCTCCAGTATCCTTGCAAGGGTAAAGAGCTGGTCCACTGTTCCACGACCAGGACGAAACCCGCACTGTTCTTCTTGAATCCGAGGTTCGACAAACGGTCGGAGCCTCCGTTCCAGCACCCTGGCATAAGCTTTTCCCGGGAGGCTGAGTAGTGTGATACCCCGATAATTCGAGCACACTCTCCGGTCCCCCTTCTTGAAGATGGGAACCACCACCCCGGTCTGCCAGTCCATGGGCACTGTGCCCGACCCCCATGCGACATTGAAGAGGCGTGTCAGCCAAGACAGCCCAACAAAGTCCAGCGCCTTCAGCATCTCAGGGCGGATTTCATCCACCCCCGGCGCCTTGCCACCAAGGAGCTTTTTGACTACCTTAGTGGCCTCTGCCAGGGATATGGGTTAATCCAACCCCAAGTCTTCAGGCGCTGCCCCCTGTTCAGGGGACATGTTGACCGGGTTTAGGAGTTCCTCAAAGTGCTCCTTCCACCGCCCGACGATATCCTCTGTCTGGGTCAGCAGCCCCCCCTCCCCCGCTGATAACAGCCTGGGGAAGGCCCTGCTTTCCCTTCCTGAGTCGTCGGATGGTTTGCCAGAACCTCCTTGAGGCCAACCGAAAGTCCTTCTCCATGGCCTCCCCGAACTCCTCCCATGCCCGAGTTTTAGCATCCGTGACCACCGCAGCTGCAGTCCTTCTGGCCTGCCTGTACCTGTCAGCTGCTTCAGGAGACCCCTGGGCCAACCAAACCCGAAAGGCCTCCTTCTTCAGCTTGACGGCTTCCCTCACCCCCGGTGTCCACCACCGGGTTCTCGGGTTGCCGCCACGACAGGCACCGATGACCTTCCGACCACAGCTCCTAGCGGCCGCGTCCACAATAGAGGCTTTGAACATGATCCACTCGGATTCCATGTCCCCAACCTCCCTCGGGATGTGTGAGAAGTCCTTCCGGAGGTGGGAGTTGAAGACCTCCCGGACAGGATCCTCCGCCAGACGTTCCCAGTTCACCCTCACTACACGTTTGGGCTTGCCAGGTCTTTCTGGCCGACTCCCCCGCCATCTGATCCAACTCACCACCAGGTGGTGATCAGTTGACAGCTCTGCTCCTCTCTTCACCCGAGTGTCCAAAACATACGGCCGCAGATCAGATGATACGATTACGAAGTCGATCATTGATCTCCGGCCTAAGGTGTTCTGGTACCAGGTACACTTATGAGCCACCTTATGTTCAAACATGGTGTTTGTTATGGACAAACTGTGGCTAGCACAGAAGTCCAACAACGAAACACCACTCGGGTTCAGATCAGGCAAGCCGTTCCTCCCAATCACTCCCCGCCAGGTTTCTCTGTCGTCGCCCACGTGAGCGTTGAAGTCTCCCAGGAGAACTATGGAGTCGGCAGGCGGCGCCCTTTCCAGGACCCCTCCCGCCAACTCCAAGAAGGCCGGATACTCCGAAATGCTGTTTGGTGCATAAGCACAAACAACAGTCAGAGCCTTACTCCCCGCAACTTGTAGGCGCAGGGAGGCGACCCTCTCGTTCTCCGGGGAAAACTCCAACACGGCGGCGCTCAGCCGGGGACTCGTGAGTATCCCCACTCCCGCCCGGCGCCTCTCACCCTGGGCGACTCCAGAAAAGAACAAAGTCCAACCCTTCTCCAGGAGTTTGGTTCCAGAGCCAGCGCTGTGCGTGGAGGTGAGCCCAACTATATCTAGCTGGTAACGCTCCACCTCCCTCACCAGCTCCGGCTCCTTCCCCGCTAGCGAGGTGTCTGTCCCTGCGGGTGGTGGGTCCACAGGGTGGCTGCACCATGGTGTTTCTTCGGGCTGAGCCCGACCGGGCCCCATGGGCGAAAGCCCGGCCACCAGACGCTCGCCGACGAGCTCGCCTCCCGGGTCTGGCTCCGGGAGGGTGCCCCGGTTTCCCTGGTCCGGGCGAGGTAACTTCAGTCCTAGGGCTGCTTATCATCAGGGTTTTTTGAACCGCTCTTAGTCTGGGCTCTCCCCCGAGACCTGTTTGCCTTGGGAGACCCTACCAGGGGCAGATGCCCCGGACAACATAGCTCCCAGGATCATTGAGCCACTCAAACTCATTCACTGCGTTAAGGTGGCGATTCGCGAAGGAGCAGAAAAGCTGAACGCTGCCTTTTTGTGTTTAGTTCTGACTCTTGGAACAGAAAGTAGACCCGTCCCAGACGGCCTGAGGGGTCAGCATGGTTCATAAGGTAGCAGCAGATCACTAATGTATTTAGGCCCTAAGCCATTCAGTGCTTTATAAACCAGCAGCAGGATTTTAAAGTCAATTCTTTTGGATTAGTAGTATTATTATATTGTTATTATCTTATACCTTGTTTGTTGTAATCAAGCATTACACAACACATTTGCATACAAATTTGCAACATAAGCTGAATACAAAACATAATATATCAGCGGTAAGTCAGCACTAGTGGGATGATGACAAAACCTTTTTCTTGTGTGCAGTCTCAGAAAGTAGTAGAAGGTAGAAGTACATCCCATATGTACCGTTCAGTTCAATAATTGGAAGCTGCCCTTCAATGCTGCTACTCCTACTCACCTTCATGCTCTACAAATAAAGCAGCCCAGTCATCAATCTCACCTCTTGTGTGTCAGCTACACAATACAGGTGTGCTCAGATACTGCACTTTGCACCACCGCAGCTCAAATAATAGCACAGATGTTTATTGAGTGGTATTGTGAAAGGTATAATGGTTTGCCTACGCAACGTGTATTGAGAGAAAAGACAGCATTTCTTAATGACTGAGATATGAGACGTGCAGTGATTGAACTGTGAAACTACAAATGAATCAGCTGGTCGGACATATTATCCATCCTATGGTCTTCTTTCTCATGAATGAAAACTAGATGGTTGTTGATGTGTTTTCAAGATTCAGAGCACTGAGCACACAGAGAAGAACAAATAGACAGTATTAGCAAACATGTACTCCGCAAAGCTGCTGCAGGTGTTTTCATTTTGAGTGTAAAGCTGCTGAAAACATGAGGAGTGGAATCGAGGCGAAGTCTTTGTCTTTGGCACACACTTTTGACACACACAGGAAAAAAACTGAGATGAAAGTGATATATTTGTACACCGAAACTTCCGGGGTAAGGGTGGAAAGATGATAAAAGATCTTCCACGAAATCTAACCCTTACCCAATAAGGGTCAGAGCCGGGATAGACAGGACACTGATGGGGAGAAATATAGCGTAGTACACCCATAACATTTTAAATATTTAGCCAAAAATAATAGAAAACATTGAATATAACTGGATAACGACCCACAACCCCACCCCCTAACCTTGCCTCACATACCTTCTGTCATAATTTATCATTTTGCTCATTGGTCATTTCCAGAACTTACCCAAGATAGTAAACAAAAGGTGTAATGCACCCTTTTCTATGTTTGACAAGAGTAAACACCAAAAAACAGAAATCAATCAGCAGATAAGAACTGAGGTTGCTGCTTTAGGTATTTATGGGTAGGGGGCTGGATGCATGGTCGAGTATAATAGAGGAGATATAGTGAGGACATCCTCAGACCATCAATGCAAAATGGAGAAGAAAAGTGAAGGAACCCTGGCTATTGTATTGCTGGCTTTAATACAAGGTATAGTGTCTTTCATATACTGCAAGGTGTTATTGATATAACATAAATTGATATAAGTTAGTAACAAATGTTCTTTTCTTCAGCTGTTCTGGTTCTTGGTGCTGTGGAGGTCCAGCCCTCCATCAACCCTGCTGTAGTGGGGGACTCTGTGACGCTGTCTCTGTCTCCTCCGACGGCTCTGAAGAGTGCAAGCTGGGCAGTGGGAGCGTCCGTCATCCTCAACTGGCTGGGGGACCAGCAGGCAGTCTTCCCCAATCACAGCGGCAGAGCGTCAGTCAACGTCCTCACCGGAGCGCTGACCCTGAGCTCCGTGACGGTGGCTGACTCGGGAGTCTACGTAGTGCAGAGCAGTGACCCAAAGCTGAAGGCCAGTGCCTCCATCACTGTTCTCGGTGAGACTAAACCAATTGCTTTGTTCAATACCTGCATTCAATAGTTTATAATATATAAACTCTGTGGCCTCTTCCTAACCATTGCATTAGAAACCAGCCCATTGTAAAGTTCCCAAATGTCATTCAAGGTAACAGTCTGGTTGACAGCAACAAGAAGTGTTTCCAGCAGACATACTCACAACACAGTCTTCTCTGCCCTTTTGAACTGCATTTGAGTTTTAGAAAGTTAAAATAGTAATATAAGTAGAATATTTTTGGACTTATTCCACAACTGCCAAACATTTATGTTATTTATAGTGTTAGGGTGCGGATTGGATATCTTACTCAAGGACATTTCAGAGGGCAACTGTTTCTGTCACAGGGACTTGAGCCCTTATCAAATTATGTTTCCTTCATTATTTTTAGAACATTCAATTGAGTTTGTCTTTTGAAGAAGGCTTTGCCATTTAATCCACATAAACCATTCACTAAAAAATATGATTTGTTTTTTAAAGATTGACGTTTTATTATAATGTTACAGTAGTGTTGCTTTGGGTGCTGTCGCTTTAAAAAATGATATTTTTTATAATATAATTTATTCCACATGAAGGAAACAGGGTCATATGAAGAATATGTACAGTCAACAATGAAACCGGTTTTAGTGGCCCACAACACATGTAATGAAAGTGGTGGTGTAGAGAGAGACAGCGAAACGAGACAACCATAAATCTTATGAGCAAACAACAGTCTGTCAAAACGTCTTTTTGTAAAATGGTCAAAAACAAGATTTATATTAAAGAAAATCAGAACATAGAAACAAACACACTGAAGCATATCGTAATGAACAAGTGCAGTTAGACACGTAGAGGTGTGGAGGGGGAGAGGCCAAGAAAAATGTGCTGATGAATTGTTTACACTACCCTTTTTACTGGAACAGGCCCTTGTTCTGAGGACAAGCGCGCATCCCTAAACAGTATTGTCAAACAACTTAATGGAATTCATGTTCCTCCCTCGTGATATTTGGACTGTAACCAGTAAACTCAAATGATATGAGAATCTGCCTGTGTTTTGGTTTTGCTGCCCTCTTTGCTCACATGGTTGGGTCCTCTGGATAGTTGGTCTGTATCTGTCAACACTCACCTTCCACAGAGCCCATTTCTGCTGGGTCAATGGCTCCTAACAGGGCCCCGCCTGCCCATACGAAACCAACTATAAGAATTATATCAGCATGACGTACGACCAAACATTTGCATTTTACATTTTACCACACACAGTCAAGGTCTCTTAAATATAGATTTCATACAAAATGTAAAAAAACACCTTCTAAAAAAAAAACACTTTATAGCGTGTAACAGTTACCTTTATTGATGGTAAATATATATTTTTAATGCTTTATACATCAGCAGTTCTCTTTAATAAGCGCATAAGATTCAGAGGTTCCTCTTGAAAATAAGTATGCAGACAAAATAAATACATCATGACCCACTTATTAGCATTACAACACCAGATTTGAAAGTTCATTTTATTAAAATAATCCATTATTATCAATAAATTGTATAGTTCTAACATTCTACAACAAACACACTATTTGTGTTTTTAGAAAGTGGTTATTTTACCCTTGTGTAGGACAAAAAGAAAATAGAAACACCTCTCACTTTTAACTGTGATATTTCTATTTACCACAACGTCACCAAAAACTGAACGGCTTCATGAAGATAGATATTCTGGCAGAAACATTGACATTTGATTTTCCTCGAATGCCTGCCTGCTACAAGGCCTCACAGCGTACGGTATGTTGAAACATGTTGATCCTTGTCTCGTCCGCACAGAGCGCGTCTCAAATGTGACGCTCAGAGCCAATCAGACCCACCTGATGGAGTTCAGCAGTTCAGCAGTCGTCTCGTGCTCCGTCTCCTCTGGATCCTCTCTCTCTTACCTCTGGATGAACGGCAGCTCTGAGGTTACAGCCAGTGGCAGAGTTCAGCTCACTGATGGAAACTCCACTCTCACCATAGCTAATGTGACCCGCTACGACCAGGGGCCGTTCAGTTGTCGCGTGTTCAATCCCGTCAGTAATGGATCCAGTGATCCAGTAAACTTCACTATCAGCTGTGAGTAAGACAGAGTCACTTCAATCATCATTTGCTATACTCGTCCAGTTCTACTAACAGAGCTCTAAAATGCCGTCTCCTCTCTTCTATGTGGTTCTTTCTGTCTCTTTCTCAGACGGTCCAGATAACATGGCGCTAACAATGAATGGACAGAACACGACTTCCTTTCCCATCGGATCGAATCTGACCGTGCTCTGCTCAGCTCAGTCCAGTCCTCCAGCTCAGCTTCAGTGGGCGTTCAGAGGAGAGCTTGTGAACACTACGGGTCCATTGTTTCAGCTGTTCGGTGTCGGTAAAGACCAAAGCGGTCCATATTCCTGTCTGGCCTTCAACAATCACACCAACATGAACAGCAATATCACCGCACACATCGTGATAGCAGGTGGGTTTGTTAGTATAGTGACATCAACCTCCATCTTTCTGCTTCTGTTTCTTATTTTGGTTTGTCTCCACAGAGCCTTCGTCAGGGTCTGAACAACAGGCAGTCAGTGTGATGCTCCTGCTATTATTGGTTGGGTTCCTCTTCTTGCTGCCAGGCAAGTTTTAGAATAACGTCTTTATGACATTGATACACTTCAAAATAATAATCCAATTTCTGGATTTATATTCTGCAAAATATTCAAAATGGTGACACTTCCATATTCATTCAGATCAGTTCAAGTCTTGAACATGATATGATGAGTCAAATAGATTTGTGCAGCAGGGGGCAGATATAAGGTCAAATCATCATCCTGTTGAGCATACCCGACACATTTGTTATATTTTCATAATTGATTACTATGACAATTATTCATCAATTCAGTTTAGGTTTGGTTTATGAAAGGCCTAAAAAACTAGTGACACTCTACAAATTATAATCTTCTGAAGCCCAAGTTGATTGATTAATTCATTCAAATATAGGCAATACTTTTTCAAACTATTTATACAAAACTAATTTGTTTTGCCAAATTAGTTTTGAGGGAAAAATAATTGACATTATAAAGATTTACACTGACATTCAGCCTATTTAACTAACTCACTAACTGTAATATAACTAACATGACTAATAACTCAAACAGTTGTCTCTCTTACACAGATGCCGGTGGCTCATTCAGTCCATGAAAGACTGATGCAATGAGATGAATCGGAGCCAGAGAACCTTGAAGCAAAGATACATCATTCACAATCAATTCTATGTGTCTTGAAATGTTATATTTTTAATTGGAATATTAGAAACAAATTTGATTAACATTACTCATGTTAAATATTTCTGTCTTTAGCCTGGGATGTATGTCTTGTTATACGTTAACTAATCAAACAATGAATTCTGGCTGATAAGGAGTGGACAGAAAATGCTTTGCACACCGCACACCTCAAACACAACAATCAGGAACAAGTAGATTAGCTGTACTACCCAGCCTAAATACTGTCTGATTTTATGTGCAATAAAAATACCACTGGCCAGACTCTTTAAGTGTTGTACCATTACGTTTTTATTGGTCATTCATGTAGCACTCAGGATTTCAACTAAAATTGATCTCATTATTTAAGTACGATTAAGTATTTAAGATAATACCCTTCTCATGTTGAAACGGCTGATTTAAATTCAGTCTTAAACAATTAGGAAATATTATTTTGATGTGGCTGAACTCAAAAGAAACCATAAGAAAAATAGAATAAAAAGATTCTGGAATCCTTTGATGGTGAACAAAGATATAAAGGATGTGGGTCTTTGGTTCCATTAAACAAAGAGAGAGAAAGAGAAACATTGAGCAAAAAGACGATCCTCCATAAATACTGTCAATTGTCTTATTAATGATGTGATACACAATTAACAGTATTCTAAAATATGTTTAGTTGACTTTTTCACACCTCATATGAGTTTTACTTTTGTCCCTCAGTCTTTTTCATAATTTTCCACCTACATTGTCAGAGGACTTGTTGTGTAAGTCCACAGAGAAACTAAATGGGTATTTGCTTTGGTTGAACTTCACATTCTTCTAGCACTCTTACAAAATATCCTGATTCCCTCCTCTGTTGAGAAGTGGTGCCGGCCGAGGTTTACAGTAAATGGACACTCCTTGGACAACGTGTGGACAAAGGCAAAACAAGGTGTGGCCGGAACTGTGAGATGGCGAGGTGATGGTAGGGGTGAGCGTTTACATCATGACAACACAACGCTCAGGTAAACCAGAGCAAATATTTGCTGATCAAAAGTCGGCTGTGACCTTACAATATCGCCAGTTTTCTATTTATCGCAGCAGAGTCAGGTCCATTTAGCTGGCAAGGAAGACTCCAACCAACAAGAAACTGAAGAGTGAAATGGATTCTCCGCTGTTGTTTGCCCTGATTCTGTTCACGACAACATTTCCAACAGGTAAGAATTATTTTGAACAGGGATTAATTTAGCATTTTTCATTATATTTATTTAGTTCAGAAAAGGGAGACATTTTCATTCTTATTGATTGAAAAAAAATAGTTATAATATCTTACTTTATGTGTTTGTAAGTGCTTTGAACAGTATTTTAGAATTTAATTTATGCATGCAGATGAAAAATACATTCAAGGGTGACCGCGTGTTCCTTGCTTTCTGCTTCCAGCTGCACCTGCCCAGACGATACGAGCCTCTGAGAACCCATTACCAGTGGGCAGCAATGTCACACTTTACAGCTCGGAAAATGTCACCTCAGGGGCGTGGATCTTCGACAATAATATCATGGTGTTTATTTTCCTGGGAAATACAATGATAAGTGACATTTGGAAAGACAGGGTTACATTCGATTCAAACCTTTCAGCATTGACTATACGTTCAGTACAGGTGAACAACTCTGGTTTGTACACATTACAGGGAATTAATTCTTTTCGTGCTCAGTTAACGCTGTCAGTCCAAGGTAAGGATAACTTTATCACTTTTTATGTTGACTCACTCATTTATATATTTGCTCACATTCCACTACTGTATATAAAATAAAGCTCAGTCTATACACAAACGTGCATACTCAGAAACAAAAATACAAAAGACTAGAGCAGTGTGGAAGTCTTGAGCTGTAACGGCCACTTTGCCTGCAATATTTGGGAGATTTACTCAGCTTTGTTTGAGTCCCACATTGGTCTCATGTCTTTAGTTTCAGTCTTCAAATTAAATAATTAGGACATTTTGACTGAAATTATTTTTAATTTATTATAATAAAAATCAATCTAAATCACCAAACATGCATGAATATATATTAAAACATTTTGGAGTTCCAATACTACTGTCCTACAAGTTAATAGTTCAATCTACTCTCTCAGTTTAACACAAGTGAAGTACAGTCTAAAATATTACCAAGAGTTTACATATAAAGGCCTTCTGAGGCTGTACTTGAACTAAATGATAGTGTCAGTGTCATATTATTGTATTAAGCACTTACCTTAAAGCAAAGTACAGTTGAGGCTGATAATGTCACGATTTTTAGCAATTATTTAGCCAAATAAATCGACAAATAATAATTTTTACCAGATGATGGCACTGGATGAAATGTTAAGAGTTTAAATGTATCCTGAGGTGTACATGATTGTTTGTGCAAAGCATATTGGCAATCCATCCAATAGCTGTTGAGATATTTCAGTCGGGACCCAAGTGGTGGACTTGCCGACCATCAGAACAATATTGCCATCTATTGAGCGATGCTGCTAGAGGCTAATTCAAACTTTGGTCAAGTCATAAGAGTCATGTTTCCACCTCTGCTTCCTATAGAAAGAGGACACAACATGTCTTGTCCACTGCAATTCAATGTTTCCACCAAACTTTAAAAAGAGTTATTTTCCTTCTTTGCAGTGCCTATTTCAAATGTGACTCTGATGGCAAACGCAACCAACCTGGTGGAGTTCAATGACACAGCAGTTCTCACGTGCTCTGTGCTCAAAGGCTCGCACCTGTCCTATGTTTGGCTGAACGGCAGCTCTGTGGTCACAGCCAGCGGGGGAGTACAGCTCAGCAATGGAGGTGCCACGCTCACCATGTCGGTGACCCGCTATGACGAGGGGCCGTACAGGTGCAATGTGTCCAATGGTGTGAGCCAAGAAATCAGTCTCCCTGTACATCTGAACATCAGCTGTGAGTTTGCACTAAAGAGAGCTTATATAAACAGTGAATGCATAATGTATAGGCATATGTAAAGAAATACAAATAAATAACTCCAGTCACTCAACATTAACCCCTAAAATGATTTCCTTCTTGTTGTTTCATCAGATGGACCAAGTAACATAACGATGATGATGATGCCCATGAGGTCCACCTACATAACAGGATCTAACATCACACTGGAATGCTCAGCGGAGTCCAGCCCTCCAGCGTCGATCCACTGGATGGTTGATGGGGTGAACCTAAATCAGTCTGGCCCACAGCTTCACCTGGAGAGGGTTACAGAGAGCAACTCAGGAAATTACCAATGTGTATTTCACAACAAAGTAACGTCCAGGTTCAGCAGCATAAGTGCAATGATTAGTATTATGAGTAAGTTTTTTTTTTGTGCCTTTGATTTTGTGTATCTCAGCAAGACATTTACATTATTTTAAAGAAATTGTTTCAGATATTGTGGTTAGATAATAGAATTGACCCTGAAACCGAAGCCAGTTAGCTAAGTTGAGTATTAAGACTGGAAACGCGGGAAAGGGCGAACAAAGAGCTAGCCTTGCTCTGCCTAGCAGCACATCTTAAGCTCACTAATTAACACGTTATATCTCTTTTGCTCAGTCTATGCAAATATTTCATTTTTAAATGTACATGCTTAACTATTTCTTGCACGTGACTTCCGGAAGTCTTGTTGTAACAGTGATGTTGCCAGTTGAGACAAGTTTTTACAGTTATTTTGGATGAAATAAATAAATAAAGTGGTAATTAATTAGCTTTAGGGATGCAGGTTTTTTAACTTGGGGTTGAGCCAGGCTAGCTGTGTCTCCAGTCTTTATGCTAAGCTAGGCTAACCAGCTTTTGTTTGTCGCAATAGGTTTAGTGGACAGATATGGGAGGGTTCTCAATATTCTCTTGGCAAGAAAAAGGATACATATTTGTATTCCCCAAAATGTGAAACAGTTTATTGAAAATTGTGAGTTTAAATTACTCAATTCCCTTCTCCTTTTACAGAGCCAATAGCAGCAGTTGTGGTGAATTACACGGGTGGACCAGTAATTCTTCAGGAGTCGTTCAGTCTGCAGTGTGAAGTGAACGGATCTGTTTCCAGCATTCTGTGGAAGAGGAATGGTCAACTTATTACAGCTGACAATAGAACCTCCTTTGACAACAAGACATTGACGATAACCAATGTCCAACATTCAGATAATGGGGATTATCAGTGTCAGGCTTTTAATGCAGTGAGCAACATGACCAGCAGCCCCTACACAGTGGAAGTAAACTGTAAGTATTTTCATCTCTAACTCACTCTCAATTGCTAAGACACAAATAGTAGTAATATAAAAAATGTAACCTCTTTAATGTATTGTTTGATATTAAAAGATGGCCCAATGGAACCAGTGATCGTGGGGAAATCCATGGGTCTTATAGGAACAATGGAAACCTTACACTGCTCAAGTGCCTCTAATCCTCCCAGCCGCATAAGCTGGTACTACAATGGCTCCCTGGTGGCTAACACCTCAATTATCATGATTGGACCTCTGACCTTAAATATGAGCGGGACGTACATGTGCATGGCCTTCAACAACATCACCGGCAAAAACAGCACTGCCTACACAAATTTCACGGTTTTTGGTGAGATTTAGATTTCCATTTTTATGATTCTGTGAAAATGTTTTTTGCCACAGACAAACAGGAAAGGTGGCACGTGAACCATTTAACTGTTGGGATGTTTTGCTTTGTTATCAGAATCACTACATGCACAAGTGGAAACACCGATGTATCCTGCAATAGAGGGTCATTTTTATAACCTAACATGCATTGTGACTGGACCTGCTGAGCATGTGTACTGGATGAAAGATGGTGAGACGCTGCATGAAGAAAACACAACTGTTTTCTCTTTCTACCCACTCAAAAAGAATGATACTGGTCTCTACCAGTGTGTGGCTATTAATACGTTTTGGAACATGACCAGCACTCCTTACCATCTTCTTGTAAACTGTGAGTAACATTTAATAAGGATTTATTTCAGTTTCATATAATGTAATGCACCATCTGAAGCTATTTCAATACATATGGTACCAAGAGAGCCTTTCCACGTCTTTGCTGTTGCAGTTGGACCAGAAACACCTATGATTGATGGGCCAGCTTTTGCTGAGATAGGACAATATGCTGTCTTCCACTGTTCTGCCATGTCGATACCTCCCAGTCAGTTCAGCTGGTGGTTCAATGGCTCCAAAGTGGGCAATTCTTCCATGTATACAACTGACATGTTGACGCTAAATAAGAGTGAAGAAATCACCTGCAAGGCCTACAACAATGTGACGGGAAAGAACGTCACCAAATCCAAGATGCTCACAGTCATTGGTAAGAATATTGATGGGTTTGACTCCTTCAATGTGTGACACTGTCCAACTAATCACATACTGATGGATGTCCGCTGTTTTTCTGTCCACAGAGGCGATAACCTCAGTGATGATCAGAAACAAAACAGTTCCAATAAACTCTGAAAACTTCACTCTCACCTGTGACGTCACTGGGCCCTATGACATGATCTACTGGATGAAGGACAACATGCAGCTCAACATGACACGCCCCATCGCAGGGCCAAACAACATGCTGCATTTCACTCCGCTGACCTTGCACAATAATGGCACATATCAGTGTGTGGCTACCAATCAGGCTGGCCAACATAAAAGCCCCAAATATATGCTCATGGTGAACTGTGAGTGTTGTAGAAAAAAAAATGTGTTTGTCTCATTCAGTCAATGTTAAGAGGTTTTTAAAAAGGTGGCATGAAAAATATATTAATACAAAAATCCATAGCAGTATTGTAAAGAAAGAACCAAATGCATGATTTTAAATCGTTATTTGGTGTCTGATCAGATACACTAACATTCCCTCCTCAATATCTGCCACTATCTTTACCAATGATATTAACTCAAACATGAGCACCTGTTGATCATGGGACTGATTTTAAAATAACCGATTTACGTTTACATGACTTAAGCAGATTTACTAAACTGGTGATTGAAATTGAGCAAAATAATGAATATTTACTCTAACGGTAATTACCACAAAGGGTTTTCAGTTCAACCAGAAATACCTTAATGGGATTTTGAAATGTTCAGAGCATATGTGGCTTCAGACTTGTGAACTCGACTGTCCAACTCCCTCTCTCTCTCTCTCTGTTTGCAGATGGCCCTCTGAGTGTGAATATCTCTGGTCCAGATTCACTAAAAGCTAACCTCGACGTGTCCCTGACATGCTCTGCGGATTCTCGGCCAGATTGTGACTTTTACTGGTTCTTTAACAAGTCATCACAGGCTCTAAAGAAGGGCTCTGTCATCACTTTCAAATCGACAAAAGAGAATGAGGGAAACTACATATGTAAGGCGACGAACCCTGTGACCAAAATCACAATGTACCAAACCAAAGCCTATTCTGTCGCTGGTGAGTGACCCTTTCTTCAAATGTCGTTTGGTGATATTTGACGAGCTGACAACCAAAATATGAATAGTAATAATCCTCTTTGTTGTCCACAAATGTGGATATTTTCCTTTGGCTTCACAGGTTGATTAAAACACAGTAAATCACAATACATACAATAAATAGCACAATATGCACAGTACAAGACAATAATAACAAACATTATTCCAGTGTTATTGGCTTTTATTAAGTAATCAAAGTTATTGCATTTGGTGTATAATACTTTTTGAATTAATCTAAATCTAATCTTTTTGATCATCTTTAAAAAGTGTTTTGTTTATTTGCATTGTTTTAAAAAACATATAATTGCTGACTTTATGTGGAATATTTGAAAGACAAAGAGGATTACACTCATCTAAATCCGTTTGCAAGTGATTACTACAGTTAAAACACTACCAGAATAGGTGCTATACAGTTAAAGATAGCTCATGTTGTATTAAATGTAACATGTGATTAATTTGTCTTTGTTTCTGTCCCTTTATCTCTCTTAGCTCACGCCTCCACCCTCCGCTTCTCATCCCAAAGTGGTCTGATAATGATAGGTCTGTTTGCCTGTGCTGTTCAACTGATACAGTCTCTGGCCTGAAAGGCCTCTGGCTCCCACTACAGTCTTATTGGAGAATTAAAGAAATGATATATAATCTAAAACCTGATGCCACTCTATCAGTTATTGTATTTTTTGCTGAAAATACAAAGATGAATTAAAAAATTAGACAGATTTCAATTCATATGTATTGGTATATATTGATTTATTTTCATTAGCATAAGTACAAATAGTTCTGTTAGTGTTATTGTGATGGTTATTGTTTTCACTACCCTTGAGCTAGTTTATTACAAATAATTCATGACATTTAACAATTGTATTCCTCTAAAATACCTGCATACTCTTTTGGTAGAAACTGCAATTATTCATTCTGAACACCAGCAGCTTTTTTTGTTATGCATAATAATATTAAAACTGTAAGTATACATGTAAGTCTGAGCATGCTTAATCAATAAATAATCAACCGAATCAATAGTGTGTTTGTGCTGAATCAGAAGGTTTAATACATGCAAACTTACATTAGGGAAACATTGTCATAAACAGTTTGCTGTTAAAAACATAGAAGGAAATATGTATGAGAGTAAACATTACACTAACAGCGCTATACAGTGTTAATGATATGTGTGTATTAGCTTCTTCTGATGTCGCTCATAAAGGGACACTGATAGCCATCCCGCGGTTAACGCCCTTCTTCACTTCTTTTCTTTTGAAAAACCGGCTGCACCTTTTCTGATTCTTGTTTTTTTTCTTCTGGCACAATGTTTTCCCTGGTGGTTTAAAAAATTCCAGACAGATGAAGCAATAGTATGAGAAAAGAAAAACAGATTAAGTTCACTGTCCAAAATATTTAAAAACCTCACTTTTGAAGAGTATTTAAATGAATACTCACCAGTTTAAGCCAGGGGAATATGAATGTAAGAATGCAAGACTCATGTTCATTTCTACTTTATTTTCTGAATTAAAAAAAAATATAATGTCCCTTACATGTTCCATACTTGTTGTGCCTGCCAGATCGATGACAAACACAGCGTTTATTTACCATCTCTCGTCCCTTTCCTAGGTGACCCAAAGACACAAGGACAAAAGAGCAGAATGGGTTAGGATGAAATGCAATCCTCTGATACTCAGGCTCTGATTACATATAAACAGATGAGACGCTAATATAGATGCATTTTTGTTCACTTTACACCTTTGATAATGCCACTTTCACCCTCACAGTTACACAGTCTGGTGTGCTGTCTTGTGATGTTGACTGGATGTGCAGTGGTCAGTAGTTCTCCAACAGCAGACGCTAAGACACAATTGATCAATTGTCGATCAAACTTGATAAAAATGTATATTAATGATAATAATATGATTTAATGAAGTAATGCAAATGTAAAAAAACTCAATAAATATTGAACAAAGGTGTCTTAAACAATAATCTCACAAACCATCGGTGAATTTGCTGACAACCAATGATTCTGCATGTGTCTCAGGAACTCCTTGAAGACATGAAGGAAACAAAATAAAAAAGCACAGGATGTGATTTTATACTTTTCTAACCCAGTACATTTTCTCGTTCTGATAAATTATACAATACCGTGGCTGTGATCAGTAAATACAAGCAGGACAAGAACCAACAGCAAAAACATCCTTGATCCCATGTTGTAGTTAAGCTAGTCCAATACAGTAAGTCCAGGTAAAGAAATCCTGCATGTGCACTAACTTCAGCCCCAGTGAAAGAATGGCATGGTTGTTGTTGTGGCTCTTTATAAAGGATGGTGTTGATGTCTGAAATTATAGCTGTGGCACATTCATCGGCTGCCAAGTATATGAAGCATGAAGCCTGCCAACCCGTACCTTTCACAGTGAAATACAAGAAACCTGTACCGTTGCCAGAAAAGGTGGTTTTGAGTAATGGCTCATTGATGTGAAATATTTAAGAAACCACATGACACTTAACTGCACTAAAAGAACATTTGGATGCCAGGTGTGCCAATGTTTTAAGTCTCAAGTGAAACTTTTCTCACACGGTCTCATTATGTAGTTAGGTGTTCATGCTTTCTCACATTGAGACACAGCTGAGATCAAGCGTTGTCTTCAGTATGCATGTTACACTCAACAAGAGGGAATTGAGATGTCAAAATTGAATTTAAGCTCCTCTAACTTGGTTGGTGTAGTGTGTATTGTGAATTATAAATTATTTCATGCTACACAGATTGGCCCACAATCAAAGTTATGGGCCCAAGTCGTCCATTATCACATTTTAGATCATGCCTGCTATAATCGAGACAACTGGCAGAATTGTAAGAATAAGGTATTGGGTATAGTGTAATGACTGTTGGATGCAGATTATGGGCAAAGCGAGACTTGTTCATCCTCCTAAGGTTACAGAAATACAACTCCGCTAACAAGCATGTCTGGGACTGGAACATAATAAATCTCTTATGGACCAAATCTGTGTACGTGCACTCATAATGAACCTCCCAATTACATTTTGAGGCATAAAAATGGAGCACCGGCATCAGTGACAATGCATTCATTTATCTTACTTAGTATCAGCATGCAGATCTGATCAATCATTCAAGGGACACTAAAACAGTTTTTCATATTTAATGCATTTTTCTTACACAATCAGCCATCCTGAAGCATAATTCAAGTTCTGTGGCACAATCCTTCTATAAGAGGCTCAGAAGCATTTTAGTGTGAAGTAAAAGCCTTTTGAAATGGTCTGATTGGCCATTATGTTGCAGATGAGATTAAACTTGAAGCACAAGCAACTTTAGATATATCTATACAACTTCACAGGCTACTCAAATACATCCATGTTTACGACACAGCCTCTCGCGTCAAATTATGTTGCCGTTACAATATGTGGAGCAAAAAGGTACAAGGACAATAATGAGACATGTGACGTGATACAAGGCAAGTAAACAGTAATGGTCAATCAAAAACATTTGGTCATTCAAATGAACATATACAAAAGACACCAGACATCACAAGAGTAAATAAAGCTATTGCCAAATAAATGTAACTTAGTGAAACTGAAAAACCAAAATGACAAATTACAGCAATTTCCTGGTAAGGGCAGTTCTTGTAGCTTGCTTTTTTTTTTTTACCAGACATATCCTAGCACCTAAAGAGCCAAAGTCTCACAACCCTTTCCAACTAGTTCTGTTCCAGTAGCCTTGGGCAGACAATGTATTTTGTTATATAAATGTTTTCTTCTGAAAAGCAGATATCTGTCTATATTCTGAGGTAAATTGGGCTTTTATAGTCTCTTGAGGGCTGAAGGACGAGATCTGGGGCACAGTTATAAATAACATTCTTAATCATGTGCAGCAACTTAAGCTTTGACCTATATAAACTATAAATGTTGACATCCAGTGTCATCCCTTCAAGTGTCATTTTGTTGTGTGGCTCTGACCCTCGTGGATGACAGCCAGGGAGTTCCCCTCATCCTATTCATCAGCAGAGGACTGAAATAACCCTTCAATGAAAAAACACTTTAAAACCAAAAGCTAGTGGAACAGATGATAACTGGGAATTGAGGTCAGACTTTGTCTCTCTATAGCACAGCACATTTAATTGTTTTACTGTATCATAAACACAAAATAACCTTTATGGTCCCATTATCTGTAGCAGTGGTCATCAACCCTGGCTAGGAAGAGGACTTACACAAGAAATGTGTGCAGCTCTTACCCCCAAGTAATTGATTTGATCCATCATACAAGTGTTAATAAGCTGACTGTGAGGTTCTCAGGGAACAGGGATGAGGACCACTGTGGTAGTGTAATTGTGTGCCTTGTTGCTCAGTTTTCTGCAGGCTTGTCTAGCATGGACTTGAGATGGGCGTGCAGGGGTTCGCACACAGCCTGGTAGCCCTGAGGGGTCAGGTGAAGGTAATCATACATGTCATGATGGGAGATGCTACCATTGGAGTGGACGAAGCCTGGGTCCACCTTGAGGAAAGAGGCATGAGGGAGTGACAACACAGCCTCCTGGACCAGCTCGTTCACCTTGGCATTTCGCTCACGCAGAGGATTTGGCGATTTACCTCTGGGTAACACACCCTGGAAAACAGATGTACGGGTGTTATTGTTTCAAAGATAGAACAACCACTAGCATTTTTAGTAATATTCTAAGTAATTCATACATCAATGTAAACAAAATTAAATGAGATGTTACTTTCCCACCCACTTCAGTTGAATGATGTTTGTAGCCCCACCAAAGATAAAGCAAGCTTACATGTAGCTCCATGTTAGCTTTTTAAATACAATTGAAAAGTAGCATATCTCCAAACAGTTAACACACAGCCTATTGTTTCACTAGTCTCACAAAGCTGAGATGGAACTAAAAGGGATGCCATCCCTGTGCAGTCTGATGGTTGTATGAACTTTATTTGTCCTTTTTGACACACAAAAAGACCTACAAGTATAAGTGTCCGAGCATGTGGGAGCTTGTTCTTGATGACTTGGACAATAGCCAAGATGCCTTCACAGATCTGTTCAGCAGTCTGACCATGATTGTTAGTTCCTACCCACAGCACCACAACCTATAACAACAAAAGAGAAGAGAATGCATGACTGAGCATATGCCATTGATAGTTCTAGATCATTACACTTGGAATTTATAACAAATATAAGCACAATGAATCTATTGTGTGAATAAACAAGCACAATCATGATCCCTATATTTGGCAATGATATGCACCTTTGGGCTGATGTTATCCAGCTCGCCGTTGCTCAGTCTCCACAGCACATGTTGTGTTGCATCACCACCCACCCCAAAATTGAGGGCATGAAGAGGGGAGAACAGCTGCCGCCATATCTGTAGACAAACCATAACAAAGAGTCCACATGTTGAAACCGAAGTTCACGCTATTTGAAAACATGCATAGATGATGAGAACAAGTCACACTATTAAACTCTGTATACAGCACCAGATAGTTCAGAGTGTGGTCCATGTTTTACCCCAAACTGGTGCATGAGCTGAACAAGAGAGTCTCCAACAAACAGGACATCAGGCTCTTTGTCTTTGCTGTCGGACACAAATCGGTTGTGCTGCAAAGACAAAAAAACAAAAATACAGATTAAGAAATCAACTCCACATGAGACCTTCAGATGCACAAAGAAATAATGGTATCAGTGCATCTAATATCAGTGCATAGTCCCATGCCAATCTAATGAAAAACAAAACGTATAATTTACTATCACAATCGTGTTTTAATGAACGGTGTACAAATAGTTATTGATCCGTTATTTTGTATCCACAAAACTAAACATTTGCGACAATGCAGACTTGAAAAACCTGGAAATGCACGGCTGTTGTGCTGTAGCTGTGTAAACCCTAGGGAAGTAACAGAAAATAATATTGTTTCACACACCAGAGACATCCATCGTCCATCTCCCTGGGTGTCTTCACAGGGAGTGGGTGTGGCGGCTGGGTTTGGGTCTTCTGCACTCATGACTTGGCTCTATCTGTGTTGGGAAAGCAATCACGTCGGGTTGTTGGCACTATTTTACAACAGACACATACCGATAATGCACAGAACATAGCTGAAACTGCTAGCAAGATTTAAGGAGGTTGGTAGAATTAGCGACAGCAGCTAGCCTACTTGCTGAAACACATATTGATGTCGCTAGTTTTACAGAGTCACCAGTCACACGAGTAACGCAGATTGTTTTTAACGTTAAATTATGCAACTCTGTATTGTGCTAAATGGGAAGGAACGAGCTTTATATAGCGGCTACATTTAGAGATATTAATGAACATAGGTTACCATGAAATCAAAAAATCGTCATCTCCCAATTCAGTTTCAGGAAGTACATTTTCACTATAGTCGCCAGTACCATTGTTGTTCACGGGCAACAGCATATATTTTTACGTGAATTTTAGAATTGTTCGATATTTTGTCGGTGATATGTGCTTTCCGTTGGATTAAATAGCATACCATAAAACGAAATGGCAATTCAAACACTGTTCGAGCAAAGAAGAATATAAAAGATGAGACCGTTTTACCTACTCGTCTATGGAAGTGGATCCCCCGGCTCGTTGGTGTTCGCGGGAGTTGTTGCTGCGCAAAGAAACGCATCTACTACGACGTGTTGCTGAGCAGCGACAGAAGTGGCCAGAAAAACGACTGTAGGTAAGCAGCGCTGTTAATTAACGATTTTAGTTTTGTACAAAAATGTTTCTTGACAGATTTACTTTTTGTCTCGTATGACCTATATCTAAAGCTAAGGTTAGTTCTGTGTTTCTTAGCAGCTACAGCTAAACACTCTGAAGTCATACACGTGTGTCTCAGGCAAAAGTGCACCTGGTGATTGACGTTTTTATCACCTGTTTGCTGACCACATAACTAGCTAGCTTAGCTCACAGTTGGGCTACACTCGTTGTTGATATCTGACTAAGTGGAAGACATTCAAGATCCAAACGTTTTGTTGGCCTTCAGTCAAAATGCACAATATTTATTTTGTGGGTATCAGTTATTTTTTATTGTTTTGCATTTGAATATTAAATTAGTTAAGGCCAGTTTACATGGTACACATCATATATGTGCTGGAAATAGTGGCTTAAAAAGTATTGAGATCCACTGCCGCTCAAGCTATTTTTTTTTTTCAGTTTCTCATCATGAAATACTTTTGCGAGCCAATTTGAATATTTTGTAGAGATGTGAATTATGTTCATTTGAGAAAAGCCACTCTGTTATCAGATCTGCTCATTATGGAAAGCCGGAAGTGGAGAGGGGAAAGATCAGCCCAGACCCACTGTAAGAAAGGTCTATGATATTGGGCATTTGTTATGAATGTAGTATACAGTCAAAAAAATCCCCAGAGACTGTGGCTGTGGTTGACCAACAGCGGTTCCAGTTGATATCATATATAAGAGAATCGTACTGCTCATATTATGAGGATCCTCAGTTGAAGCAGTTGATGATCATGTATGATGATCAAGTGAATGTTTTTCCGTACATGTCAACTATTGTCTGTCTCTGCTTAACTATCCACAGCAGCGACTCTACACTATCTTGCATTAACTCCTAATGTCTGTATTGTCATGAACTATTATGAAAAATGTCTCACTTTAACTACCTATGATCCAAAATGGCACACTCCACACAAGGCTTAACATTTGGATTCAACACAACTCATTTGCTTGATAATGCAACTGCATACTGTCGAAGTTACCCAGCTGTTTTTTTATATATTTCCTACATTACATTAAAATACATTTAATTTATTATGAACCACCGACATTCTGATTGAAAGACAGACTTGTTAACCACTGATTCACAGTCGCCCACCAGCAGTATTAAACATTTCAGTATTCAACATTTCTAAATGCAGTTTTCTTGTTACAGAATCCGGTGCAGAATGAGCCACATGTGTGGCAGAGCTGTATCGGACAAAGAAAAGATCTTAAATGTTTTCAACAAGAAATTTAAAAGAACAGATACAAAACTTTGCTCAGTGAACAGATTCACTACAGATTGCAAATGTTTAAACCATTACAGTAAGCCGGACGGGCAGCCCAAAATTAAACGACTGAGGAGCCGCAAGGAGAGGACTCAGATGAGAGCTGGTGGGAAAGAAGCCTCAAAGTCCAAAGCACATCACCATCCTCACGGTCATAGCCAAATGAGTAAAGACATGACACATTTCCAGAACTGCTGTCCTTGTGCTAAAAAGAGAAATTCACCGTTTCCAAATGTCATTCCTGCTGCACAAGAGCCCAGTATAATCACGGACAGTCGCCTGATAGGACACCATGGCCTGTTCAACCATGAGGTGAAGTCTATCGACATAGAACGCTTGTTAAGTGAGCAAAGGAAACTAGCGCAAAGTGATCCGCAAGGACGAGAAAAGAACAATTCTACTTCACATCTGTCTTCAACATCTCACGATGTATTGGGTGCTGATACTGTTGAGGCTCTGCAATTTGAAAATAAATCTGCTTGTGATGATTGGCGGAAGAAAGAGGAGAAAATCAGTCAGGGATCAGATATTACACCGGGGCAGAGGCCGCAGCAACAGGTTGATCTTTCATCTGAAAATCTTAAAAGCATCTCATCTAAACGCAGCTCCTGCGACGTTGTGATAATCAAGAGCAAGAAGACAAACCCCTTCATGTCTGAAAGGGGCAGGGAGTCACTGCTGACTCCCACTGTTGTCAAAGAAAATGTGAAGACATTAAACCAGAAGGCAAAGAGAGAACTAATTTCTACTGTGGAGCACACCTCAAAGAGCCAGGAGTCTCTGGTCCACCAAACACAAGCTCATGGTCTCAGCCCAAGCCCAGTTCAGCGCTCCAGCTCACACACTGTTGACAGCTTTGATACGCAGCAGAGAAGCAAAGATGCCGGCAGTGCATCCAAGTCTGTTAGTGCAGTGGCAGCAAGTTTATGTGACTGTCTGCAGTTCCCACTTCTGAGGAGAAGAAACCTGGTGGCAGAGAGCAGGGAGGTGCTGTTGAAAGCTCTACGGGAGAGGCATGGACCCTGGCTTCAGGAGAACCTCCTTGAGGTGCAGCGAGTTCTCAGCTTTGGTGTTGAGCCCACAAAGAAAGACCAGGATCAGGAGCCAACTATGATGGATGAGCTCTTTCCTCAGGGTAGGCACTGAAATACAAGACAACTCTGGGATCCTCATTATATACATAAAATATAGTGATTTGTTAAACATTAAAGTTGTTCTTAAGTGATACCTCAATGTTACTGTATGTGTTATCATAATTAAAATATAGTGGTTAAGTTCTCATTGAGAATAAGTAATAGTAATACATTTTACCAACATTATTATGTTTAAAAACTTTAGTATTGGTATCAATTGCAACTTTATCTCAATATTGATAATACTCTTTATTATAAAGTGATAGGTACCCTTCTTTAAAACTGCCCTGTGGAGTTTTTCTGTCAACAAAGGTTATGTTTACATTCAGTGTATCCTTGAGGACTGACATGTCTTTGTGTAAAATATTTGCAAAGCAGATTTTAAAACATTGTTTCCATCTGTGTTCTCTAGCTTTTGTTCTTCTTTGCCTTTGTTGGAGCATTACTACCTTTCTTTGCATGTCAAGTCAATTTTATTTATATGTCCATTATCATAAATATATATCCGCCAGCTGTCGATCATCCGCAATAGCAGGAGTGTATCGTATGCTCTGCGTCTTTGCAAGTTACTGTCTTTTTAGTACTAAATTCCATTTTTATGTACTATCCATGGAAGGTGTTTCTTGTTCAGCTCTGGAGGACTAGTAACAAAGCGACAAAATCTTGTCCTAAAAACACTATAGCTATGGAAGATTCACACTTGTCAAACTCAGAACAAGGACTGTGGATTCATTACTTGCATTGAAAGCACATTAGAATGGGATCCCATAATTCATGGTCTAAATTTGAGGGATGATTACAGCAAGGAAAACCTGTTTCAATGTTTTTATGAGCACCTGCCTTTTTATATCCTGTATTCACATTAATTTTTAGTAAATGTCTTATTTGAAAAATCACATTAGTGAGCATTGTACACATTATAGTTTGTGGACATTTTTTCAGTTGTCTTCTCCTTTTTCAGGTGCAATAGCATTTCAAGCTGATACGTTGAGTCAGCCATGTTTCGATACCCAAAAAACCACATCTTTCAAAATGATGGGAAGTAGACCTTTTAACTGTAGGTCGAGGCCACAGCCACATCAGCACCTGGAGCAGGTAAGAGACTAATTTACCCTGTTACACTCTTAGTTTAGTTAATTTCACATATGGTCCAGCTGCTAGCCTTCCTTTAGTGATCCACAGATGGAATATTCCATAACTCTGGAAATAATTCTTTCTGGTTTGCATGTAAAGACTGCTGAATGGTCAACAAGCCCTATGGAAACCTCTGCCAGCCTTGTGGATGATATCCTCAGACCTACTTACCCTCCTGAGTTCTGCATGGACTTTGAGCCATTCAGAGGTACAACCAGTGATCATTGTTTTCCTCCCACCTCATGCTGGGGAGAAAAAAAAACAGTATCTCAGCACTGGGAAGACCTTTTCAACAAGCCAAAGAACAACACGGCTGTTATGTTTGATCCCTTTGAAAAAAGTTTTTTGAACCACTCCAGAGCGGTTCCAGAGAGGAGCAGTGGGTCTCAATACAGTAGCAGCAACATCCAGCATTTCTTTCCTTATCCAACACAGCTGCCGGATAGATGCTCAGCAGAGCCAATGCACTTCCCCCAGGAGACAGACCCATTTGAAACTGACAGATCCTCTTTTGCTCCCTCCTTCTCTGCTCAAATGCACCATCCTCTGCAGAGCTTCCGACCTTTGAGCCGATTCAGTCATCCTTCAACTCTCCCTCCCCTCAGGTCTCACCACGCTGACATGATACATTACCCACCATCTCACACCCTAGAAAGAGACCCAGCAGCTCCCCTTTCTTCTTTCCTGAGCCCTGAACACTGGTCCTTCCCTCCTATGAGACTGTACTAATGTGTTTTGAAACTCTGCACAGAGACATGCTTGTGAACATTTATATGACTATAAACACAATATTAAATGTAATAGTAATAGCTGACATCTCAAGAGTCACCTCCTTTTTCTTTTGTCCTATGTGCAGCTGTGATATAGACACGCATAATTATGTGTTGTTTGCATCCTTGGAAACATTTTTTATATGCAGATCTGTACACACATCTTCTTCAACACAGGTGTTAAGATGGGAAATTCTTTATAGACCAAGAATTGTAACCAAGAATGTGCTATTGTGAAAGCCATTTGGTATTTTATTATTGATTTTATGTTTTTGTGGGCCACATGTATATGCAATTCAACACATTTGTACAAAATCCAACCGTGCTAAATTCATAATTAAACTGAGCAAAAGATGTTGCTTTAATTTCTGATTCATGCTTGAATAAATTATTAGTCTTACAGTTCATTGCATTTAAATCACATTTGATGAACCTCTCCCACAGCAGCAGAAAATGTGATTGTTCATTTTACGTACTTACAAGAGGTTTATCTTGACAATAACACATTTAATTGCTGAATTGTTTCAAGGTAGCAAGTAATAGTTTTCATCTGATGTCTCAACATTTACAGTTTCTTCTTCTTTAGAACCTTCAGTGTATTTTTCTTCTGTCTCTGGTCTGCTCCCGCTTCTTATTGCCCTACGTAGCTGATTCCAAAACAGCTCTTGGGCCTGTGTCGGGTTAGTGCAGTCGGAGCCAGGCCACTGCAGATAAGTCTTTTTTAACATGACTTTCCTCATGCGATGATAGGACGACACCTGCCTCTGAGAGATTTCCTCCAGAAACACGAGCAGCAGAACGTCCCGGTGCTCATCGAAGAGTCTGTAGCTGGCCAGTTGGATTTCCAGAGAACACCACTCACTTCTCAGGAAATTCCTGCTCACCACACAAATCGTTTTGCGGCTGCTGTATACAGCAGAGACGATGTTGTCCACAATGTCACGGCCAAGCTCAAAGTCCCTGTGATGTAAGCAAAGTTTAAAAGACGATCCATTTCCCTCCAGGTTGGGCATTAACTGCTCCGTGACCCATTGTTCATCCGCGGAATTGTAGGAAATAAATGCATCGTATTTGCAATTTTCCTCCTTTTCTCTGAGTATGCGCCATTGCTCACTAAACCAGGAACAGAACACATAGTAGCCGTACTTCATTTTCCAGTAGAGTTTGACATAAAGTAAAGGAGTTACTGTGAACAGAAAGATCACAACTGCTGTGCTTAAGAAGAGGTACTCTTCTAGATCTATGTAACAAACTTTGGTGTCAAAGTTGTAGAAGAGTTTGGCATCGCGTGGGCATGGCATGTTGTAGAGATAGACCACCTGCACGTGTAAGTTTTGTACTGTCCAGTTTTGCAGTAAGCTGTTCTTGCAGGTGCAGCTTAAAGGAGTATTACGCATGTCAAGGTAGTGGAGGTGAGGTAAACTTGCTAGTGCATCAACATGAATGCTCTGCATAACATTACGGTTGAGCTGCAGTGTGTGTAACTGTGTGAGATTTCCAAAAACCTCCTTTGAGAAGTTCTGAATACCCATATTTTCTACAATCAATTTGGTCAGATTTCTCAGATTTTTAAAGACTCCTGGTTGTAGCTGTGTCACCCCAACACAGCAGTTATCCAATGTCAAGAAGTGTAAGCCTGTCAGATCATCGAAGGCATCTGGTGCAAGATAATAGATGTTATTGTTGGTGAGATACAGAGATTTCAGTGAGTGGAGGCCACGGAAAAAAGTGCGGGGTAAAACAGTGAGGCCATACGGCCGCTGCCCATCCAGTTTCAGATCACTGAGTTTGCTGAGATTTATAAAAGGGGAACTGATCTCTTCATTGAGGTAGCGAATCTGATTACTTTGTAAATCCAGCACCGTTAGTGTGTCTTGAAATACATGATGGAGCGAACTGTCAATCTGTTTGAGGTTGTTTCCATCTAAATAGAATTTGGACAGACTTTTTAGTCCATCAAGGCCAGATGGCTGAAAATGAGTGATCTTATTACCTCCTAGGTCCAGTGTTGTTAGATTTCTGAGACTGAGAAAGGTACCATTAAAAATGACAGATATGCGATTGTTGCGTAGGTTAAGGATTTTTAGGTTGTAATTATCTTTAAAGGTGCAATCGAACAAATCGGTTAAGAGGTTATTATCCAAACGCAGTGTCTCAAGCCTTTTTAGCCCTTTGAGAGCTTTACGATCGAGAAAAGCAATTGAGTTTATGTTAAGCTTTAGCGTCATCAAATTTGGGGTATAATGAAAAGCATAAGAGCTGACTGAGAGTATGCGGTTGTAGCGATAGCTCAGCTCCTTCAGATTCTTCAAATAAACCATGTTTTGTGTTTTACAGGATTGGAGGGAGGTGAGATGATTATGCTCTACATTGATGCTCTTTATATATTTATGTTTATTGAGGAACTTCAGACAACTTGTGCTTTTCAGGTTGTTGCGGGATAGATCCAAAGTCCCGGTGATTGTAGGACAATAATACAGTGTGTAATTTGTTAGATTCGTAATCCCATTAATACCCAGGCTTAATTTTGGAATCCTTTTCACTTTTCTCTTTAACAATCTGCATAGCTCTATGAGCAGGTTGTCATTGTTTAGACCTGTACCAGAGAAATCCACGTGACTTGCACTGATATTGCTGATGTTTAAAAACTCCACTACCTTGACACTTGTTGAACGCAAACGCAGATAGTTTATATGCCTTAGATCGAGTCCTTTAAAAGCCATCGCAGGGAGCCTGGGATTGTATGACAAATCCAGGAGCTGGATGAACCCGAGAAACGATTGCGTACATCCTAATGTGAACAGATTATTTCTACATATGTATAATGTCGTGAGGGATTTGGGTAGTGACACATTTAAATGGCTGAGAGAGGTCAAATTGTTAAAGCAAAGGTCTAGTTTGGTCAGATTCCTCAGATGTGACACAGACTCCGCAATTCTGGAAAAATCTGTCATACGGTTTTGTCTCATGATTAAAGTGTTCAGATTGAGAAGAGTGGAGAAAATTCCCTCGGGAAGCTGCTTTAAGAAATTGTTAGTCAGTGAGAGAAAGGTGAGGTTGCGTAGGTCCTGAAACACAGAAGGGTTGAGCTCCGATATGTCGTTAAAGGACAGATTTAGAGACTTTAGTTGAGGCAAGTCGTTGAAAGCTAATTTATCAATGATCCTTAAGTGATTATGATCCATTTTGAGGTATTGAAGGTTTGGTAGATGAGCAAAGCTATTATTGGGAATGTGCCAAATAGGATTAATGGAGATGGTGAGGTTGATGGCAGATGATGGAAGGTCCTCGATCATAGTCCCCATGTTCTTTTCCTTGCGATGGATGCAGTTGAAACTTTGCCGATTTGAGTAGGAGTCTTCAATGCAGTTGTGGAAGCTGTAACCACAGCTGAGCTGAACAGCAGCTAGGAAGACTGTTACTGACAGCAGCTGATAAGTTCGACTTGCCATTTTGTCTGGTCTTGGATCAGTAAAACAGTCCTTTGAACTACTTTTGTCCGTTTCTTTGTTGGTTTGTTTGACTCTTATGTGAAGAAGGCCTCTTGATAATCAACTGAACAGGTGCAGGAATCTGAGGAAAGAGAGCAGAATTTATATCACTCGTCACGTTCAGGCATTTTCATTTTCAAACAATTTCTATCTTTCGAAGCAATCCTAATACAGAGCTGCTATCACAATTCTTAGGTTTAATTCACCATTCTTACTGAACATTTTGTAATATTCATATAGAATATGTTAGTAAGACTTGTTTATCAGCAATGTTAGAAGAGATGATAACAAATATCCTTATGCTTAACAATGCTTGATTGTGTTTGGTCCATAATGCAGATAAAGATTGTCAGTTCAATCTCAGTGTGCTATTCACCTTCTTACAGGACAGCAAACCTGTGTGTATCATATTGTACAAATTAAAACATGGGAGTTTCTCAAAGTCAAGGATGCTTCCTGGGAAGGATGTTGTCTGATGATTGTGCCGGTTTGGTTTATTTAAAATAATGAATTGCGTTACAATTTCTAGTAGGAGTATTGATTTTGCTTTTTACAAAACAATGAACACACATTCATAACATGTTGGCCTATTAAAGAGTAACTTAACAATGTTACAATTATTATGATTTATAAACATATAAAACAACAATTAATATGCTGCCAGAATCCATTGGAAAAACACAGCAGTTTTACCTCTGCGATGGTAAAACACACTTCATTAAAACTAAAAGTCTTTCCATTTGCAACAATCACCAACTCTGGTTTGGTCGAAATACTGTCTTAATTCTTAGTTAGATGTGAAGATACGATGTCTCTGCTCCTGCTCTTTCTGTCTTTCTGGACTCGGTGCTATTTATAGCTCGCTCAACCGTTTGACGCTTAAGGAATCTGTCGCTGAACGAGTTTGTCACTTAACTTCACTTATAAAGGTTCTAATATGAGCAAAGTTTCAACAACTGGATTTCAATATCTTGCCTCAAATTTGTTTAGAAATACATTTTGATGGACTGCTCAAATTACATAACTGGAAGTTAACCAGCATGTTTCCCCTGTTTCAATTTTCGAGGAACAGGAAATGCATCGTTAGCATAGATGCGTGAGTGTTCATTTTTCAAAATTCTGCATCTAATGCACTAACAGATAGTGAAGTCTCATATGCCACAGCAACAGCCTCAGAGAAAGCATGGACAAGGGTACAGCCAGTATAGAGCAGCTTACCATACACTCAAAGACTTTGAAAAGACTGACACCTTTCAAGTCCAAAAACAATGTGTCTTTAGTCACAGACTATAAGATTTTGCAAAGACTAGGAATATTGCAGGGTCAGTATTTGCAAGACTACAACTAGATTCCTTTAGAAATCCTTTCCCACCTGCTTCTGGTGTAAATTTAGATGAAAAGCTGCTGATAAAATAAGTGTTTGTTAACATAATTTAATTAGGACCACCGTACACCAGAGACTGAGGGGAAATGCTACTGAGAAAACAATCGAGGAAGAGTCTCCTGAGGAGAGGGGCGACGTGGCTCAGTGGGTAGCAAGTCTGTCTTTCAATCAGAGGATCGGTGGTTCGATCCCCGGCTCCGCTAGTCCATGTCGATTTGTCCTTAAGCAAAACACTTAACCCTAAATGCTCACCGTTGCTGTGTCTACGGTCTACTGTATAGCATGTAAGTTGCTTTGGATAAAAGCGTCAGCTAAATTAAATGTAATATAATGCGAGCCCTCAGAGCACCGCAGAATAGGGAAACCATCAAGATGAACTTTCACAGATGAATGACACCATATTCAAAGGGGAGAAAATGCTCATCCCTGCCTATTGTCCCAAATCCATGCAGGTCACACAGAATGGTGAAACAGTGAACATAACTGTGCTATCCTATTTCAGCCCGGGGTGAACCAGTGAGGAGATGGTTTGACAGGTGTTTGCTCCACCTGTTTGCGAAGACCGACTTATCAACAAGATCCGAGACAGTCCATGGCAAACGGCTGCGACTAAATCTGCTTGCACGGAAGAATGAGAAGGCTGAAGTCTCAGACTGTTGCGGCAGGTTTTTCAAGTTTGACAAACTACACCGTGGAAAAGCCTCTGCTGTGATAGATGCATGGTTTAACAGCAGCCTTCTCCATACACAGCACACCTTAGACGCTCGATCCTACCCAGCACCCACCAGGAGCTTCAGCCCACAGTCCAGTCACCAGGAAACTATCTTAGTATATTGAGCGGCCATTATGAGAATAAAGAGCGATAAAGTACATTAAAAGTGGGTTAAAGGTGTAGTGGATGGCTCAAACAAACACTGGACTTTAACCCAGGTGGACTGTTTGTGTTCTGTGTAAAACAGAAAGTTAACTTTTACGTAATTACATGTATTATTTTAAAACAAACCAATATCCGTATTGGATGCTGAAAAATGCTTGATTAGGATTTGTCAATTTGCAGATAGAGATTAATATCACAGCCTCATGTGTGTGTGAAGTCTGCCTTTCTGCAAGACCTCTTACCTGTATAAATGCATATACCTTTAGTTATAGGCTGTCGTCTGGAAAAATATATGATCATGTAGTACAAATCAGGACTCAAGCCAAAACTCCAGTTTCACCAGGTTCTTGTAATATTCTTTTATCACAGAACTCATTGTTCCCCACCTGAGGTTTCGAATTTACCAAGAAATCCGAACTTTATACAAGGACAACTGGGTTCCTCTTTTAAGATGTTTTCATATCCCGTTTCAGCCTGCGCTTGTGTTCCTCCTCTACCTCCTGACATTTTTTTTTACTTTGTCATTGTACAGATCTGATGCTGGATATTGTAGGCTAAACAGCAAAAAATGTGGCCCGAAGAATGCTACCAACTAAAGGAATGGACTACTAGACAACTAAATTATTGCAACATTTTGTCAATCGTTGTATGACTAACGGCAGCATTTGTCTCCTTGTACATATTGTGTCATAAACATCCTCCCATTATTTGTCCTACATTTATATGTACATTTACATACACTTTAAAAAGGTTATTTTTAGTCTTAAACTGACTGTTGTCCCAGAAAATGCAAATGGAAGTGACACTGTGAGAAGTCACACTCTCATAATCGCACACGCAATCTGTTCAAATTTTTCACTCTGATTAGAAAAATACTTGCCAGTTGTTGCCAACCATGTTATTGTAATTTAAGTTAAAATAGTATCATTATTTTGTCATGACGGGCTCACCTGTTCAACTGAACGTTATTCGCCTCACCTTGCTTCTTCAGAGAGCTGCTAGCACTGAACCGTGGAAATCTTGGATACACACTAAAGCAGAAAGAGGAACTTGGGTGCAACCCATTCTTTTCTGTTCAGTCACAACATCATAAGCTCAAGAGTTCTTTATTAAAATACTGTATATTGAATGAATATACATTAGTCAAACACTAAACAAGTAAATTACTCATTTTAATGGGACTTGATATACATTTTTGAATATTATATAATAACATTGTATAAAATAAAAACCCATGTATAATTTCACTCCAAAATAAATATTTAAATTCACCACTATACATGTGTTGATTTACTGTATGATGAAAGGCATTTTCTTCTTCACTGCATTGTTACATAAGGACAATTTCATCACAGTTAGTCAGTGTAATAGTTTTAGTGAAATGTAAATTGTTTATTTCTTAGTCCATCTGGATTTTAAACCTGTTCAACCTTGTTATTTTCCACATATTTATTTATATATATATATATATATATAAGCGGTTCAGATAATGGATGGATGGATATATATATATTATTTTTAAAGTTAGATTCAGCGTCCACTCGTTTTATCCTCTCCTCTTCTGCTCTCGTGCCATCTGACATAGTCCACACAGCGGCAGGCAGGCCATGATTACCCAGTCGTCACACACCGAGCCCTGGGAAGAAGCACATGGGACAGTTAACTGGTGGCAAACATAGTTATCTCCAAAACAAATATTGGTTGGGGTGAACAATATCTTCTCTACTGACCAGATTCACAGTTACAACACTATAGCATCAGCTTTTGAGTATAAAAATTAACTGTATCATTGTTTTTGTGGTCTAATGTATTTAGACAATTTTAACACACTTACTTCAATTTGGTATCTGCTGCGGATGCTTGTCCTTAAAGCAATCATGGCACCTGGAAGGAAGGGCAGGCAGCAGCTGTCCCCGTTGTCCTGAGCCACCTTACAGCCCAGGATACAAGGGATGAACGTTGCACAAAGACCTGGTGGTGAGAGGCTCCTTGTCACATTGCAATTCCTTTGGCAGTGTTGGTTGATTTCTGCTTGCTTCCACAATACTTACAGATGCCACAGTCTTCACAGCAGTCGCACACATTTGAACTCCAATCCGATAATCCGGACGTCACGGTGTACTGTGTGACGGAGACCTGAGGCTGCGAGCTGATCACATTTGACTGGAACGCCATTGCTGTGAGTAGAGGCAAAGGAATATTCAAATCTAAAAACAGATCATATTAAACAAAGTCACAATATTATTAAAAATGAAAGATACCAGTTCACTTCATATCTGGTCACATTTTCTAGCCCTATTTACAGGAACGTTTCCCCGAAACCAAAACCTTGTCCGGTCCTGTGCCGTCAAAGCTTCCGCAGGTTTTCATTTCACGAGAGCCAATTTAAGCTTATTTCATTAATAGTACAAGAGAGAAAGGCATTGAAATCAACAAACTCAGTTCAGTGTAGTTAAAATGAAAACCAAACGAAACAATGCTCCATATCTCACCTGGTCTCTCCTCCTGAGATCTGTGAATGGCCTCTGAAAAGGTAGTCTTGCGATGTCGACGGCCCGGGGCTTAATCCACAAATAGGAGGTCAGAGGCATGGCCACAACTCTTATACCCAGTCTGACCTCACTTGCACCAGAGCCAAGTTTCATGCTGATATGAAATGGCAAACAATGGCTGTACGGGGCAGGTGCAGTCACCTTGTAAAGACAAAACCCAAGTGTTTAGTTTTGGGGCGTTTCACCTTTCAGAATAAGTGCACCGTATATGACGTGGTCTTTATCAGCATTGAAGTAATTGAAGAACAAAGTGGGCATATACTGCGTATTTGTATTTCGAAACAAACTTACATACCAGATTTTACCATTATAGCAGGCGTGGTGTGTATACACACTGTGGGTCCAACTATGTTAATGGGAAAATGATAATGGAAAATGAGCTGGGACCCTGCAGCTCAGACCTGAGTTGAAATAGGGGTTGTACTCTTGTGCTATGATACATCTTTTGACATTGGTACATATTGAATTTGTAAAGTATTTCCAGATGTACACATAGCACCTTTTTTTAGTTAGTTTATCGAAGGGTCCACTTTAGATCCCTTTTAGCTGTAGACCCAATAATAATTATAATAATCTTAATGGAGTTAATTTACAACAACATCAAAGATGTATTATTAAAGTGATTGAATACAAATCACATAACTTGAGTTGACTCTACAACAAAAAAATTGCTCAGATACCAATAACAACAATACAACATACGATATGTTTTTAGGTTTTAGGGTGTCAAATGATCAAATATACACATCATTTAATTAATTAATTACAATTTAACAAATGGAATTAAACACAAACAAGATGTAATGCAATACATGTTGCATATAGTATGATGAAGACATAATACATTTCCATATAGGTTCCATATCATTATAGCAACTCAACAACTGTATATTTTTCCTGCTGCTAAACACTGGAGACACCTGGTTATCTTTCACAGCTCAAATACTTTAAATTGTTTTAATACCATGATACTTCATGACTTTTCCTACTTTCACAATATTTTTTTATAACCAGCATTTTAAACTGATAACTTAATTCACAAGTAGGACCACTTTAAAACCTTGTCAAATACAATACATTTGAAATGCAGTACGTTTTACACAGCACTGCCATCCCAAACCCCAAATAACTTTGGATTACTGTTATTGGTGTTTTAGAAGCAGTTTATTCATAATACCTGAATACTATAATTATAACAACTGACCCGAAATTGACGTCAGCATTTGAGATAGCATACATTTCTTTTTCTGTGAAAAACTTAATAATACATGTTTGTTCATGCATAGCCCATATAACACAAATACATAGACATGTTAATCAGCAATATTTAAACACTTGTTAAATGGGTTATGTTTTTGTATTATAATGTACAATTTACAAGTGAGCTTAATGATGTGTGAAGAGACTGTGACAATAGAAAGTTGTGTACAAGCATTACTTGATTGTATCATGGTTCTTTCCTAAATGCAAGATGCAAAATGTAAAGCATACATTCTCTTGCATCTCACATTTAGGAACTTTTTGGAGGAACTATAATGTTATAACTATAATGTTTTTTTGACCGATGAACTACTGAACACATTTAGCTCAAGCAGTCCACCGAAGTAAATTCAAGAGCTGTGGCTTTAAATCTCATTACAGTTTGTATTAACAGATCTGAGCAGTAGATAAACTATAATCTGATGACAAAAACACCTGCCAAGACAAGACCGAACAGATAAATAACGTTGTTATGCCTCTCTGTGACTCATCCCCTGCATGTGATGCAGCTGAGGAAGCTTATGAGAACGTAAGTGTCCCACAGATATAATGTTACTTACAGATTTGGTCAGGTAGATTGGCATAGTCAATACATAGTTGTATTTGTCTGCCGATAATAAGTAAGGTCAAAATAGGCTCTAAGTAAAGAAACAATGTCATTGCACCGTTTGTCCACCAGAGAGCAATGAATAGTTGCTTTTTACACTCCTTAATGTTTCTTGATCCTCTTGGTACTATAACACTATTTTTAGAAGAAGTCTGATCCCCTGACACTCCATGTGCTCATCAAATTACATACTGTAAATATAGCAAACTTTAACATTATACTTATGTGGTGTATATTGCTCGGTTCATAACACAAACAAGTCGACAGAAAGAAGCAAAACACAAGTGATGTTGCACAATAATTTAATTTACCAAAAGACCCTTAGTCGAGATAGAATTAACCGCAACAGTGTTCAGTTCCTCACGCTTTAGCTGTTTTTGAAAGAAAATCATAAAGTAATACTGAAAGGAGACTTTGCTCATTCTGTCCATCCTGTCTGTCTGTCTCTGGTCTAGTTTGCAGAAATTATGCAGAAACAATGTCTCTGTGACACATCGTTGCATTTTCTCTCTCTCAACCAGCATTTGAGGCCTCCTGAGCTGAGTCTGCATATGTTTTGGAACTTCACCTAAACACACATCTTTTTTAAGTGGAAAAACAAGTTGTAACGTGGACAGATACCGGTAGTTTCACTGGAGGTGTTTGCTCATATCAGGCATCTGCAGGAAGGTGTCCAGATGCTATCAGCAAGTCATTTTTTCAGATCAGAATCAGAATCAGAACCATTTATTGCCATGTATGTTTACACATACAAGGAATTTGTCCTGGCGGGAAGGTGCATACATTTAACATTTAACAATACACATGTAACAGTTAACGCAGTGCAATAAATGAGGATGAATGGATGAATGAATATTTACATTGAAACATGTTTACTTGTTGTTTACAGATCATGACAGAGTTTTAAATGACTCATCACTAAAACCAGAAACTAGGTTTCAGTAAAATAAAATTGAGGATCACAGAATACTTCTTTGAGTCTTCACCAAGTTATTACAAAACAGTCTGTAGTGCTCTTACTATCTCAAAACAAGCCAAACAAGATAGAAACTGTAATTTCTGCCAACCAAGCACTTTCACTTCTCCATTTGTGGAGCATTGTTTTGTAAACCCATTTCTACTTCCTTTGGGTTAAATGACCATAATCTTTTACTCTTTAATGGTAACAATTATAACAATGGTAACAATAACATAAATTGGATCTGCAGTATAGACTAAGTAGAAAATAGAATGTTTCCATAATGAGTACACCAGTCATGCACTGTCTGTCTGATGGAGCTTGCCAGATATACGTCACAATTTCCTATCATATAGCTATGTTTGCTTCTGTCTTAAATGTGTGAGGATTCAGTTCCTGAAATTACAACTTCTTCTTTCTGATCCTCCTCTCTCATCTGGATAAACGAGGACGGCAAAAAAAGGGATGTTTAATCGTAATTCCTTTCTTGACTGTTGAAGGGTTTCAGGTGTTCTGCTTCCTCCTTATTTGCTACAAATATGGATCAAGTTATTTCAACCACAGAAGATTACTGGGTAAGTGGATATTTTTCACATCTTTTATGTGCATCATCGGTCATCAGGGGACAGAGTGAACTTCGCTTGTCTCTGTTTGCACCTTAGATTCTATAACAGGAGCAGGTTTAACCCATTGTAGAGTACATACTCCAACAACAAATATTTTCAGATGAGTTACTCAAATGTTGTTCAGTATCTTGCACAAACAGCTATCTTTAAAGTTTCTTATTGATAACATAATGAACCAGGTTTTATTTTGACATTTTGGAAATCTTATTATGACCGTTGTTTCAAAGACAACACTGAGGCTCAAGAAAATTAAAAGGAGATAGATTGATTGGTTTCTGGATACCGAGATTGTGAAATAGTGAGACGCACTTTTATCATCCATCAAGAATTTGATATAAGTATTTTCCTCTCCTGCCAACAGGAATACCCTGAGGACTATGACAATTACACCTGGTCCCCTAACATGAGCAAGTCGAATGCCGCCCCATGCAAACAGGAGGACAGCTACAGCTTTGCACAGAGGTACTCCCCTGTGGTATACATTCTGGTGTTCCTCCTGGCTTTTGTGGGCAACGTGCTGGTGCTCTGTGTGATCCGACGCTACCGAAACTCCCAGAGTGGTGGAGCCTGTGCCTTCTCCCTGACAGACACCTTCCTCCTCCACCTGGCCATTTCTGACCTCCTGCTGGCCTTCACCCTGCCCCTGTTTGCAGTGCAGTGGGCTCACCACTGGATGTTCGGCTTGGCTGTCTGCAAGATCTCCGGTGCCCTCTTCTCCTTGAACCGCTACAGCGGCATCCTTTTCCTGGCCTGCATCAGCTTTGACCGCTACCTGGCCATCGTCCACGCTGTGAGCTCTGGCTGGAAGCGCAACACCTGCCATGCCCAGATTGCGTGTGCCCTCATCTGGGTGTGCTGCCTGGGCCTGAGTGGAGTGGACATTGCCTTCAAACAGGTAGTGGAGAAGATTGAGGGTGATCCGACGTCGCTCCTGTGCCGGGTGTGGTTCACTGAGAACTCCACCCAGTGGAAGGTTGGGCTGCAGCTGGTCAGTGTGCTTCTGGGTTTTGGGCTCCCCTTATTGATCATGCTATACTGCTACATCCGCATCTTCAGGTCTCTCTGCAACGCCACTCGTCGCCAGAAGCGCAAGTCTCTCCGCCTCATTATCTCCCTAGTGTTTGTGTTTGTCGTCTGCTGGGCGCCGTACAACTGCTTCCAGCTGGCAGATAGTCTGAACAAGCTCGGTGTGGTGTCTGGAGGTTGCCATTTTGGCCATGTGATGGACATTGGGACTCTGATCACTGAAAGCATGGGGCTGTCTCACTGCGCCCTGAACCCGTTGCTGTATGGCTTTGTGGGGGTGAAGTTCAGGAGGGAGCTGGCCCGAATGTGTAAGGGGCTGCTGGGACAGCGAGGCTTGCAGGGGATGGGGGGGTGGAGAGAGAGGAAGCTCAGGAGAACCAAATCCTTCAGCTCTGCAGAAAGCGAAAACACCTCCTACTCTGTCATGGGGTGACGGGAAGAGTGTGTGCATATATATATGCTTTTATAACATGTGTGCATATATATATATAAATTCACCTTAACTTTAAAATGTTCTCAGCGGGAAGAGTGAACGATTTCTTCCACTGGTGCTTTGATATCTGTGTTTATTTGGGGCAGCTTCCAACATGTTGCCGTATTAATTTCTCTGTACAGAGTAAAACGAGACAACACATCCCACATGCGGAGCCAGTTGTCTAACCTTTTTTGTGAGAACTTGTGAATTTCTTTTCTGTCCATAAGTCAAATCTTGTGAAATGTGTACATCACTTCTAGAAAAGCTTGTTCAGCAGTTGAGGTGTAGCGGTGGCCTCAGTAGTCAGCCTCATATCTCACATCCTTAAACTCAGTAGATATTCTCATCAGGTCCAACACGCCACTCCGTTTGCAGCAAAACAAGTTTTAAATTATAAAACAGTGTAAACGGTTGTGTTGAAATTCCCATTTCTTGTCACCCCCCCACCCGCCGAACTACATACAGCTGGTCTTTCAATGGTGTGCCTCAAACTCTTTTGAAGTGTAAATTACATCAAAACCCATGACTGATGTACAAAGATTTTTTGTAATAAATATTTTTGAATAAAAAATAGTGTCATGTTCTTATATGCGTCCACAGCTTAGGTTCTCTCTCTGTACTCTAATTTGACCAACTTTCATCCAGCACAGTAGGCAGTTGCCAAGTGCATTGACAGGGTTACTGCCAGTGGTGCATGTAATGTATTTAAGTGTATCCGAGTTACTTGTACTTTACTTGAGTAATTGTATGCGACTTTCCACTTCTCCACGACAGGCAAAAGTTTTACTTTTTACTCCTACATTTGTCTGAAATATATGGAATATTCAGATGACACATTTTCTCATAATTTAAAAGTCAAAAAGGTCCAAAACCACTAATTTAATCTTTATCAATGCATTGTTTTTAAGTGTATTATTTAATAATGTATAATTATATGTATGTAAAAACATAATTCTGAAGTAGCTTACAATTGAATTACTCAAGTAAAGTAGCCTGCAACAACCTCAAATCATTATGTTGTATCAGATCAGATTTTTTTTTTAAATCATGATCCACCAAAACAACCCTGCCACACACGGATGTAAAAAGCCCTATTGCAGATGTTGTTCATCCACTCACGGTGGAATGCACTTATTGTGAGTCGCTTTGGATAAAAGCGTCAGCTAAATGAAATGTAATGTAAAGTAATCTTCACTGTATCCATCCAACCGGGTAGACCTCGGGAGGTTGGACAACAGCGCCACCTCGTGGAAAGCGGCTCTCGGTGCGGCTTCTTGTGAGATGTATTGTTTGACTGTACTTTGTGTTCGTAGTCGCGTCAAGTCAGGCACAGAAAGCGGACACACGGAAGCTGGGTAATTTGACCTTCAGAATAAAGCACCTGAACCCCACGATAAAGGCACAGGCAGTAAGGACCGTGCCATTTTTTTATCCATGAATAAGCCACTCACTACAAACACAAGCGCACTTTTCACCTATCAATCTCTTTCTTTTGGATTTGTATTAGTTGACGCTACGATGACCTCCCACATGCGTTTTATTTTGAAAAACAATCGAGCGCATCGTGTGGATTTGGTGGAGGTTGCAAAGTGCCAGACCAAGTGACGTTTGTTTAAGCAAAAACAATCCTGTAAGAAACGCAACTAAAGTACGTTCACCCTGTGCTCGTGTTATTCAAGCGGTAAGATCACCGTCTGTTTGGAGGACATCCGTGTTGTAAACAGCTGGCGAAGCGCGGCGTCTCTCATCGTCTGTTGGTTTCTCCTTCAGTGCCACCGAGGATTCACCCGCAGCCCATGTATTTACAAACGCGATCATTCTTTTCTTAGTGATTTTTTTTAAAGTCGGAAATATGTTTGGTTCGTTTGTCTGCAGGACGTGACGGGCGACAGCTGCAAGTCTCCAAAACATGCAGCAGTAAACACGACCAAAGCGGTGTGAAGAGTTTGTCCTTTCTTAGTATCGTCCGTCTGCAAGGTGATCGTCTTCCCCAGTCTTTATTTAGTCTCTTTGTGCATAACATACGGTTAAAGTGATTTTGTATATGTTGATTTTTAGAGTATATGTAGACTGGAGACTTGATGCATAATGCCAGTTCTAGCCAATATTGCAGTTCGAATATTCGCCTACGTTTTTAAAATGTATTTTCAGTTTCGAAATGTATCTTTGGTGTGCACAAGAAAGACACATTTCGAAACTGGATACTTAAGGTCTATTTGCGCCGGCTTCTTTGACGTATCTTATACCAGCATTTCTGGTTTCGTGGCGTATGCGTATTTGCATGTCTAACTTCATCAACAGCGAAAGCAGAGTGACAGATCACAGCCACTGTGATCTGTCACTCTGCTTTCGCGTGTGTGCGCGCGTGTGTGTGCGCATGTCCAGGGGGAACTGCTTTCCGTTTAAACTAACTCCAATGTTGCCTCATATAGTGACATCGCACCATGTGAGTTATGGGTGGGTTTGAGGCTTGTTTAAACAGCCTCAGCTGGATTTCCCTAGGGGATTTTAAGGACTCAACCCTCTCTCTCACACACACTGAGAGGGAGGGGGGAGAGAGAGAGAGAGAGAGGTATATAAGCTGGTGTGCAGCATTTTCGATTTCTCTCTTTTAATTTGAATCGTTTTGCCTCCACAGAAGATGAACAAGGATGTGGAGCTCGATGGATTATTTCGCCTGAATACCACCTATGACTATGAGGACTATGAGTATAAAGAGGACATCGCCCCAGGAGCCAGTAAAGCAGTGTTGACCCCGGTTCTGTACTCCGTGGTGCTGGTTGTAGGGCTGCTTGGAAACGGACTACTCCTGGCCATTCTGGCTCGGAAGAGGCGATCCTGGAGCATATCGGACACCTTTATCCTCCACCTGAGTGTTGCGGACATCCTGCTGCTGGTGACGCTGCCCTTCTGGGCTGCACAGGCGGCTCAAAAGAGTGGGTGGTGCTTTGGGGGTTTTCTCTGCAAGATCAGTGGAGCTGTTTTTAATGTAAGTACCAAGCGGTGTGTCTAACAGGCAGTGTCTGGAAAGTGAAAGGGGGATCTTTTCAGTGAAGCTGTGAGAAGTTGTGTTTGGCTGTAGGCCAATTGTTTCCCTCTGAAGCCTTATCTTGGCCGACCAGGGTCATTGTACTTAACACTTTTATTGAGCAAGCATACTCCCGGTCACATCCGCATTTCTCCAAGCATTTCAGCATTTTGGGGATGAGGCAAGAGGAGGGGATCAAAGTAGGGGAGAAGTGAAAGCTGGCTGTTGGTTTGCATCTTACACTAAATCACAGCTCAAGTTGTCTTATTCTTTTTCCTAGATCAACTTCTACTGTGGCATCTTTCTGCTGGTTGTGATCAGTCTGGATCACTACTTGTCCATCGTCCACGCCACCCAGCGGCTCTTCCAGAAGAAGCCTAGGTTAGTTCATTTCAGCTGCCTGTCGGTCTGGATCGTCTCCCTGTTCCTCACCATCCCTGACAGTTTTTTCCTGGTGGCGATGAGAGACCCAGACAAAGGGAACACCCTGTGTGTTCACAGCTACTCCCCGTATAGGCAGCTGGTGTCGCGCGTTCTCCACCACACGCTGGGCTTCCTGCTGCCTGCAGCCGCCCTGATCGTCTGCTGCTCCTGTGTCCTCCAGAAGCAGAGGGCCGTCATCGTCATCCAGCCCCTGGTGGGGGTCTTCTTACTCTGCTGGGCGCCATACAACATCACGCTCATTGTGGACACCTTCAGAAGCCACTCGAAGGAACCTGATGAGCCTGAAAGTGCCCTGAAAACAGCTCTGATGGTCACATCTGCTTTAGGCTGCATGCACGCCTGCCTCAGGCCTTTGCTCTATTTCGGCCTATGTAGTAACTTCAGGAAGCAATCACTGGCCGTGTTTAGACGTGCTAAAGTTGAATCTGGGAGTTCGCTGTGGGGCTTGGGTGTTGGCGATGGGGACCTGCCTGACCAAAATCCCGAAGGGGAAGCTCTGAAACAGATGGCAAGTAAAGATGATGAGGTGCAGTCAATTCAGTGCTGAATAATGGACAAAAAGGCCCTGCTGTGACTCAGAAGTGATCAGAATGATGCTCCGCCCCTGAGGGGAATTTAGTGAGAAGTTGTGTCATGGGTTCAAGGGATGGAGGACCTTATGATGAGAAAGAGATATTTAAAAAATATGACTCTTAGAAATTGCACTTCAATGCAAAGGTTTCCGTATCACGTCATTGCATTCATAGTGATTGCATTTTTATTTTGCAATCACTGTTGCACAATTTTAGCTTGTTACCCTAAATCATGAGTTATTTCTATTAAATTGTAAATATCTGTATTTTTATTGTGTATTATTATTAATATTTTGTTATTTTAGATATGAAAAAGAAATGTGTCAGTGAACAGTTTTTAAGCTGTTAAACAATCATCACAAAGCTATAATGCCATATACGTATATGCCATAATAGTTGAACCTCTTCGAATATAATATGGTAAAATATAAGATAAATCTTCAGTCAGTGTTATTGTGATCCTCTATAAAGCGACCGATGGAGTTTATTACATGTAATCTGATTATACAACTAATCCACTTCTTATTGTTAACATAACTTGTTATCTTAAGGAAGTAAAGACTGTGGTTTCCACGATTGTGCAGTGAGTGAGTGAGTGTATGACCACAGTGCAGGGAAGGAATTTCCCTTTGCCGAATCCCACAGCCTTATTTGCTTTTGACTTCTTTGTTGCAACATGGGTGTGTGGACTGTAGGACAGTGGATGACACAAACAGGTGGTGATGTCATCAGTCAGGTGATAGAAGAGGGGAAGAGATACCTTAGTACTGCAGCCTTTTCATAGTTCTCCTTTTTCTCTCGTCTAAAGACTTGCCTGTTTGTTTGGTGGCATGCTTAATGCACAGTTGACTGGAAAAGAGGTGTAGGTGGCAAATGTAGAAAAGTAGAGGAGTTAGAGTAGAAAATATCTTATTTTAAAGCTCACGATGCACGTTGCGTTGAGCATTACATTTGTGGTTTCACCTCCTTGTTGTTAGTAAGGTTATGGCAAGATAATGTTAACACGTGTGACCTGAAATAAAGTGGTCATTCACAGCCGGGTGTGCGTTTAGAAATTGTAAAATAATTCCACACAAGACAAGAAACACATTCTCCTCTCAGGCCACCTATTTGCCTTCTTCTTTCAGATGGTGTTTCAGATTGTCAAGAGCCAAAGCCTGAAAGATATGGTCGACTGTGAGAAAGCAAGTTTTATAATGTGACAGCAGCCACACGTCAAGTTTACAGCATTGCTGGTTACAATTTGTTCTGAGTATTGCTTCAGATTGAAGTGTTATTTCCTGTGTCAGCTCGAGCTTCTCACCAAACTATAAGACAAGCGGCTCATCGGATGTTGAATGAGTAACACATCTGTTATCAGTACACAAACTTTGTTGTACCGTCCATAGGAATGGGAGTTGAGTCCACCTGAAATTCCAGGCTTTTATTTGTTTCAGTACAAAAGTTCAAAATAATGAAGCATCGTAGCTCGATGACTGAAAGCAAGACCAATGCATGTTGACCACATAGAGATTGATGTGTTTAAATGAGCGTGCAGTCCCGCTGTTAACTCTGAAAGACTGTGGAAGAATTCATGAACTCTGTTCTCTATCTCAGTGACTGAACCAGAGCTGCTGCTTCTGGAGTGAACCGTTGTATACCATAGGTACCTTATTATTGCTGGAATCAAATTAGTGCAAGTTTAAGGGATGATCTCTATTTAACACCAGTGCCACCAGCCTCAGCCCAGTTGCTCACCCATTACCATTTTTCTTTTTTGTTGCTTTTGAGGATGTGCGGTGTTCTTTGTGACTTTAGTTTCCTGTCAAAAAGATGTTCGAGATTTCCACTGAAAACCCTACGTGGTGGTTTGCAGTTAACTTGCCGTTCATGCTTTTTTTCCTATGAAATCACCTGATCCTCTGTATCATAAGCATAGAGAACATTCTGAGAGAAGTTAATATTAGAATATCTTAAATGCTCAATACGGAGAATACAAAGGGCCGTTGCGCAATCTTACTTCTCCTGAAGTTTCAATTGTGAAATTCACATCATTCATTATAGTGTATGTAGTATTTACTTGACTGATTTGATACTTTAGCTGTTATAGAAAAATGTCAAAATATCAGTTTCTGTTAATTACCTCTCAAGATTATAATTTAGGAAACCGACAAATTGTTTCAGTTCACAAGAGTTTTAAGGGATAAAGTGCACGTGTGTTTTGTATTTTTGACGAGACATCAACCAAATGTAAACATTTCTGGGTATTAAAAATGTTTTTGTTTCATTAATTTTCTGTAAATCTTGTGAAATCTAGTCATAATAAATCTCAGAATTGGCCTAAACCTATTCCTGTCGAGCCTGTTGCTGTACTGTAATGTTACAAACATACTAGATTTATTATGATTAAAAGAAATATCATTTTATTCTGAATTTGAACAATCCATGTACAAAAATAAAATACAACATACAGTAACCTATAATTGTGTTATATGTCAAAGCAGAATACAGCCTTAGTTATAATACTCACTGAAGTATATACTACATGTTATGTTGCAATGCAGCCCTTCAGTCAGAAAAGGGGAATTAATTCTTTAAAAAAATAGATCGGCTTCCTACAATTACAGGTGTTTGACCTCAAGTCCCAGATAGACAACATCATTTTAGTCATGTTCATGTTTACCATTTTCAAGTTCAGCTAATATACTGTGAACTACAGGACACTCAAAGAAAGCTTAGCATGTTACCAGTTATATCACACAGGAAATTAACAAAAGCATTTTACAAGCTGCTGTTCATGTCTCTTTACATACATATTACACCATTTCCAGGTTCATATTTGTACATGCTTAAATGGTAAAAAAAACAAAAAACATACATTTTTCATACGGTCTCTCTGAAACATGCCATTTAAGCATGTTTAACAATGGAATTGTGTCCATGTTTACTTCCTGTCAGCTGTTGTCATTCACATACACTACAACCGGAAATAAACTGGGACACATTTAGAAGGTTTACGTTAAAAATGTTGGAGTGGTCTATAAATTGTATAACTAAAACCCAGATTTCTTATTTGAAGGCACAGTTTCTTAATGGAGTTGTGTGTATTTCTCCATGGACTGAGCTTGTTGATACTTCTACAGTATTTTCATACCACTTAGACCTGCTTTATAATAATAAAAAGAAAACATGAACATCTCACTGTTTTAAAATTATTTTAGAATTCTTACTTTACGTAATTTTGTCAGCTTGGCAATTTGTGTGCTTGTTAATGCATTTGTGTCTCTCTTTTAAATAGCAAGGGAGTTGGAGGTGTCAGCAGACTCTGACCAAATGGAGCTTCTCCTGCTGGTCCCAACAGATTGCAGTTTGACACTTGTCTTCAGGTTGCAGCCCAGAGACCTCAGGATGTCCACAAGCTGACGGCGGAACTTCACACCCACGAAGGCATACAGGATGGGATTGAGGCTGCAGTGGAGGTAGCCCACGGAGGAGGTGATTATCTTGGCTGTTTTAAGAGACGTTCTGAATCCGCAGGTGTCATGGGTGCTGGAAAGTGTGTCCACCATGAGTGTGATGTTGTATGGCGTCCAGCAGAGAAAGAAAACTGCCACCACTGCCACGATGACCCTGAAAGCTTTCTGCTTTTGGAGGCCCTGGGAGCCGCACCGCAGCCGGCGCAGGATGCAGGAGTAGCAGAAGATTAGGATGGCTGAAGGGAGCAGGAAGCCCACGGTGTGGAAGAGCAGGCGGGATGCCAGCCGCAAGTCATCTACTGCCTCAGAGGCAAAAGTATGGTAGTTGCGTACACACTGTGTTTTATTGTTTAGTCTGTCATCCATTACAGCATCCAAAAAGATCCAGTCAGGGATAGAGAGGAGCAGGGAGAAGAGCCACACTGCCAAGCAGCTGACATGAACGACCCAGGGCTTCCTGCGGGAGTACATCTGGGTAGCGTGGACGATAGACAGGTAGCGGTCCAGACTGATGCAGGCCAGCAGAAAGATTCCACAGTAGAAGTTAATCTGAGGGTACAAAGAAATCAGACACAAGTTAAAACATCTCTTTGCAACCATAATTTACTATCTTGCTCTCTGTTGCAAGTTGTAGTGCATCTCTCCTGTTGCACACCTTACCGTAAAAACAGCTCCGGTGATCTTACAGAGAGGAGTGCCGAAAGTCCATCCATGAACTGACTGTGCAGCCCAGAAGGGCAGAGTCACCAGCAGCAGGACATCTGCCACACCAAGGTGGAGGATGAAGGTGTCCGTCACACTCCAGGTCCTCCTGCTCTGAACCAGAACTCCCAGCAGCACTCCATTCCCCAGGACGCCCACAACAAACGCCACAGAGTACAGAGCTGGGATGAACACCCCCTCAAAATGCCCACCCTCATTCAGGTCGCACATGTCCCCGTCCTCAAAGTCAGAGGAATTATCTACTAAATCCAGAATGTCGTCATCGTTGAAGCTGCCTCCACTCATTATATACTTCCCCATCAATGAATTCTGTACAAAAAGAACACATTTAAGCATTTGACATCTTTACCACACGATGGTGCTGTTTACCCATTTATCCATCGATCTATGGTCTGTGTCAGACCATATAAGAGCAAGATAATGCACACACACGCACTAATGAATTATGTCAAACAAAAGAGGATAATTCACCATATGTATTTTGAGCAAAAGAGGTTTCGGTCTTTGAGGAACTGGTTTGTAATCTGTCTATTAGACATAATCCTCAATGTAAGCGAATATTTTGACAAAACGTGTAAATTCAAAGAATCTTTAATTAAAATTTAATCACAGAATAAGCTAATTATTGTATTTTATCTAGGCATTGTTAAAACTCTCACAGCAGTATTCTGGGCAAGTTGTATCTGTGCTCACAACCTTTTGTTGCTTTGTGCAGATTGGGGAAGTGATGCACATGAGGAGATGTAATTTCAGTTTCAGATTTTCAGCAAGAGTCTTATAAAAATAAGCAAAATAACACGAGAATTGAACATAAACATAAAACAAAATTATTGAAATAGAAATAATTGTGTGGATGAAAAGTGCAACAGAAATACGATTAAGATATTTAAGAAAAACAGTATAGAATAAAGAAATAAATTACATAATACTAGTGCTTTAATCACAATCCTAATCAGCATCTGTAACTTGTTGCACGTTGCATGAAATATTATTTGGTTATGATGCATGACTCAAATGTTGCAACTTTTTACTGAATGACACCGTATCGTTCATGGCACATTGTCACACTACAAACCATATCACAGTCTGACATACTGCTAAAGTTGTGAACTGCTTAGAGGCGGGGGTCAAATATAAAAATATATATATAGAAATATAAAAATATAAAATATAAATACAATTCAATTCATGTTTAGTTAATTAGTTGAAGATCGCATATACAAAACAGGAGAAAAGTATGAAAGTAGTTGAGATGCATTGATCAAATAAGAAATAATGATTAGTAATTTATTAAAATCTACCTAGTAACAAACGATTAATGCTAATTTAGGCTATGCCAATAACTTACCAATTGTAATCTTTTGGTATTGTATTCTCGTCAGTGAGCAGGTTCATCGGGGCAGACGGCAGAAATGATGTCGTGTCACCAAAAGAACAGCGTACATATAGAGCCACCGCAGTGGAAGCCCAGAGTAAGAGCTGCCTCTCACCTTAGTATGAAACCATAAAGCATATAGGAGAAACAAAGCCACGCAGAGGGGTTCATGTTTAAGGGGAAATCAGGCAAACTGTTTTATTAATAGTTGGAATCATTGTGATTTCAACAACACTTTTACTATTTTGTATAATCTCTTAAAAAAACGTACTTAAATGTACAAAAAAAGAGATTTTTTTCAGATCTCTGAACAAATCAGATATCTGGGTGGTGATTCAGAGGTTTAGACCCAAGATAGTACTCACAAAAAAACAGTGTTCAAATATAAAGTTTGTCAGGGACTTGCAGCAGTAAATGCATCAGACACGATATATTTAATTAACTGCCTCAATTTGGTCATTGTAGCGGAACCTAAATGTTGGCTGATTCTCCAAAGGGACTTTAAAAATATGAATATGCTAAAAACACACGTGACCTGGCATGGTCATGTGTAGAATGTAATGTGTGTTCAATTGAGATGTTGATGCTATTGATAACGTGCTGCACGGTGGTGTAGTGGCTAGCACTGTCGCCTCACAGCAAGAGTGGCCGGGGTTCAGATCCCGGTCAAGGGCGGGCCTTCTGTGTGGAGTTTGCATGTTCTCCTCGTGTCAGCGTGGGTTCTCTCCGTTTCCTCCCACAGTCCAAAGACATGCATGTTAGGTTAATTGGACTCTAAATTGTCCACAGGTGTGAATGGTTGTCTGTCTACACTGTAAAACCTGACAAGTAAAGTCAACTCAAATAGTTTTAGGAAACCGATTGCCTTGAACCATTTAAGTTAAATAACTCAAATCCTTTTAGTGGAAAGAAATGCTTAAATGGAGTACTATTAACTCAAGTATTTATTTTTAGGTATACTTAAGTAAATAAATGACTGGTACTAACTCCATTCTTTGCATGGAACTTAAAACACATTCATTATTTAAACTTGTTTGTAATGTTTGTATGAACTGTTAAGTTCAAAAATCTTTGGGCGGTTGTGTGAAGAGAAGTCCCAGATGCAGAAAGTTATCATAAAAATTGATTTAATAAAAAGATGATGAACAGCATTTCAAAATGAATCACACTAATAACTACACAATATATATACAAATATATCCCATGGGAGAGAGAAATCCCATGAGACAGAGATCCAGTGCCCCCCCCCCCACCGGGCAGCAGATCCATACATACCTGCCCGGCAGAAGGCACCCAGAGATCTGCTGATGTTCTCACAATGTCTCAGCTTTGCCAGGTTTGGGGTCAGCCCCCCTTCCTCTGGCTAGCCTCTCTTCCAGTCCATTGATTGGACAAGACCTCGTCCTTTTAGGTGTTGGTCAAACCAAACCCCCTCTTGCTTAAACAACAGTACTCAGGACTTCAATCAACCCCCACCGGGGACATTCCTGAGCATGTCCTCCTTATCTATCTGCTCCAATCTTCAGGCTGCGTAATTGTTTGTGGGCTCCTGATGTTTTCAGGATTCATTCCACAATCACTCAATACATTTCATAATTCTAATTAATACATTTGTGCAGTACATACAGTGTCATCCATTTAATATTTTATAATCCATACAGAGTTATTTATTTGTCTTGACCCTCCAATGTAAACTCTCTAGCTCTCACTAGGAGCACTAAAAAGCATTATTTTCTAACAATCCCCCCTTACTCACTATTTATAGTGAGTATACAAAAATCATGCAAGACACTCTCTGATTATCATAAACTTAACTTGCTGTTACAACTCCCATAATCGTCATTCACTTACAGACTAAATCATGTCCCCCCTTGATAAACAAATGCATCAATCAAAAGCTTATTTCTTCATCTTCAACTCTTAATTGATTCCCTTGAATGTTTTTTACTAAATGCAGCTTCAATCAGTCTCTGCAGAAGTCCATGGATGCAGCAGCATCCTCAGGGGATCACAACTGTAGTGGCAAGACAAAGTGTGGTTATTATTGACAGAAATGCATCTTCCAAACATACTGTCCAACTAGCTTGTGATGGGATCATCAATCCCAGCATTCTCTGCAAGGTTCTGACTCAATGCCGTAAGACCAGTCAGCGCTTCGGTCACTGATCCATCAGGAGCTGTGTTGCTTAGGATGAAAGTAAAACAGGCAAATCCAAACATTTTACAGACTCCGTCTTTCTCAGCATCACAGTAAAATTAACAATTCCTTTTGGCTATTGTCAATCGGAACGGAATGTTCCCAGCCGTGGTCTAAATGGCTCCATATCTAGTTGTTAACCAGTTTCTTCTTCTAAAATCAACACTGAGCTCCCCTTGATAAACAGACACTCCCTAAGCCTCTGGGTGTTTGATGATTTCTTCACTGGGTTGAGACAAGTGCCCCTATTGGTTTCACCTCCCTTTGTAACCAGACTTCACCACAGAGGAGATGGGTGCCCGCTTAGGAGTCCTCAGTAATGCAGTTTTCTGCAGACAACCGGTGCACCTTCTTGCAGTAGGTGTGATGAATCCAGGATGCTCTCTCTTTGATATGCGGACAGCAGTTGATGTGCTAATGATAGTTGAATGGCCCTTCCCCCCTTGATGCATTCCAAGTCTTTCTCTTTACGACCCAAGTGGTCCAAATGGTCGGGGGATAACAGAAGAAGTCATCTCAATTCTTCTTACATTCCTGATATCATGCTGCTTTGTTCTCCCCTTGTGCTCATCCTGCCAATAAACATCCTAAACTTTGTCACCAATATGCTCTCTGCTTAAGATTTACTGGACAGTTTCTTAGATAACTTCAACTGTTGTTCTTTTGTCTATAGTCATGTTTAAGGATTTAGGATTACAAATGCTGTTCTCACCAAATGGTATTATCTCTTTAATAGCTCTATCAATTTAGTTTTCTACTTTCAGGTGCTAGAATGACTGATCTGCATGCTCCGGAAACACTCAAAAAAGTCACTTCACATCCCTCTACTTCTAAAGTTCTAAACAGCTTTACATCCTGAATTAACAGTCTGTTCAGCTTATCAGTGTGTGTGTGTGTGTGTGTGTGTGTGTGTGTGTGTGTGTGTGTGTGTGTGTGTGTGTGTGTGTGTGTGTGTGTGTGTGTGAGAGATCCTTCTCTTCTCTCTAATTCTCTCTTCCCATACCTGTCTCTCACTTGCATCTCCACGCCTCAACCAACCACATTTATACTTCCCACAATCCTTCTCTCACTTCCTTTTTCCCTCTTATTCTTTGTTCAATCTGATGAACCAAATATTGACATCATGTGACTGTCAATCTTCCACTAAAATCATTCTTGTCTTTCCATTCTTTCAATTTCTCCTTCTAAAACTTCACCATTACTGTTTTACAACATCTTTTCTAATTAATTGTTCTTTATCATTATTAGTTCACTAGGACACATCTGTTGCATCTCAAATGACTTTCTCATGGAACAGAATTCTCACCGGGTGGAATTCTTTCTAGTTCCAGCTTTGGACTGGCAATCTTGAACTCCGTCTGAGGAACAGCTTCTCACCTTCTGGGAGGAATCACCTATTATTTGCGCTTCTGTCGTCCAACGGAGTCCCAATTACTCAAATTCCCTCTATCTTAATTTTTCTCTGTGTATTAAGGTTCCCTCTTGATTTCACAATCTTACTTCATCTAGCTTGTCTCTCTTAAGTTCCCTTCCCCCTTAACACCTTGTCTCCTTTTTATGACTCTTTGTTCTACTTCTCCTTGAGGCCTACGTTTCTTACTTTACAATTTAAACTATAAAATGGCAGTTTTCAATATCTTTAACACTCAAAACATACAACAGGCAATCACCCTGTACAACAGATACAACGCTTTCTCTTCCTTTTCTTATTTTTTACAACAAATACACTATCAACTGATATGTCTTCCTAGATTTGTTTTTCCAATTCGTTATTTTTGTGATAGCATCTCGTCTTGGCCAGAACTCATGCTATGCCACCTTGTTCAGATTAAATTTAGTTATCTTGCGGTGAATCTCTTCCGAGGCATACCATACGTTGCCCTCTGATGCAACCACTCTACTCTGTCTGCTGCACCAGCTTATTCAGAAACATCCGTCGTCCTTTCCAGATTAATATTTGATATGCAGCTCTAACAGTAACCTAAGTATTGGTTTTCGGAGCTCGGAGACAATGAAGGGCCCGTCGACTTACTAAACGTAACTCCTCGCGCATGCCAATCCCCAACCTTACTGGAAATACAAGGCGATATCTCAGGCCACAGTGGGACTTTAGTTCTGTTAGTAACCCGTGCAAAACTGGTTAAAATACAGTTACAATTTTTTTTTTAAATCTGTCGCGTATATAACGATTGCGACCTAACTCAAAGCCCCGTCAGTTTATGTATTTATCATAAAGAAACTAAGTAGTTACTCATCGCTGCGAACACATTCACACCTCTTCAGGTGGAAGAAACCTCTGTAAGTTTCACAAACACATACAATCTCTCACTCAACATAAAGCTTCCACTCATACACTGACGTCATCTTTCATTCAACATACATCTACATGCTGCATCACTTTCATTATTTGAACATTATCCTTATGTCATTTTTACACTAATAATTTATTACCTCGTCAGACCAGCCCTCCCCTGCTCACAACTAAATTGTCCTAGTTCTACCTAAACAAGGTTCGGTTATCAACAGGTCCTTGCCATTACCTTTTTAGTGAGGCCTCATGTGAGCAGAGAGGAGGGATCATCCAAGGGGTCCCAGAGAAAAGTCTGGTCCTTTGTTCAAATCACTATTCTTCAACCACAACTCACCACAAAGATCACGTCGGGGTCACCAAATTGTTAAGTTCAAAAATCTTTGGGCGGTTGTGTGAAGAGAAGTCCCAGATGCAGAAAGTTATCATAAAAATTGATTTAATAAAAAGATGATGAACAGCATTTCAAAATGAATCACACTAATAACTACACAATATATATACAAATATATCCCATGGGAGAGAGAAATCCCATGAGACAGAGATCCAGTGCCCCCCCCCCACCGGGCAGCAGATCCATACATACCTGCCCGGCAGAAGGCACCCAGAGATCTGCTGATGTTCTCACAATGTCTCAGCTTTGCCAGGTTTGGGGTCAGCCCCCCTTCCTCTGGCTAGCCTCTCTTCCAGTCCATTGATTGGACAAGACCTCGTCCTTTTAGGTGTTGGTCAAACCAAACCCCCTCTTGCTTAAACAACAGTACTCAGGACTTCAATCAACCCCCACCGGGGACATTCCTGAGCATGTCCTCCTTATCTATCTGCTCCAATCTTCAGGCTGCGTAATTGTTTGTGGGCTCCTGATGTTTTCAGGATTCATTCCACAATCACTCAATACATTTCATAATTCTAATTAATACATTTGTGCAGTACATACAGTGTCATCCATTTAATATTTGATAATCCATACAGAGTTATTTATTTGTCTTGACCCTCCAATGTAAACTCTCTAGCTCTCACTAGGAGCACTAAAAAGCATTATTTTCTAACAGAACTCATTTAAATGATGTAACATCAAATATATGATTTAAGTCTGACTAACTTAAATAGCATGTGTTACAACAACTCAAAATGGTATAGCAGCTACTCAATTCATTTAAGGAAACCGATTGCCTTGAACCATTAAAGTTGCATTAACTCAATACAAATACTCAGTTAGATGCAATGAATTTATTTATTAAACCAATATGATTTTTGACCACAAATCTACACATTATGCCAAAATGAATCCACACAGCTGCCAACATAAAAAATAAATCACTGATCAAATACATTGTTCTCATAACAAACATATTTTCAAAAATGATCATGTCATGAACTGTTTGTATTTTCTCTTAACAAAATGTTGTGCTTGCTTAACAACTGGCCAGCTTTGAAATTGACAATATAAGAACCAAACACAACAACTGCTATCGCCAATAGACTGACTATCAATCATCTTTACTCTAGCTCATTTTGCAAAGCCTGCAACTTAGGTTTGAGCTGCTTTCTTCCAGCATCTAAATTTAAGAGGACAACCTGGATGAACTCAAAGAAGCCACTCAGCTTTGCTGGATAGCTCATATTGAGAGCATATATCAAGCCAAACAATACCACCAGTGCATCAGTCCAAGATCTGAGAGTCATTACAACCTGGTCCTCCAGGATGACTGAGACATGGAGAGGTTGAAAGGGAATTCCTGCAGCCGTGTCCTCTTCAGCCACCACGGCCAACAGCGCCACTGCACCTCCTGGAATGCTTCAAACTCCTCCTCCTGAAAGATGGAGTACATATATGAGGTCCAGAACATGTGTGTACCAAACGAATCAACTATGATAGGCTAATAAATAAGATATAAACCGTTGATGGTACTGGGAAACATATGAAATTAGCGTGCTTACAAATATTCGCAGGTGTAGAATAAAAAAGTTTACAATGATATAGTCGAGGGAAGACTTGATTGCACAGGTGGGACAAAGTTATCAAATTTAAGTCTCAAGTCTTTGTATTCAAGTCCCAAGTCACGACAGGCAAATCTCAAGTCAAGTCCATATTTTAAACTTGAGTATCAACAGTATTAAAAGTGTTGGACGAATCTTTTCTTTTCAGTGAAGTGTTTTTTGACTTGTTCTACAAGTCAAAAAACACTCTTCACCAAAATCTAATGTGGTACACTTAAAAGAAAATAAAAGATTCTTCCAACACTTTTAATTCATCTTTCGAAGAAGGTTGCAAGTGTTTCCTAATTTTGTCGAGTCTAAAGTCGTCAAGTTTGTATAAAGCAGTGGCTCATCAGTGTAAACAAGAGATGATGAGCAATGAAGGCTGAGGGAGAATGAGAAGTTAACATTACCTTGCAACTCTTGAAGATCACTGATGAGTCTTCTTTTAGGTACAGTGGCAGCCCAGGGCTGCTGTTCTAGTTGCACTGATGTCATTCTTGTCCTTTTACACAGAGAGATTTTTAACTAAAATATTGAATATATGATTTAACCATTTTATTTCATTGATTTTATTTGATGCAACATTTCATTTTATTAATACATTTTGTGTTTAATTTGATAGCTGTTTCATCAGTTCAATCAATATTATTGTAGTTACTTCCACCCTTCAGTAAACATTAATAGCACCCTTACCTGCTCGTCATATGCCATCAGCAGATCTGTCATCTTTTCACCAAAAGCTCCAGTCTTCCTCTCTTTGTAGAGTCTGAGCAGGAGTGCAGTGTTTTATCCAGTGCAGCGAAGAAAGAATATTTAAGACTTAGATTTGTGATCCTATGGAATTCGCCATAGAGCTGTACCAAACACAAAAGCATAAAGAGACATCCCATAATGAGCCTAAATCAGTCCACCTTTTGAATTTATAGAATGGTTTGATTCATGTGATTTGTTTTAAAATGTTGGACAACAGTTACATTTTCTAAGCATAACTGTAAAGGTTTCCCAGAGTAAGATTTTAAGTACTTTATTTTTTCCATAAAACATGAGCTGTGTTTTCATGATGAAATGATCCTGAGGACAATGTTGCAATACATTTTTAAATCAAATCAAGTGATAATCAATGTTAGTTGTTTGTGTGTGTGGGGGGGTTTAAGACATGTCACCTTTGTTTTTTGTGTAGTGTGTCGGTATGTTTTTACTCACTTGAGCTTCAGAGAAGAGGGCAGGCCATCTGTCTTTCAATTCTGCGATGGGAGGTGCTAACGTCACAATCTCTTCACGACGGAGTGGAAATATCCTGGGAATCATTTGGCACTACAATGGACACATTGTATTCAGAGGCATTCTGATGTTCTTTGCATTTGTGAGAGTTATATGTCGTGTAGACATTTGTGTAGTGCCCCCGTTGCCTATTTACCATCAGGCACTACTTGGTTGCTCGTTGTCTGACTTGTTCCTGACGCGTTTCATTCAAGACACTGTCCGGCTGTTATGTCCATTCTGTTTATTTTAATCACAAATAAACAGAAGCCATGTCGGCAGAAGGTAGTGTATTCAAATCATGAAATAAACCATAAACACTTGCATATAATACTGTCACCTATTGCATAACGAAAACGATAACGGTCAAAAACTGTTTGCTTTCCTACAAACGTGCAACACCTGGCCCTAATGACACTCCTACTTATATAGTGCCGACTCACTTGAAGTCGCCTTGCGCCCCCAGTGGTGGGAGGTCCAACATAATAAAACAGACAAAATGGCTCTTACAATTTGATTTAAACCTGCAATCCCTAAATGGACATGGAACCGTTTGCTTCATTTTTAAATGTCCCCTCAGATGAAGAAACATGTCCCTCTCAACAAATGGCTGCTTGAAATCACACAGAGTGCAATGAAATGCTAAATTGTATGCCACACCATGTGAGTCACTGCCTGCTGCACTTCTCTCACTAACATTAGGCCTGTGTACTCTTGACATGTGTATCTTGAGTGAATTAAAACTGCTAAAAGTGCATATGCAGTTGTAATACAAACATGGTAAGGGAGAGACAGTTGGAGTCGGTAATGTCTCAGTAAGCAGACTTTGATGGGACTAGAAAAATCACACAACTTACATTTCCACATGACCTGGGTCCATGAGCTCAGCAACAACTGAAATTAAAATAATCAGTTAAATTTATTAAAGTTAGGCCGTTTCTCAATATGCGTACTTCTCTGTACTTGTGTACTCGTGTACTTGTGAAACGTCATCAGTCTCAGCCCAAGTACTGTTCCAATTCAAAGTTCGCATCAAGCCAAGCACGGTGAAAATGCCCGGATGTGGCTCGCTCCGCCCATTTTACCGGGTATGCATCGATGGTGACTTGTGTGTACTTTGGACGGCCAAATATCCCAGAATGCATTTCACTCCAGCAAACGGGAAAAATGGCGGAGGAAGGAACGCACAACTGTAAGTTGAAACTTTCTCAATACTACTGCTGTTAAGTCACGAAAAGTAATTTTAGGATGTTTTTAGGCGAGAAGTTAGTTGTTTAGGAATCAAATTGTTCTTCAGTTTGTCGAGATTCAGCCGATTAAAAAATTTTCTCCGACGATTTCGGCGATGTAAGGTGTTGCTAGCGGGACCGTCAGTAAACCAGCACCGAGGGCTCAGCGCTTACGGTGCCCGGCTTGAACAGCCTGATATCGGCAAGGCTTTTTGAAATTTGCCGGTGGTATTAACGTCTCTTGTACGGTTAAACATGAGCTATAATTCGGTTTGGTTGAATCTAACGAACAATAGTCTGGCCCCAATAGTCTATGATATGTTTACAGGTAACGTTAAATCAGTTTTATTATTACAATTACATTTTAATTTAACGTTGACCTAGAGAGCTGTCTTAACTTTTGACCGACTTGTTAGCTCCTCTTTATCATGTCATTTTCGCAACTGGGCGCTGCAGACACGGGTACCCTCCATCTCCCAACAGAAAGTACCCAGCTGGTGGATACAGGGCCTGTTTGTATACAGGAGACCTCTGCAGCATCAGTGCATCGTGCACAGAACCAGGGTTGCCAATATACACATCTGGAAATGTGCCCTTGGCGTCACAGATTCCCTGAAGCAGCAATGAAGGGAAAAGTTTTCTGTTCATATATGCCCTCTTGTGCTCTGCAGGAGGAACAATCCGGACGTGGCACCCATCAATAGCGCCAGCAGCACAGCGGACCGCCTCATGGACAGCAAGGCGAGCAAAGCCGGCCACCACCTCCATCTCCTCCGCCTTGGGGAAATGAATAACTCCGTGGAGGATAGTCATAATTTCCTCCACGACGTTGTGGATGGTCCTGCACACTGTGGACAGTGGCATGGCGAAGATGTCTGAGGTGACCCTGTAGGAGGCTCCACAGGCCAGCCAGTACACCATCACCAGAACCTCAACCTCATGGCTCCATCCATGGCTTTTTTGCCGGGGCAGCATCTGGACCAGCATGTTGATGCTGGTCCTGGAAAGCCTGAAACTTTGTTTATTAATTGTTGTAACATTAATGTATGTAGTATATTTATTTGTGTTTTGACTGTTTAATAATAAATTCAAAATATGAATTGTTGAAGTCTACCAGTATTACATGTTCCTAATATCTGACCTGCATGGTCAAGTGCTTGCTTATGCTTGAAGGTTTATATTATTGTATTGCTCCACAGGCAGTGTGACAACACACAGCTATCTTACCAGAGTCCAGAAGTCACTGTAGCCTCATGATCTGTGTATCGTAGATGTGAAATGTCCTGTTTGTGTCTGTCCTGTTTAAAGACTAATGTACGAGACACAAATGAGGTTCAGGTACTTTAGTTTAATGTGTAGTGATGTTTGTGTATCTAACTGTACTGATGATCGACCTCTTGGTGTTTGCGGATCAAGAAGACAAATGGTAGGTGTGTATGTGGAATATGGGCTAATTGATTTAATATTTAAATACTATTACGTAACTGTATCAAACCTCCTCTCTACCTGCCAGCTTATTAGGCCTAGATAGATCATATATTATTACATTACAACAGCCATACTATAAATGTTAACATCAGCAAAGTAAACTCAAGTCTACCTATAAGTGGGGGGACAGGTTACAAAGAAGAGCAATGGGTAGACAGGTTAACCAAAAGTGTTAAAACAGACTTACAAAGCAATAGACATGCCATTAAAGCACGCCTCCGCTGCATATATATATATATATATATATACGATTTATATATATATGATTTATATATTTATATATATATATAATATATATATATATAAATAATCAGAAGCAGCTTTATTATAACGGTATTTTATCTCAAATTCGGTTGGCAATCTTCCTAACTCACGTATATCCAGCAATCTCCTACAACCCACTTTTTATTTTTTTGCGCCACTGGCTCTTTAAATATACGTTCGTAAAGAAAGAGGGCCAACGTGATGACGTCATCAAGTACGCTGCCGTTCCAATTCACCTTACTTTTGGAGTCTGGACTTGGAGTCTGGACTTGAAGTCTGGACTCGAAGTCCGGACTCCAAAAGTACACAAGTCCGTACTAGTGTACTTGGGTATTGAGAAAGGCCCTTAGACTTAAAAGAAAGAAAAAAAAACATGGCTAATGTAAGGCAGTAACGTTAGTTTGGTATAGTTGTGCATTTGCTGTATATGCAACAAATATGTTGAATACCTTAAATGAAATCAACTATTTTATATCATTGTTATATTCAAATCTCAATACCATTGTCCTAACTGCAAGTGGGGAAAATTACATGTGAATGAAACAGGCTGATGATATCACCACGTGGAGCCGTGCACAATCATGCTAGCGGTAACAACGTTAAGCAACAAATATGTTGAATACCTTAAATTCAATCAACCATTTTGTATCATTGTTATATTAAAATCTCAATCCCATTGTCCGAACTGCAAGTGGGGGAATGACATGTGGATGAAACAGGCTAGAGATATCGCCACGTGGAGCCGTGCACAATCATGCTAACGGTAACACATTCGGTAACATTAGCTTAGCATTAAGCTAACCGCAGATAAGCTAACCACAGACAACCAGGCAATGTCATTTGGAGAGGTGAAAAAGACAACTTGTTTTGCAGACAAACTAGTTACACGTTAAGAGAAAGAGAAAACTTTGAGAGAGTAACGCATTCGCTACAGTAATGTTAACGCAAGCTAATAAAAACAAGAACAGCCTTACCTTACTTCGTTCAAGGACAGCAGATGGGGATGAACCACTGAAGACCTGCGTCCTCCTCCCGGGGGAGCTGGTCAACGCGCCGTGTAACGTTACGCGGCTAGTTCACCTTCACACGAACAGCAGCTGTGTGCGCTGCGTTGATGTGAATAGATGCTTGTGCATAAGTAAAATTAACCCGCGAACATCATTGCTGTATAAATGAACATAACAGGAGAGTTAAGACAGGTGTCTGACGCGAGATATCTTACGGTTGAAGGTATCTAAAAACGTATTTTAAGAGTACTATATGTGACGTGGGAATGCTGAAATAATGTCTAAAGGAGCAAAAGTTGTCTGACTGACTCCTCGCAAATCACATCAACTATTAATGCTGGTTATTATAACGGTGTTATCAGATAGTAAAGTGTCTATTTCTCGGTAACTTTTGAAAAATCTCAGTGAAAAAAACGCTGTCTATAAAATCAATTTAGATCAAATGAGTTAATACAACACATTGGAATTAATACGCCTAACTTGAAAGGCTACCAGAAGTTGATCAAACTCCAAATGACTGAGTTATTATGGCTGCAGTTCACTTTTGAGTTCATGTTAGTGTATCACTCAAGTGACTATAACTTTCTATTTCATTTAAGTTGGGTTAGCTTACTTCTTTTATTAAGATGAGCTGTTAGGTTTTACAGTGTATATGTGATGGACTGGATAGACTGGGGACTTGTCCATGGTGTAGCCTGCCTTCGCAGTGACAGCTGGGATCGGCTCCAGCGCCCCACGACCCTAAAACAGGATAAGCGGTTCAGATAATGGATGGATGCTATTGATAACATTTTTGAATTGCACATTTGGATTAGATAACCTTATTCACCCCTAGATTTGTCATCTTTTCACAATGACAACAACAAAGGAGACACAAGGAAGGTCACAGCAGAATACTACAGAGCCACTACAGAGGCAACACTAAGACAGAAACTAGACATATTCAAAGTAGACATTAGTGTACGACAGGAGCCTGTTCAGCCAAGTTAAAAGCCAATGTAGCAATTAAACAATTGAGTAATCATACTGTAATGATGCACCTATAAACAAGACCATTCAAATCTGCAATACACATTAAATAAAACATTCAAAAACATATATGTCATTGTATAAAATACAGATTCAAGTACTTAAATGCAGCTTTGATAGATCATGTTGCATGAAGAGACAACTGAAAATTGTACAACTGCATACAAACCTAGCAGTGAAATGAGCATCCAGTGGTCATGCTGTTCACCATTATTAACTTACCAATTAACGGGAACAACCGAGGTTTGTTCTTGTGTTTTTAGGGCATAGACGTATTGGAACAGTAGGTACTGACAAGCACAGCAGCATGTCACACCTTTGGTAAAATAAAATGAATAGTCTTCACTGCCTGATCTGAACAAATGAAAAATAAGAATGTTAAATATTACTCTACTTTCTATTGGTTATTTCTATTGTGTATATCCTGTGGAGTTTTAGACTTCTATTAGTCTCATTGAGCTGTTTTGTTTTGTGTTTTGCACATTTCGTGCACATGTGGCCGCAGATGCATGCAGGTGACGCCTTACACAGTCCTGCCAACGCTGTCACACTTTTCCACTGATGCCAGGATGTGCTGCAACGTGCCAGCAAAGACAAGGAAGAAGAAGCTCTCAAGTTTGTCATCATTGATGGAGGCAATGCTGGATTTAAAGTACTTACTATGCACATGTTTCATATTCAGGAAGGAATGGCACGTTTGTTAGACCGCAAAGATACAATCAATGCGCTGAATGTAAAAATAACTCCACATTGTACCTTTAATGACCTCATGATACTATTTAAATAGCACATATCAGTTTAAAATCTCATCATAAACCATTTTCACCTGTGACATCATAGCTGCAGTTGTCTCCAAAACCTCAGCTTATCTCAACTTTTGTTTTTGCTCACCAGTATGCAAACAAAACACCTGCAGCAGCCCTGAGTTTCAAGTGTCTGTTTCCCCTTTGTCCGTCGCCTGTCGAAAAGGCTCAGAGCTTTTTCCTGTTTGTTTCACACCTTTTCTTTCCTCTTTTGTTTTGCACCCTGTATGCAGTTCTTGCAGTGAGAGTCTGACAGAAGGTTCTTTTAATGACCAAAAAGCTGTGAAATCCGATGTGAAGGACCTTTAGCCTAAATTACCCAAAGATCATGTGACAATATAGTTTTTAGATGTTTGGAAAGGGATGATAAAGATAAAGACAATTTGTTTGCATTAATGTGGTTTTAAACACTGAAGTGTTTCATTTTGAGCTCCACAAAAATAAAAAACCACAGAAGCACGTAGAGAGTTCCGTGAGGTTACTTCAAGAATAAACAAAGCCTACTGCCATCTGCTTTACCTGTCTAAAGAAATGTTAGACACTGCACCACTTCTTTCACATGTTTATTGGTACTGCTTTGTTTCTCTGCTTTTTAAACTATACGCTATTAGGTTATGAATAGACTAAGATAGACGAAAGAGTGATAAACTGAAGTAAAATAATTCATATTTTTATAAGGTGTGTTCAACGTAGGTTGTGAGCATTTCCCTAAATGTAAATTGTTTTCAAGAACAACTATGAAACCATGAGGATGTCAGTGGAGGAACTGAAAGAACAAAAATACATACAAAAACCATTTCCACATATTTCCATTATAACCCGTCCTGTTGCCCATCCCGTTTGAAAAGACAGTTGTAATCAGTGTACCAATTCAACAAAACTCAGTGTTGTAGTATTTTCAACTTCCTGTGAGGATGGTGGTGAGCTGCAAAGCTCACAACAATATAAGTTGAAGAAGCTATTTTTTGGAAGATTGATTTGTTAATTCTCAATGTTAATAAGGAAATATCAAAACACATCGAGACATTTTTCCCGTCCTTGAACACCGACAGAAATGGTTGTGTGTACTCCTCTGTATGAACATCTCCTTCCTTACTCTGGTTTGTCTGAAAGTGGTGTAACCACATTGTAGGTCAGCATGTCACTAACATCAGAACCCGAATGCATCGAAGGCCCGGATATCCATGGCAGCACCGACGGTGACATCATCTCATGATGCACTGAAATGCTTCAGTTCTCACACATGAAATCTGTTTGTTTCCAAGCTTTCTGAATAACAGAAGGATTACAGCTCATGATCTATGACAAAATCCATTTTAGAAGATGTCTTTTTGTTTCGAGCTGTCTGTGTGATTACGGGGGGCTTCTCCCATTAGGTCCTGACAGCAACACCTGCCTGAAGACAAGTGCTCATCCAGTTAGTGGGGAGACTCCAGATCAAAGATTTTTGTGAGTGTTTTCCTCATGTCGTGAGGGAGCTGGCCTTGACACACACCTTTGTCTTATATGTTGTTCAATGTGTTTTTTTTTCTCCTTGAGCGAGACACTGAAACCTAAGTTTCACAGAATCACACTGAATAAGGTTAATTAGAATCTTGTGTCCTTTTGTGGTCTCACAGATGTTTCCTCGGATACAAGGGTTCATCAACCTTGCAACCCATAAAAAAGATCACTAACTAAACAAAGTCTAATCAGTGTCTCAAAAAGACTCAACAAGTTTATATCATCACATTGTCATATCTACATTTTTACAAGGAAGACATTTATTCATTTGAGTTGCATCGTAAATGTTAGTTTGATTTATTTGTGAAGTTTTACAATATTAAGATCACAAAACAGCAAATTTCCACAAAAACAGATTTGTGCAAATGTACTTGTAAAAAAGGTCGTACCCACAGCACCCTTGTGGTTTTCCTGTGTAAAATGTGTTGCTCTGACTGTCATGAACCACATTTTCACCATTTGATATTTAGTATAGCAGTGCAGATGGGCTACACAAACATATGTATGACTGAAAAGTCGCTACTTTCATGCAATTTGTGTTGACAATGCGCAAAATTCAACACTTTGCATTGTAACAGGAATATAACCGCAACATTTAAAAAAATAAAGTTTGTATTCTGCTATTTTTACAAATAGAAGGTCATGTAACATTAAAACAGCTGTCATACCAACTCATGGGATGTTCAAATGTGATAAATGAAGTGTTTTTGAACATTTGCTGGAAATTCATCACTCATATAATAAACTCATAGAAAACATGGAAAATTAGGGGGTGTGTGTTTGTGGTGAGAACAGAATGTGTCATTTGTTCTTTCCTTTACAATACTTTAGGTCGTTTCAGTTGAATTGAACGTTTTAGTAAATAATCTTAACATACATTGTATCCAACTGCTCCTTCATGGCCACACTGTAACAAGATTACTGTAGAATTTACAGTAAGTTGCTGGCAGCAATTAGCAAGTAAGTAGCTGTATTTCATTTCACAGTATGCTTACTGTAAAATGAATCACAGTACCCATTTACTGTAGTCATGTTTACAGTAATAATCCCAGTACCGTAATTGCTATCACAGTAGTGTACTACTGTAATTGTCATTACAGTAACAGTACAGTACAGTTTACAGCAAATCCTAGACTACTGTAAATGAATAACAGTAAAATAATTACATACTGTAAAATGAAGACTCATTTCTTTTTCAACAAGTCATTTATTTTAATATTTCAACATTTTAAATACAAAATTTACATTTTTTTAGTTTAGAAAAAATGTGTTGTAAATGACAACACTTTTTAATGGTATTCCTGAACATACAACATTTTAAATGTTCCTCTTTCTACAAGTTACTATGACAATTTAAACATGATTTAAAGTAATTTGACAGTAAACAGTCAAATTCAAGCACTTGAAGCAATAACATATTCAGGTCAAGGGGGAAATCTATAAAAACAATTTGAACTGGAAAAAGTGCAATTTCAAACAATAAAATGTGCATGACGGACTTAATTGTTACTGTATTGAACTGCAATCCTCTCCCTGGTGGTCGTCTTCTCCATGAACTGTAGTCTTCTTCCTGGGCAGGAGTCCTCTTCCCTACAGTGGAAGGACAGAGAGACATTAGTTAAAGATTCCCATTAGAAATACCACAATATGCTACTGAGCCTATGTCAGTGGTTCTCAAACTTTTTTTGTCAAGCCCCACTTTGGAGGACGAAAAATGTTCGGGCCCCACCGCCCCTACAAAATTGTAACAAAATGGTCCATGCTGAATTTTTATTGAAATAACGACATTTTGTGACTCCTCTGTGCTTTTATTAATAATAGAACAAAGAAAATGTCACTTTCATGTAAACCAGATTGCTCCATCGGACAAAAACAAAGAAACGTGCAATCACTTTGTTAGAAAAATACAAAGTTGTGCAAAAAAAGAACTAATATTTGGCAAAAATAGCTCATTGTAATAGCCTAATTAACATGTTTTGTACTGAATATCTTTTCAGGATAATAACAATAAAGTTCAACCTTTGAAAAACTAAATAAAACCACAGATTTGAAAATGCGAAATGCATTCTGGGATATTGTCTCAAGTACGCACAATTCTCATCCTATGCATCCCCGGTAAAATGGGCGGATCAAATCACATCCGGGCATTTTCACAATTATTTAAAATAATAAAAAAATTAAAAAAAAGAAATTTCCCCAACCCTCTCGCGCCCCACCTGTAATACCTCTGCGCCCCACAGTTTGAGAACCACTGGCCTATGTGGTGTTTTGTCTGGTACTGGGATCTTACCAGCATGATGAGCCTAGAAGTGCATGGCAGGGACAACTGGGCCTCAACATCAGCCTGGGTGGAGGTTTCCTGTGACACAAAATAAACAAACAATAGTACCGTAGTTATTAGGAGAGACATGAAAGAAGCCTTTACTTTGGTGTTCCTGGTCAAATAAAGGTGTATTTAGGGGGAAAGTGAGAAGATAAGAAGCATTGTTTTGTCTGGAAAGTGTGCTTCACTTGGGGTGATGGGCACATTAAGGAGGATAGAGATGGGTTCCCATAACAAACACCTGTTTCTTCTGTTTTGAAGTTTGAAATAGGTACAACTTTATAAATGGGTCTGCGAACAGGTGTTCACACGTGTGTGTGTGTGTGTGTGTGTGTGTGTGTGTGTGTGTGTGTGTGTGTGTGTGTGTGAGCAGGAGGGGTAGTGATCAGCAATTTTACATGTTCACATGCATATTCACAGGATATCATAAGGTATTGAGGTAAACAGATGTAAAACACAACATTTATGATTGATTAAAGTTGTAAATCGATCAGTTTAGACCCGAACACACAGGAGGGTTAAGCTAGCAACAATGTACCCAAGTTTATACCAGCTGTTGCAGTCTACCCTGCGTGTAGCTCAGAAAACACGTCATGTGTGTAGGTCTCACCTGTTGTGGCGTTGTGGTTCACCTTCAGTGGTGCTCGGTAAGGCCTTCATAGCCGCACGTTAGCTAGCAAGAGAGAAAAGAGTAAAATCTTCTCTTAGCTGACGAAACTTTGCTAGCTAACGAGCAGCAACACATACACGACGATGCCGTCACATAAACAACTCCAATTAATTTAAAAGATACACTATAAGAAGCCAAATAATTTATATCACAATTCAAATAGCAAATACTATATGTTGGTAATATTAGTAACACCGACGTTAGCTTACTAGTGCACCATGTCCTCTGTCCTGGCTCCTCGATGGTGGAATGAGCTCCACAGTGACAGCAGAAAGTCTCTACATCTTCCGTCGCAAACTAAAAACACATCTTTTCCGACTATATCTTGAATAAAGGAAGTAGCACTTTAGTAGCACTGGAATGGCTCTTACTGATAGCACTTTGTAGTTGAACTTTTTGACGAAATTGTACCTTCTTGATTCTTGTTGTTCTGATTCTTGTTTGTACTCACGGTGAAATGCACTTATTGTAAGTCGCTTTGGATAAAAGCGTCAGCTAAATGTAATGTAATGTTTCTGGGGCTTTTATTGTGAAGGGGAAAACGGAACGCGAAGAGGGGAGTAAATGTTTTAGTGATGTGTGTGACAAGAATTAAAGTGGAAACTACGGAGCATCGTGTTGTTGTTTTATTAGTATTATTGTAAAGTTGAGGTAAACCAAGATAAACCCTCGGCTACATAATTTCACTTCAAACGTAATCACAATCACGGCCGTGCACAGGGTTTTAGAAGTACTGAGGTCATGGCACTCATCGCGCTCAGTAAGTTTTGAACAGAAACCAGGAACAAGGTCTCTTCATTTGGATTAAAACCGGGTTTTTCCTTCTTGTATCCGGGTCTGAACGGCGGCTTGGTCACGTGACACAAGACCGACGCGTCACGTTGCCATGGGTTTCGACGTGCTCGTTGCCATATTTAAGTTGTTGTTTTAAGTTGTTGTTTTTTACAATTATCTTACAATTTTGTTTATTCCGTCTTCTTCTTATTCCGTAAAATGTATGTATATATTGAATAGAAACTAGTAACAACATGAACCAATAACAACTTAAAAATAAAAAAAAAAAATATGCCATAATGCCTTTATTCTAATGGCTAACACGGTGGTGTAGTGGTTTAAATAGGTACCGTTTGAAGCGCTATACCTGACACACGAGTGGGGGTTCGAGACCGGATCGGACGCTTGCAAGTGTGTGGACTCAGCACTAGGTCCCCGTGTTAGAAGGGCGTTTCCTCCGAGTACTTCGGTTTCCGCCCAAGTGAGTGACAAACCAAGGGGAGCTTATGTAGTGTACCAAGATGTGTAGGTGCGCATGTCAGATACGCCATAACGCCGCAACCCCCCCCAAGGTGGCTCAATCCTGAATCCCAAAAAAGTTTTTTTTAAAGTAAAAAAAAAAAAGAATATATATTATATTAATATACAATGTACAATATATATATTTATATTGTATATTAATATATTGTATAGGTTAATATATTGTATATATTGACCCAATGCAGAGGCCGTTACAGCAGAAAATATCAGAGGATTTGAATCACTTTAATCACTAACCATTCTACATCAATAACCTGATAAAGTTTCCTTCCCTGCCAGTAGATGGTGGTCTAGTAAGCTTACTAGTGCAACGTGTGTCCCTACTTCCCTCTTAAAGTCACGTAGCGTTACACGGTGACTTTACTTGAGAACACTGTGCTGTCTGTAATTAATGTACAGTTGCAAAATGCCCTGCAAAAAGGAAATATGAAGGGATATTAATGAGCTTCGTTACCTTGCTGTTGCAGAAATGTTGTAGCTGTTGCTCCAAAAATGTGTTGAGAGTATCAAATGTCTGTCGGCACACGACGTTATAGTCCACTGTCATGGTTTGTGTAGCAACGGAGGTTTAACATGTCGTTTACTCCTCTGTCTGCGTGGCAGCAAGAAGTAACATCTGTGTTAAAATAATGCGACGGATTTTGTTGTATTGCTGAAAAAGGAAAAACCGCTCAAAAATACTGTATTGTGATTTACAGCAACATGTATTACTGTATTATGATTTACAGCAACATTTATTACTGTATTGTGATTTACAGCAACATTTATTACTGTATTGTGATTTACAGCAACATTTGTTACTGTAATGTGATTTACAGCAACATGTATTACTGTATTGTGATTCACAGCAACATTTATTTACAGTAAGATTTACCCGGGAATGAATTTTGACCATGATGCATTGCAGATCTACAGTAACATACTGTATAGGAGTTCTACAGTAAGAATATGGCCAATATACAGTAATATTACTGTAAAAACTACAGAAACTTGTTACAGTGCACTCTTCAGGCGCATGTGATGGTGGCCTTAAGCCTGAGGCAGTGGACGTGCATTTGATTATGGCTACACTGAGCTACAATACTTTGGTTTCTATTCTTTATTGGTTGCAAAGATCATTTCAAGGACAGACACAAAAAGCTGGAGCGACTGTGATTCAGTGGTTAGCAAGGCCGACTTTCAATCAGAGGATCGCTGGTTCAATCCCCGGCTCCGGTAGTCCATGTCGTTGTGTCCTTGAGCAAGAGACTTAACCCTAATTTCTCACCGTTGTTGTGTCTACGGTTTACTGTATAGCATGTAAGTCGCTTTGGATAAAAACGTCAGTGAAATGTAATGTAATCAAAAAAAGCATGTCTGCTACACATCACTCCATGGGGACTTGGTCACCTGATGGCAATGTGGCTCCACCTGTTGGATATACTTGAACCCTTAACCCCCAGAATGGTGTTTTGAATAAAGGGCCGGTGTGTGGACTATTCAATGGAATTATTTGTCTTTTATAAAATGAAGATGTACGGCTAAAATATTTGTATATGAAAACATGGCAAAGAGAAAAAAAAACGTCAGGTCACAACAATGCAGCGTCCATGTCTGTGTGCAAAATAATGGAGTAACAAGCTATGACATGTGATACGTTTGACTCAGCACAAAAAGGAGTGACAAAAGAAAGAGCTTGATCCTTTGTTTGTTAGTCCTAGCTAAATTACCTTTTTGTTTCTCCACAATCAGGGGACAAAACATTTTTCTAAAACATCTATGCAACACGTCAGGTTTATGGGTTCATTAAATTTAACAAAAACAGCTGAATTCCTTCAAATATTTAAAGTAAACGAAAAAACACAACCTGTGATGTCAATGTGTAATAAAAAGTCCAATACCTGAATATTAATTGTGCTGTGGTGTGTTTGCATATTGTCATGGTAGCCTGGGTAAGGATGTTGTCTCACAGAGAATGTTTCTCGCAATAGGGAAGGAAGCAGTGATGAGACAAAATATTGAAATACATATTGAACTTACATAATGGGGAGGGGAGGGGGTGGAGGGCTGCACCAGTATATGATGATAGTGCAACAAAAGGAAGCTACTTACATGAAATAAAACATAACTAGGAACTAATATGTAATCATAAGTGGATTAATAATTCAGTGTTAACAAATGGAGATAGTAGCCTTGAGCACATCTTGATTTCATTCAATTCAATTTATATTGTGTTGCCCAACATCACAGATCACACATTTGCCTCAAAGGGCTTTACAATCTGTACATAAACCTTAGGGAGAGTCAGAGACTCTCTCCCAGGGATCCCTCTCCCAGGATGGACAGAAGTGCAATATGATGTCATGTGTACAGAATGAAAAACAATACAGAGTTACAACACATTAAATGGACATAAATGATTAAAATAATGAGAGATTGTGCAGGAAAGTATGAAGAGAATGATTGCATGACTACTGGGGAAAGGACGAGGAGAGGCCAGCATTACAGAGGTGGTTGACTTTAGAGAGGAGAAAATGGGTATTCAGGTTTTTCAAAGCAAAATCCCTTTTTTACAAGGCTGCAATAGAAGAGAACAATAGTGTACGATCGAATCCAGTAGGGGGCAGTAATGCAAGTAAAATGATGCCAACTGCCGGAAAACCCCAAAGAAGAGAAGGAGGAAGAAGCCTGTCCCTGAAACACCAGAAAATAGTTTGTGGCACTTAACGCTAGTGATGGCAAAGTGAAGCTTTCTGAACCAGTGAAGCTTCCCAGCCAATTGTATCGGAAAAAGGTTCATTCATTCAATGCATCGCAAACTCTATGATGACCTCTGCTGTTGCAAACTTGTAGTGCATATGTTTCAAATAGCCAGTATATTTTGGCCCTGTCTCTGTGGGTTGAACATGATTATGAAAAGTTGAACCAATAAATCATCCAATAAATACATGGATTCCTATATGAATAAAACTATTGTTTTTCAGGTTTGAATTGTGTCCTTGTTTGTTTATTTTAATTATCTGTACATTGGAAAAAGTGGAACAAACACTTATCTATGTGTCTTTCTGCACCTTTGTGCATGTATGTATAGTAAGTATAGGATTATATGTAAGAAATATCATTTAAAATACCAGCAAGTGCTTCCTACTGCATGTGCAGTTCATGGCAGTCATAGGGACTTATGTGAATTGTTTGAATCTGGAATATGGGACGTGATTTACAGAGGAAAGGTCAGTGGGGCAGTGATTGTGCTTTTGGACAGGTTTGTTATGACAGGATATTGAGGTGCTTGGGGACACAAGGGATGGGGCATGAAATTATCATTGATTTTTATTGAGAAACACAATTTTCTCCACAGTATTGGGGTTGAGTCGGTTTCGTTTTTTCGATACTATTTCCCCCGCCTTAGAAAAAACACGCTCACACGGCACGGATGAGGCAGGAATGCTCAAAAGATTACGTGCTAGAACAAATAGATGTGGGTACACTTGTTTGTGTTTGACCCAATATTTTAGCGGGTCTTCACTCCGTGGAATGTTTGGCTCAGCCAAATATCCGGTGGTCTCCACAGTGGCATTGGCTGACGCACTTCTCACCGTCCTCTTCTCAAACACTTGTGTGTCTAAAAGATCCCACAGTCCTGAAATGGTATAGGAATGCATTAAGATGTATATTATACATATAAACAATATATTGACAGTAGGTCGTTACCTGAGGAATCAGACGCTGAAGGTGCATCCTCTGAAGTTGATGGTGTTTCATCATGTGAGGGTGCAGGATCAGGTGATTGTTGCCTTATCACAGTGGCTGTTTCAGCAGTAAGTTTATTTATTGCATTTTGCTGGTTTGTTGGGTTGCAAAACCCCATCGTTTTGAAACGAGGATCCAGGAGCGTGGCCAGAGCATGCTGTCCTGCCAGTTCATAATGTCCAAGCTTCTCGTGCATTAGGCCTAGTAAATGCTTTCCCAAAACTCTGACCATCTCATCCGTCAGCTGCCTTTGCTTGGCTGCGATTGTGTGGCGCAACATTTTTACTAAGGGAATTATTTTTGAACCAGACACGTGTTTCTCTGTAGAAAGCTCGACTGTTGCTTCTTTGAGCGGGGCCAAAAGTGCAATGCACTGACCAATACTGGCGTACTGGTTTGAGGTGAGTGGTGACACATCTGTTTGCAGAGAGGCCAAGGCTGCACCCACTGTCTCTCTCTGCTCATAGAGCCTTTGCAGCATGTCCAGGGTGCTGTTCCATCTTGTTTCCACCTCTTGAATGAGTTTGGTACATGGAGCACCCATTTGCTTCTGAAGACAGAGAAGGCGCTCTCTAGCTACAGTGCTGTTTCTAAAGTGTGTGGCAATATCCCTCGCCTTAGTGCGGACCTCTTCCAGACCAGGTGTTAATTTCATTGATTTCTTCACAACTAAATTCAATGCATGTGCAATGCAGTGGCTGTGTCTGATCTCCATCATGGTACTACACAGGGTCATGTTAGAGGCCCCATCTGTAGTTAGGCACATAACTTTTGATTTGGGGATTCCCCATTCCTCCATTATGGACCCTTTCACAGAGACAATATTTGAAGCGGTGTGCCGCTCCCCAAACTTGGCAACTGCCAGTAAAACAGTAGCCAACCTGTCCTCTTCATCCACAAAATGGCAAGTGAAGGCCAGGTACGAGTCCATGTGGATGGATGTCCACATATCTGAGGTCAAAGCCACAGCAGTAGCCTTCTGGACCTTTTCTTTGGCCTTCTGCTTCTCCTCGTGATACTTGACCTCCACCATAGATTTCAAGGTCTGCCTTGAAGGAAGGACATAGGTGGGGTCCAAAAGAGACACCAGGGCCCTAAAGCCTTGATCATCCACAACCTAAACAGTAAAATACATTTTACTTATTGTGTTTTACACAAATACCTCAATGTATGTTGCAAATAAATGTCATACCTTGAAGGGCTGCGAATCCTTGACAATCATGTTCACCAGTGCCTCGTCAATCTTGGCCTTCCTATCACCTACAATACAACAACAGGCCATGGATACATAATATATTACCACTGCAAGTACTTTTTAATAAACTGTTTAGTAAATGCTGGAATAAAATGAATGTATAAACATATATTATATATATATATAACATTAAGATTACATGTAGAAGGGACCTACTGAATTAGAGGAATTGTACCCACCATGGATGCTTGCTGCAGCTTTACCAGCCTCATGCTTGGCATGAAAGTGCCTCAGCATGGATGAGGTGTTGTTGTTATAGGCCAATTGCTGATGGCAAACCAAACATTGGACCTGACAACAGAATTTACAAAAGGACATATTTCACGAATAAAATAAAGGCACATGTATAGTTTAACTACAAAACACAAATAAAAATAAACATCCATAATTACACAATACAAATGACAGACTTGGCCTGCCTATTGCAACCTTGTTAGAGGAAATCAAATTGAAGTGCTCCCACATCTCGGAGCGACCTCTCTTTGCCACAGGTTCCATTGTAAATTTGCTTTTTGCTACTACTACTCGTACTCGCAACAACACTGACTTTGACTGTATGAAACAGACAAGCCCGAACCCTGTTTCGCGCCCATTTGAATCAAATCGAAGCGGTGACGTCACTGTGAGCCGGACCGAAGCTTCGGACGTCACTGATCACGTGATCAGCAGGGAACGAACCAAGCACCGATACATTTGCTTCGCCTTGCACTGGTTCATATTTCGACACAAGCTTCGAAGCAGGAGGGTCGGAGGTAACAACACTACTTAACGCTAAACAAACTCGACAGACCAGATTTAGGAGGTTACTACTTTCTAAAACTGTCCACGATACTCCTATTTTATCAGCGTAAGAAAACTGTCAACGCTTTGACATTCTCTCACACAGCCAGCTGGATGCGTATTTCTGTTCGTTTTTTTCAAAACTGAAAGTAAACTGAAGAGGGCCCGTGAAGCCATGGCCGACAGCGCCGATGAAGAAATGCCGGAAGAGGCTTTGCCTCTGCAGCAGGACCTGACCTGCCCCGTGTGCCAGGGCGTCTTCCAGGACCCCGTGCTGCTTCCGTGTACCCACAGCTTCTGTCGGGAGTGTCTGCACAATAGTTTTCTGGTCAACAAGAAGTGTCCCGTGTGCAGAAAGGTGTGCGAGGAGGGGCAGGCCATCTCCAACCGCGCGCTCAGCAGCGCGTGTGAGAGCTTCCTCAGGCAGTCGAACTGGCTGTCGAACCGGAAGCGCCCCAGTGAGGACACCTGCAACATCCACCTGAAGCCGCTGGAGCTGTACTGCGAGAAGGACGAGGAGCCCGTGTGTGTGGACTGTGTCACTCTGCACAACACGCACACGCTGTGGTCACTGAGAGAGGGGGCACCGATGTGTAAGGTAAAGTTAGACTCGGGTTCACACCTGGAATGAAAAAGAACATCTTGATTTCAACTTGTGTTGATACTCGACAGTGTCTGTGGACATTTCTATGGACATTTCGTGGAGCTACTGTACATTGTTGTAGCTCCACGGTTTCCCCATAAAGTCATACTGGAACTGACATACTGGTTGTACTTTAATATTTGAGTATACATTATACTATTACTTTATTGTCTTTAGTTAAATGCTGTTGTGCATCCAACATGCACTTTTCTCTAAATTGTAGTTTATACGTGACCACCTCTCCACTAACATGTGACCTCTGCCTTATTCTCACTCCAAAATTCCCCATATTTCACCAAATACTACCAAGTATAAGTCTACCACTCACAAACAAAAACCTTCATCCTGGGTCACTGCAGGTCTACTGATTTTCAGATGCCTTGCTGCTGATCAGGGACTCCAGATATCTCAGGTTTGATTAGAATAACGATATAATTACTACACAGTTAATATAAATATATATATATATATATAGGATTGTTATAACTATTTAGTCAATATTGGCAGTGACTTCTTGTCACAGCAGGAAAAGTACAAATTAATTTAATAACATTAATGACGTTCAAATGATGTTCAATTCCATGAAGGTGTGTTCTGCAGTAAATGCATGGTACTTATCCAACAAGACAAGAGATGGTACAAGACAAGGTCAAACAGAGCCATTTTTTAAGTCAGTAATAACACTTTTCCCAAGTCTCATCAGGTCTCCTGTGAATGGAAATGATTAGGGATTAGTCAGCGATTTGAACAGATGTCCATTATGTTGCATCAGAAATGGGAATTTCAGGTGGAAATTACATAACACCTCTATTTCTGTCTATCTATATTTCCATTAACCTTTACAGCTGTCCACCTTTGTCCTTACACACTTCAGCCACATTCCTATAACCATATGGCCCCAGTAATAAACATAATCAGAATCCCCCTTTTCTTTTAACCTTTTTTCCCCACCACAATATATAAAGACATTGACGGGTAGCTTGTTTGAGGAACAACCTGTCCGATCACCTCATGTTCTGCTTTTTCACCCTGCAGAAGGAGCTGGGCTTCAAAGTCCAGATCTTTGAAAAAAAAGTGGAGTCTTACAAGAAAACTAAACTTAAACTCAGCAACACAAAGGAGTACATCAAGGTACAGTTACTATCACATCTCACAATGTTTATATTACATTCATCTGTGTATAATCATTATTATACAAGCTTTAAAACTGGTCCATTGTCCTCAGACATCCTCAGTCCTTGAACCAGATACCCCGGGTTCACCCATTGTTCAGCTTGACTTTTGACCTCTATGGAGGAAAGTGCTCACCTCAGGGATCCCTTAAGTAATTTGCCCATGGCATATGCATGAATATGCATTCTGTTTGATATTTGGAAGGAGTTATTCCCTTACGTATTGAGATAGAGATTGTGTTCTGCAGTACATACATAGTATTTATCCAGCAAGACAAGAGATAGTACAATACATATAACACACTGCACATATAATGATTCATGCTTGTGTGTTCGCTATACATGGAAATTCTTTTCTCTTAACGCAGTATCAAGCTGGGCTGGCAGAGAAGCAGATCAAGGTGGAGTTTGAGAGGCTCCGCATGGTGCTTGTCACAGAGGAAGCTCTGCGTCTAAAGGCCCTGGCTACTGAGGAGGAGCAGAAGATTGCTGCAATAGAGGAGATGATTGATAGCACAAACAAGGACATTGTCACTATGAACAAGCTCAGAGATACACTGCAGAAAGAGATGGGCAACGAGGATCTGACTTTCCTGCGGGTAAGAGAAGGCAGCTCTTCCTCAGTTATGAGACTTATAAGACTGCTTCGTTTTGCCTCTGTTTTAAAAAGAAACATGAAACTAATCTCAGTTACTCTGTTTTATGTTTTAGAATTTCCAGAAGTTAAAAAGAGAGTAAGTAACTACAAAAAAAAATGTCAACTTTAATGAAGATCTGCTTCATTCAGGTTTCTGCTTTATTTGTGTGGATTGCCATCTTTGCTTTAGAGCCCAGTGGACTCGTGAAGAACCTCGCATCCCTGACGACTGTCTTTTGAACATGGGCAAGCATGTTGGTGCTTTGAGCTTCAACATCTGGAAGAACATGCAGCTGCATGTCAAATATAGTGAGTACATTACAATGGGAGTTGGGAATGATCTGTGGTTTTAGGGACTGGGACTCTTTACTGGAAATGAGCCAATTTGAGTTAAAAATTGTATCGGCGTACTTGAAACGCAAGTCTTGGGGAACACCATATCGACATGATAGAGCAGACTATTCCTAACATTACATGTGACCGAACAAATGTTACAGGTATGAAGTAATTGTGTCTTGTTTCTTCCTGTGTGCAGATCCAGTGGTGTTGAACCCGAACACAGCCTCTCCATGGCTGTCCTTGAATGCTGACCTTTCTAGTGTGAAGGAAAGCTCAGAGCGGCTGATCGCCCCTGACAACCCGGAGCGCTTTGATCCCTGCGTCTTTGTGCTAGGTGCTGAAGGTTACACCTCTGGGAAACACAGATGGGATGTCATTGTTGGTGACAACCCCAGGTGGATTGTGGGAGTTTGCAAAGAGTCAGTGCCCCGTAAAAAGAAGTTCACTGTCTCTACGACCCGTGGTGTGTGGTCCATAGGACTGAGCAAAGGGGTGTACACCGTCTCAACACCTGAGCGTACCGAACTACAGGTGCAGCAGCGTCCTGAAAAAATCCGCATTAAGCTTAATTTCGATAAGGGAGAAGTGTCATTTTGGGATGCGGGAACTGGAAAGCATCTTGTTTGTTTAACACACAAGTTTGATGAGAAGATGTATCCAATTTTTGGCCCTGGCCTCCATACTACGCCTACGACTCTGGCTCGGGGAAAAATAGCTGTTCACACCTCATGATGAGCTGATATACTGCAGAGGGATGGTTGTTGACCTAAAACTTTAGGATTGCAAATAATAATACTCTTTTTCAACTTTATCAGTCAAAATTCAGTCAGAGATGAATTGCCCATCATTGTAGAAAATAAATAATTAAAATCTATCAATGAGAAGAGATGAAATAATAGCAATTACGGAGATAATCAGAATATAGATGAAAATATTGAATGGGCTTACTGAAAGATTATAAAAGACACAATACATTTACTGAAAGCCTAACAAAAAGTGTTTTTAAGAAAATATACAAATGTGGGGGATACCTTATAGGTAAGAAATGTAGTTTATTAAAAGTCATGCAGCTGCATGATGCACATGTTAGAGCTGAGAAAAAAACTTTGTGAACACTTAAAAAATTTTTTTTTTTAAATGTGTCTTAGCTGGAGGATATTGGATTGATCAGTCTTCTGTCATCACTTTGCAATGAAGGGACAGACCTCAATAAAGAAATGACTGGAAGCTTGGCTGAATCTTGTGACCAATACTGATAAAGTTTAAAGAGTCTTCTTGATTTATTAATGCAGTGGAAGAAAAAATGAGGCATCCAGTTTTTAATATCAATAGCTCAATAAAAAAAAGTATAATGTGAATGTAATATGTAATGTTGCAGGGCTGTCATGGTAGGTGTTATCTTTAAAAAAAATTCTGTACACAATTTCAGTTTTATAATAATTGAATAAAATGCATTCAAGCTTCTGAAACTGTCCACTGAATCTGTGTGGGTTTGTTGGTTTGTTGATTTATTTTTGTTTCATTAGAACCACAACTGTTCGTAGCTAATTACAATTCAATTTAATGTTGCACTTGGTGCACATTATTATTTGCTTAATGGAGGGAATTGATGCAACGAACGTTGTAAACGTTACTATTCTGAGAGAATCATTGATTTCATGTCAGATATTATTGTCCGCGGTTTATTTCCAGATGTTTAAACGCTGTTTCTCATCGCCGCTGGATGGCGGTGGTGACACGCGCCATGTCTTTTGTGTTGCCAACCACCGGCGAGCGTTTCTACCATAAACACCAAAACAACGGGCTTCTGTCCCGGAGATGGACCGCAGGAATCGGTTCGAACCCGTTACAAGGTTCCGTTGTTAGCTGGCCTACAAGTGCATCGACTGAGTTTTAGAAACATAATCAAGAATTACTCTCAAAAGTGACTTTTATTGATAGATTTACAGCCAACTGATGATTGCGCATCTGGATTTAGCCGCTAGCTAACTTGCTAGCACTTAAGCTAACGGACCAGTGTTGTAGCCGCAGTAGCTACAAGCTAACGCGGCTAGCTGTCAGTCGTGAGCGCTCACCCCGGCTGTTAGTTTGCTCCTGTGGTTGCCAACTTTACAGGGTCACCTAAAATGTAAATTATCATGAGGCCAACGAGACGGGAACTGGTGAGTGTGCTAATGTAACATTACAAACCAGCTAACGGCCTCTGTTAACGGTGTTCCGCTAACGTAGTTTAGCTTTGTTGTGATTAGCCCCTCGGTGTTGTTTTTATTCACGTAACGTTAATAAAGACTCCGTGTTAACACAACCTTTGTAAATAACGCTGACTCATACGTGTGAAATACTTCGTGTAACGTTACTGTTGTGTTTGAGAGAAAGGTGTCTCACGGTAACGAGCTACTGGACATAAATAAAGCTGAGCTTCATCTGAATCAGTGTTTTTCATCAAGTGTAGTAAGCTAGCGTTACTGGTTTATTTGGGCACTTTTGAGGGTTGTTCTATTCTGCTGTGCCAATGGCATAAGCTAATTCATCATGTCATACTTATGTAGCTACACGGACAGGGCACTGTGAGGGTCACATGAAGTGGGTCGTGGGACCTCCAGGCTACACGACTCTTGGTTTTCCAAATACATATCCTCTAGTTCATTTGTCATGTGTGGTAGCTAATCAAGTGTTCAGTCCATGTTTGCTGCATGCTTTTGCTGCACCTTTCTGGTGAAACTTATGTCTGTCAAGACACCACACCAAAGTATTCTCTTTCACCTTTTGCCCCTCGTTGTTAAGGCGGTGCCAGTGATGGCCTCCCCCCTCCCTGTCTCCTTCGTCCTGGTGGTTCTGCTGTTGGCTGAGTCGCCTGTGTGCCAGGCAGGGGACTGCAAGGGCCACAGGCAGGTGTTGAGGGGGCCTCCAGGCTACGTCACAGATGGACCAGGGAACTACTCTGTCAATGGGAACTGCGAGTGGCTTATCAAAGGTATGAGTCGTGATATTGTCTTTTTGTTATTATTGTCTAATATTGTGCACAGACAAATTGACAGTTGAACAAATAGCTTGCAGCCAATCAACAGCCAGTTAATCTGACTGATATTTACCATCTTTTTATATATTCCAGCTCCCAACAACAGTCACCGCATTGTCTTAAATTTCACCTTCATGGACACGGAGTGTACCTATGATTACCTTTTTGTGTATGATGGAGACTCCTACCAGAGCCCTCTCCTAGCCAGCCTGAGTGGCAACACTCTGCCTCAATCCATTGAAGCCAAGTCTGGAAAGGTAACCAATTTAGACACAACAAAAGAAACTCTAAAGCATTATAACTATTGATTATATTAAGTTTATGACTGTTATTTAATTTTCTTGTTCCAGATGCTACTCCATCTCTTCAGCGATGCCAATTACAACCTCCTTGGCTTCAATGCGACTTACACCTTCTCTATGTGCCCTGGAGCCTGTGGCGGTCATGGCCGTTGTGATTCCTCGACATCAAAATGCAACTGCCATCAGGGTTGGGGAGGAGCAGCTTGTACAACCCCTCAATGCTCCCAGGCTTGTTCTGTGAATGGCCAGTGTGACAAGGTAAGAGTAGGGATGGGTTGAATGAACACACAGAGCAACCAGTTTTCAACCAAAGGGTCACTCATCTTCCCCCGAAGAAGCTTTAGTTATGTCTGTCAGATGTGCAGTTCATTAAAACATTTATGATTGGTCTTAAATTATTCTTGCTCATCCATGTTTTGTCTCAGAAAGGAGAGGGCTGTCTGTGTAACCCAGGCTTCCTGGGTCACAGCTGCATGCTTGGTTTCCATAACGACAGTGGGGCAGGGCAGTGGTGGCGCGTGAGTGAAGGACACCCCGACACACCGCCCAGGACGGGTTCTGCTGGCGTGTATCTGTCCACCACTGGAGCCATGTACTTGTTTGGCGGTGAGAGTGACATGTTCTTAATTTCCACAGATTTTTCATATACAGTGAACTAACTCATTTTCCACCCCCTTTGTTTTAGCTGCAGTCCCACATTGACCTTTACCCTTCACTTGTATTTTATAGTGTTTTGATGATTAATAAAACCAGTTTATGTCTGCTTATTCCTTCTCTCCCCACAGGGTTTGACCTGAATAGAGCTCTCGGGGACTTGATTAAATATAACTTCACATCCAACCAATGGGAAAGCAGGTCGTACGGTTACTCTCCTGTAAGTGATAAACACACACACACAACGTTTGCTTCCTTCTGCTCTTGCACCTCATATACCTGATCCTTTAAATGTCATGGTAATGAGAAACCTGGTTTTCTTAATCAGGATAAGGTATTTCAAGAAACCCTGTCAACAACACAGCTAGTATTCATTTCTGCTGGAGAAACCCTATATATTGTCAGAGAATATTAGTAAGTATAATTAGTCGTAGCAAGGAAGTGAGTCTTCCAAAAAAATGTAATCCAAATTCAGGCTTAAATGTACAAGTCTTCTCCAAAGTTGGTTTCAACAGCTAAACTGTAAATCATTTGTAAAATTCAGATACAATTGCACAAGTGTTTGCTATCGAGCCTTTCGTCTCACTCCCCAACAACAGCATCACATGCCAAATGCACTGAAAATATGCCAGATAAGGTTAAGAACATTAGAAGGTTCAGAAATGTGATTACTGTTGCAATATGTTTGTAAATAAAGGTTTTATGATAATCAGGTTATTGCAGTGCATGGTAATGTTTAATCCTATTTCCTAATTACTCTAATTTTCTATGTTTTTTTCTTTACATCCAAACATAGTCAACTTCAATATAAATGCTCCAATTTATTTATTTACGTTTACTTTTCATTAATTTCCTGCCTGCACGGTTTGCCTCCCCTATGTTGTCAGGTGGCTCGTCATTCCCACACAGCGGTAGAGTGGACGGGTAATATGGTTATCTTTGGAGGAGAGCTAGCCAACGGCTCCTTGGCCAGTGATGTCTGGATGTACCGGCCGCTTCCCGATGACTGGCAACAGCTTGGCTTTTCAAATTCGCGTGGGTCTCCTAAACTGGCCAATCATGCTGCAGCTGTAGTAGAAAATTATCTCTATGTATTTGGAGGTGGGTTTCACATGATATTTTCATTTGGCAGTCTGTGTTTGGATTGGCATAAATAAATCCCTTGAGAAATACATCATAATTTAGCAGCGTCTCTCCTTTTTATTATTTCCCAGGTCGCACTGAGGAGGATATGTTTTCCTCTTCACTGTATCGTTTCGGCCTGCGTGGCTCTGGTCGGTGGGAAATGGTTCAGCCCACAGGTGGGAAGCCCCCGGCCACTGCTGGCCATTCCATGGTGTTCCACAGCCCATCCAGGACACTGCTGGTCTATGGAGGCCACAGGCCTACCACTGCCAGGTACACACCCTCTTGAGCTATAGCATACTGGATGGAGTAACACATACACACCCAGGAACATTTTGGAAAGGCAACAGTTTAGTGCCACGTTTTGTAGTGTATCTCTGTGTCTGGGGATTGCACATGTGATATTTCAGTTTATTCCTGTTATTGTAAATAATTGTCCCATTATATAAGATAAAACGTGATTCCTTTAGGAAGACTTGTTCAATTCAGCATACAATTAAAATGTCAGTGATAAGATGGAAAGGGATAGCAAATGTAGAAATTTGAAAGTGAATACAAACATAGACAGCATCTTTATGAATATTAATCTTGTCATCTTGTCGTATATTTTTTTTTAAGGTTTAGTGTGAGAGTGAACAACACCGACGTGTTCCACGTGGACAGACGTTTTTGGACATCTTTCCGTTCCCGTTTCCCAGCGACCGGCCCCAGAGAGAGAGCTTTCCACTCAGCCACCGTCATTGGGAATTACATGGTTGTCTACGGTAAACATTGAGAAAATAAGAAACTATAATTCACGACTGTGACTCAGTGGTGGAGCAGGGTTGTCTTTCAATCAGAGGAATCGGTGGTTCGATCCCCGGCTTCGTTAGTCCATGTCGATGTGTCCTTGGACAAGACACTTAACTCCAAATGGCTCACTCAGGCTGTGCTGGCGGTGTATTAATGGGAATAAATGATTAGTTAGAGTCATTGTATGGTAGCCCTTGTCATCAGTGTATAGATGGGTGTGAATGATGACATGTAGTGTTAAAGCGTTTTGATTGGTCGGAAGACTGGAAAAGCGCACTATAAGCACAAGTCCATTTACCATGTAATTAATGCTGTTCTGTGTATATTTATATTATATTTATTTTCTCTCGCAGGGGGTAATGTACATATTCATTACCAAGAGGAGAAGTGCTATGATGAGGAGATCTTCTTTTACCATCTGGGCTGTCACCAATGGGTGTCTGCGGGGGAGAGATGGTCACTCAGTGAGTTTCTGTAGACTCATGCTCGCAGTCCAAGTTTTGATCTACAGTTTGTTTCTTGGTAATTGTTACTCAAGCATCTTGACATACATTGACTACAAAACATTATTTTGTTTAGGAGGGGATCCTGTGAGGGGGCGTTACTCACATGTTGCTGCTGTGATGGAGGGACGAGTGCTGCTGGTTGCTGGAGGATACAGTGGTGTTGCCCTTGGAGACCTGGTGGCTTATAAAGTTCCACTGTTTGTCAGTAGCGATCAAGGTGACAGGGTGAGTGTCATAAAATAAGACTGGAAGTCATGTCATTGGTGCAACAGATGGGAGAAAGGCTGAACAACCTGTGTTGAGCATCTAGGGATAACTAAATTGTTATGAAACTGTGTGTGTTGCCTTAATAGGATGCCGTTTGTGCTGAGGCCCTAGACGAAAGTATGTGCCTGAAGAACCCTGAGTGCAGCTGGTGTGAAGGCCGCTGTAGAGAGTACCAGCCCACTGATCCGGTAACACTTTCCTCAGCACATCCTTGTGGCTTACTCTTTTTTTGACTGATTCAAACAAATGTAGCGTAAACTATATTATTGTTATATCCATTCCCATATTGTGGGACACTTAAACATGTATTTCACTTTGATCTATCTGTATGAATATCTTTCAGGAGGATTACCAGTGCAATTTATAACCATCCCTTTGTCTTCACAGTGTGGCAGCACTGGCTGCCTGGGCCTGGCTCGCTTCCTGTCGGATTGCCAGTCTTGTCTAGTGTTCAGTGGCACTCCAGCTTCTCTGGCCCGTGCCCCTGGTGAATTTGGCTGGTGTGTTCAGAATGAGTCCTGCCTACCAGTGTCAGGTGAGACCCAGGGAGGGAGGAAGGAGGGCAGAAGAGAAGGGCTCAGCCTCAGACTGGGAAAAAAAAGAAGCTGTTGGGCGTCGCCATGGGAGAGACTTTTGTTGGACGTGTTTCTGAGATTGAGCACAGTGACGTGACTACACTCAGCTGAGATTGGACAAGCTACTCAGACCATGATTTGACTTGCCTGTCAAATCGTATACTTCCTTTGGTGCAATGAGGTCATCTTGTTTTACTCTTTTTAAACACATCACACAAAAGTCACAGATCAGACTTGTTTTAGTACAGTACTAATGTTTTAGGAAACGGCTGTGATATGAGATTTTACAGAGGAAAAACAGGGTAGTAATATTTAATCATTTTGGAACGTAATTACATAATTACTACTATATAGAATTGAATCAAATTCTATGTACAATTCTAGAATTAAATCAAAATTATATATAGAATTGAATCAAATTCTATATAAAATTCTAGAATTGAATCAAATTCTATATAAAATTCTAGAATTGAATCAAATTCTATATAGAATTGAATCAAATTCTATATAACATTCTAGGATTTAATCAAATTCTATATAGAATTATAGTAGGTTATCATCATGTAGAGTTAAATGTAAATATGAAAAATACACTGAATTATTAACTCCGAGTAGCTTTTACTCGATTTAGACTAGGACCAAATGTTATATTTTTTGGAGTAATTTCTTTCTTCTATTTGAGTAAAATTTACTTTGACAAATTTACTGTGTAGGAGGTCAGATGTGTTCTTTGTGTGCTGACCTCTCCCTCTCGGTCTCACAGAGCGAAGTGCGTGCCGTGTGGACCAGATCTCAGGGGCGTACGGCTGGTGGGGGGAGCGTACCCTTTTCCTAACCTCCCTCCACTCCTGTCGCACCGAGAACTATGTCCCGGGACTGCACCTGCTCACCTTCCAGCACCCCCGCAACGACTCCCAGCCTGACAAGGTACGGAGTTTAAATCTCAAGTGCTAACTCTACTAGTTGTGGTTGTAACTACTCCCCTCTCTGCTTAAACTTATCCCTCCTTCCTTCCTCCCGTTGTCGACACGTTGACTGTACTGCAGTTTTCCAACTTCAATATTATGATTGTTTTTCTCTTCTATTTGTTTGTACCGGCTTTTCAACCTCTAAAATCCAATGCTCACTTGTCTTTTTGTTCTTTTCTGCTGTCTGTTTTATTTCGCTAATAGAGAATATTCCTTTTTCAAGTAGTTTATCAAACTTGTGGAGCAGTTTGTAGATAATAGTGCTTCTGTTGATGTGTTTTCACTTCCATCCATCTTCTACTGTCCTCCGTCCTCCTCACCTCTTGCCAGGTGTCCATCCTCCGCAGCACCACCATCATCCTTAGCCCCACTACAGAAATGGACGTAGCCTTGCAGTTCAGGGGCTTCGTCCACCCGTTGTGGGGAGCCCCTCCACCTGCACCCGCTCCCACTGAGACTGTCTCCATGTGGGCTCGAATCCAGAGGCTCCACTTTGAGGCTCGAATGGCTTCGGGGCCAAACTCTAAACAACTGGTGAGGGAAAGTGCATGTCAACACTTTTGAAACAAATTGCTCACCTGAAATTGGAAGACATTGACAGATTAGATGTTCTAGATATAACAATTGTCATGTAGAGATTCTCTCTTGTTCCCTTGTTGAATAACATTGAGTTGTGACTGTTGGAAGGCAGGCATCCCTTCATCCTTTTTGAATTTCTTGAATGCTAATTTAATTCCAAAGCTTTCACTTGACTCTTTTCCACTTGTTCTTTGTATCATTCTCTACACACCTTTTAACTGTCGGAGCAGGAGGTAGTGGGTCGTTGGGCAGCCCAGCAGGAGAAAGAGTTGAAGCTGCTGGCTCGCACAGATGGAAGTAGACTGTTCTCTAACCTGACCAGGGGCAACCATTACCTTGTTCAGGCTGAGGGCTACCTTAACAACTCGGGCTCAGGACAGACCAGTGAGATGGCCCTGATATGGAACAGAACATTGCCTGGAGGGAGTGTGAGTACTGGCATGACATGTTTAAAAAGTGAAGAAAAAAACCTTCTTTGAACATTTTAATTTCTGCCATTTTTCTGCACAATGACTTTCATTCAGTAGTGATTCAAAAGTTGAATTTGTATCCCCTTTTCTCCATTACTTGCTCTGTTCCTTTAGGAGATTTCCTTCCTTTTCCTGGAGCCTTACCGCTCCGGTTCCTGCTCCGCATACATGTCCTGTTTGGCCTGTCTGTCCGACCAGTCTTGTGGCTGGTGCCCGTCTTTGTCCCGCTGCCTGCTGCGGGACAGCCCAGAGCCCTGCCCCGAGATAGAGACAGGGGAAGGCAAGGGAGAAGGTCAGCGCCATCTGCTGTTGGCACCGCAGCACTGCACCTTGTGTGAAGAGTACAGAGACTGCTCCGCTTGTACTCAGGTACATCACAGATAACACAGAATTGTAACATAGAATGTCACTATGAAGTTGATATTATTTAGCTTATTTTGGAGCTGCTGTAATTCTCACTCATGTTAAGATGACTTTGGCCTTCAGGACCCTTTTTGCGAGTGGCAGATAAACTCCAGCAAGAAAGGCGACTACCAGTGCAGTCGACGTGGAAGACTAGATGGATCAATCCGTGACCCAGGGGGGTGTCCCAAAGTCTGCAACCAGTGAGTTTAAAATCTACATTTTTAACACAGATCATACATATTTTTAACAATAACCTATAACTCACCTTATTGTCCTCCCCTATTTGGACATATTTTTGTCTTGCAAAGGAGAAAGACGTGTGGTGAGTGCCTCTCTAACTCCAGCCAGTGTGCATGGTGTGAGTCAGCTCAGGCCTGCTTCTATTTTGCTGCCTACCTCACAAAATACCCCTATGGAGAGTGCAGGGACTGGTACGACAGGTAAGATGACTTTTTTTGTTATTATTTTCAAGCGATAGTTAGTTTGTTATAACTATTTGCAGTTGCACGTACAATTTGCTGCTTTTCCGTTTTGGTGAACACATGGAGAAAAAAAAAAGGATTTTTAAATGTAATTTTTTTTCAGTGAATTTAAATTAATCATAAATAAGTAATCTAATATTCTCATTCCTTATTTTCTTGCTTGTCAGTGTTCATTCAGTTCCCCAGTGTAAGCAATGTTCAGCTTTAAACACGTGCACAGACTGCCTGAGAACATTCCAGTGCGGCTGGTGTGGTGACTACAACAATCCCACAATTGGAAAGTAAGTATGGCAACAATTACATTGTACAGAGTAAGTATATACATTGGCAACACATCTAATTTGAATGACTAATTCATAAATCCCTATTATCAAATCAAATTTCTCATATGCCATTGTTTTTGTTGGGATTTATATGTATTTATTCAATGTTTTCCACTCATCTTTTTAGATGTTTGAGGGGAGACTGGGCTGGAATGGACGACCCCTTGGTGTATAACTGCAGTGTGGCTGTGGCTGAAGCACGATCTGCAAAGTAAATATATCTGTTTTATACTTTTATGATTTGCTGCAGTAAGAATATGACGTTTTTGCATAAGACAAGGGCTTTTGATTTTTACTAGCTAGTACTAACTTCACTTCTCCCTTTCCTGCTCTTCCAGCCCTGAGCCCCAGACATCGGCCCCACCGCGTCCCCTGGAAATGGAGTTGGAGCTGGAGCACTTGGATGGCGAAGAGCAAGATGCGATCTGGTCCTATCCAACCTGCCCTGATGTGGAGGAATGCCGGCTAGGTCTCCACAACTGTCACCCCTTCGCCACTTGCATCAACACTCCCACCTCCTATGAGTGCCACTGTGAGAGAGGATACACAGGGGATGGCACTCTGCACTGCAACCAGACGTAAGATGTGGTCCTCTGTGGATTCATCCATCAGCTTTCTTAATCTAAAACTCTTCTTCACCTTTACCGTTTAGACATCAGGATTATTTTTAAGTTTGAAAAAGGACATTTTGACCCACACTAATGTGTCCCCTCTCCACAGGTGCTACAACGAGTGCCGTGAGGGCCAATGTAGTGGCAGCCCGCGGTTTGAGTGTGAATGTTCCCTTGGCTGGACATCTGACCCCGCCACCCTGGTTCTCAGTGGAGTTGAATGTGACGTTGACTGTGGCTGCAACTTCCATTCCACCTGTATAACTGCACCAGGGATCTGTGACGAATGCCAGGGTGAGGACTTAATACATGCATTATTTCAATAGCTTGTTCTGTCTCTGTAATTACCAGGCCAATTTATTGGGTAAATTAGTTCTTACAGTTTGAAAGAATAACGTGTTTTTATTGAAATTTGCTCCGCTGAAATACTTTTTGTCTTTCAGATTGGACGATAGGACCCCACTGTGAGCACTGCCGTCCGGGTAGCTTTGGATCAGCCCTGGCTGGTGGCGGCGGCTGTGTGCAATGTGAGTGCAACGGCCATGGCGACCCCGCCCGAGGTTACTGTCACAACCAGACAGGCCAGTGCTACTGCACCCACAACACACAGGGTCCACACTGCGAGTCCTGCCTGCCTGGTTACTATGGAGACCCCAGGTAAGGAGATCTTCATTATTATTGATAAAGGTAGAAAGTGTGAAAACAGTGGATGATTTTTGTATGTTTAGATGCTTTCATCACGACTCGTCTATTCTTCCATCGTTCTCCTTCTAACAGGAACAATGGCACATGCTACCGCCAGTGCCAGGGCCGTTCTGTGCTGCTCTCCTCAACCTCCTCCTCTGCCATGCCTCTCTCCTCTTCTCTGGGATGGCGAAGTGGCACAGAGGGGAGAGGAGGACTTTCTCATTGCCTGTGGGTCCTGTCTGTAACTGAGAACCTGGCACCTTGTCTACCCAGACAGCCGTGTCCCCCTGTAGCCCTCACTCTACACCCGGACTCCCATACGCACTGTAAAGTGAGTACAAACATGACCTGATTTTACAGCTATGTCAATTAACATGTTAGCTCTGCTGTAGCATCACACATTGCCAATGGTCCCCTCTGTATTACTGTCTCCCTTATATTCCATATGTTTTGTTTTTCTCAGAGCTCCTTTGTCTATGTGTTTGATGGCCTCCCTCGCTTCCTGGCCAATGGAGTTGTTCATTCAGATCACAACCTGATTGGGGCATTTTGTGGCACCACAAGGTCTCAACCTATCACTGTTGAGGCCACCTCAGGTATCCATCCATATATTCATTCGGTAATAAAGATTTTGTCTGGAGAAATCTGCTTTAACATAAGTCCATTACCGGCGCACAGCAAAATTTGAGCTATGAAATGCAACACATCCCTGTAAACGGATTAACCACTAATTACCAAGCAGATTACATCACCTCAGGGCAATATGGAAGTCCTTTCACCATCAACCATGGAAACACGTTATTCAAACTCTGAATCTAATTATTTAAAGTAATCCATTTGAGTTGTAGTGGGAATTAAAAACAAAGTAGTAGACATTCACCATGTCTCTTTCACTATATTGTCTTTTCTCTTTTACTTCCAGGTGTGATCTCTGTCTACTTTGAGGCCAATGTCTCCTCAAACAAACCTCAAGGCTTCAATGCATCTTTCTGGGTGCGGCGTTGTCACCAGAGCTCTGATGAGGGTGAAGAGGGCTCACCTGCGTGTCCAGGTGGAGCCCAGTGCCAAGGGGGGCTCTGTCAGTGCCCTAAGGGGTATGGTGGACCCCACTGTGACCGGCCCATGTGCCCTCAGGATTGCGGAATATCAGAAGGAAGAGGAGCTTGTAATATAGTAAGAGTTGCGACAATTTATATTTTAAAATATATATTTTTATTTGCAAATTAAGAAAGAAAGAAAATGATGTCCAAAATGCACCGTTCAGCATTTTAATATTATAAACTGTAGTTTTAAACTTCTGCCATTTGATTTATTGTGATATATTAATTGAAATCTATAGATATAAAATGACAGCTGTAAAATAATGTATTTTGGTATTGATAGTGATCTTACAAATTTCCCTAAATTGCTTATCAACATATTTTGTTTGCCTCAGTCTCTGGGAGTGTGTGTGTGCTCACACAGCTGGGCTGGCTCAGACTGCTCTGTTCCTCGGGACTCCAACAGCCTGGTCTGGGAAACACTGCTGGACACACAACTGACAGTGGTAGGGAAAGAAAATAAACCCTCAAAAAACTCTGCACTATTAATGAATCTTAACCCTCAGCACACACATTCATATATGCTGTTGCTCCACAGAACCAGGCACACAGGTTCCTCCACAGGATGGGACACTCTCTGGTGTCTGGACCACAGGGCACCCTCTGGATGTATGGAGGACTCTCTCTGTCTGAGGGCATTCTGGGAAATGTCTATAGGTAAGGGCCATGTAACCAGAGACTGTTTTGAGTTTATCATCAAAATGTATAGGTGTAATTTTACTGTATCTATACAGCACATGTACTGTCCATATGTGTACAGTAATACATTTTGTCCCTGCTTTGTTTAGATATTCTGTGTCAGAGCATCGTTGGACCCAAATGTTGACAAGCTCTGTAGAAGAAGGCTCGACTCCTAGCCCTCGCTATCACCACGCCTCTGCACTACTGACCAGTCACAAGTCTGGCAGCCATGGAGCCAGTCACGACTTGATGCTGGTGGTGGGCGGTGTCACTCAAAACGGTGTTGCCATGGATGCCTGGAGTCTCAATCTCAGCAGTTTAGTCTGGAGAGAACACAAGGTGAGCCTTAGATTATTTGGGAAATACAAAATATCAATAAATGCTGAAGTGAGTTTTACCTCCAAGCAAATCAAATGTTTTTCCATCTCTGACAGAGCTCAGTAATGCCCCCGGTGGCAGGTCACACCTTAACTGTTCGCCGAGACTCCTCGGTGCTGTTGATTGGAGGTTACTCTCCAGACAACGGCTTCAACCACCATTTGCTGGAGTTCAGCCCTCACACTGGAAACTGGACCATTGCCGCCCACACTGGCACACCACCTACAGGTTTTTGAGGCCTTTTTGTATGGGTTATAACATAGTTTTTACTCGGCCAGTGATTTATTGACTGATGCACACACAAACATCAATTAATTATTAGTCTAGCTCACAGAAATTCAGTATTACATTTTGAAAATGTGCTCAAACCTTTTATGCATTATGTGTTCTTTAAACAGGTTTATATGGCCACTCAGCAGTCTATCATGAGCAGACTGATGCCATCTATGTTTTTGGAGGCTACCGCTTTCATGTGGAGACTGTGGAGCCCTCAGGCGAGCTCTACAGTCTGTACTACCCCAACCTCACCTGGTCTTTGCTGGTCCCTTCACAGGGTAATAAGGTAAGAGGCCAACCTCATCTAGTCTCTATCCTCCTCTTAGAGCCCAGTAAATTAGAAAAGCCAAGCATTTATCCTCAGTCGACTGCATATAGATAACTTATCAATTCTTGCTGTATCATCTCTTTGCTGTGCAGCCCCTGTCCCATTTCTTCCACGCTGCGGCTATGATCAAAGACACCATGGTCATTGTCGGGGGAAGGACAGAAGCAGAAGACTACAGTAACTCAGTGTCTCTGTACCAGATCAACTGTAACACCTGGATACACCCAGGTGACCATCTTAATGTCATTCTGCAGATTCAATGATGATCAAATCATAACTTACCATGCCATAACTATAACCACTTTTTATCTCTATCTTCAGTCTCAATTATTGGAGATCCAGTAAATCGGTCAGTGTCTCTAGCCATGACAAGCTGGGGCGACCGTCTCTTCCTATCAGGAGGCTTCAATGGTGTCACGCTTGGCAGACTCTTAACCCTGTCTGTGCCCGCTGACCCCTGTGCGCTGCTGCCCACACCAGAGGCCTGCAACACCACTACAGGCAGCTGCGTCTGGTTTCGAGGAACCTGTGCTTCTTCTGATACTGCTGAGAGGTGATGGCTTAAAGCAACTCTAAATAAATACTTTTTTCTTGTGTTTGAAGTTACAGTGCCCTGCAAAAGTATTTCCCCCCTTGGTGTTTTCTTTCCTATTTTGTTGCTCCACAACCTGAAATTGATTTTTTTGTAATGGACCTACACAAATAGTCAAAATTGGTGAAGTGAAATAAAAAATAATTCAAAAACTTGTTTTCAAAAATGTAAAACTGAAAAGTGGTGCATGGACGATCTTTGCTATGAAGCCTCTAAATAATATCTGTTGCTACCAATTGGCTTCAGAAATCACATAATTAGTTAAATAAAGCCCACCTGTGTGCAATGTGTCGTCACATGATCTAACGAAGCACCATTAAATTAATTACTATAAAATGGGAAGAATATGGAACCACAACAAACCTACCAAATGAGGATCAATACTCACAGACAAGACAAGGAGGGCAACTAAGAGACCTTAACCCTGAAGGAGCTGAAGAGCTCCACAGTAAATATTTGAGTATTGGGAGTTGGGTTTTAGGGAAGAGTGGCTATTGCTTAAAGAAAAACATTAAAAAGACATGTGGGAAACTATTACTGCAAGGTCCTGTATGTACTGCTACTGAATACAATGTGTAAAACGTACATTTATCGCCCTCCCTCTCCATCAGAATGGGCTGCTTGACAGGCCAGAGTCCTTGTTCGCCGACCCCTCGTCAGCCAGACCAGTGTCGCAGACTGAAGACCTGCAGTGAATGCCTCGCCCGACACCCTAAAACATTCTCAAGTCCATCACAGGTAACAAGACCTCTTCTCTAACACAATCGGTAGCTCTAGGCGAGAAAACTACTTTCTACCAACTAAAATCTGTGCCTTACTGAATTTCCCAGCCTGCTCTACAATGCAAGTGGTGCACAAACTGTCCAGAGGGGGCTTGTATCAGCAGCTCCGTTAGCTGTACATCTGAACATGACTGTAGGATCAACCAGAGAGAGATCTTCCTGTCCAGCAACTGCACTGAGACCAGCTGTGAGGCCTCTGACTGCCCCAAATGTACTGCTTCTGGGAAATGCATGTGGACCCGCCAGTTCAAGCGCACAGGTAGGGGCAAAGGCGTTTAAGAGCTTTGAAGGCTCTTTTTTATTTTTCAGTCTAAAGCTAAAAGTACATTTAAAAACCAGTGTAAATTGTGTGTAATTTATCATGATCATTACACCTATTTTAGTGATAATTGTGCAGCTAAAATAACTTGGCTCTTTGGGTTTCAGCTATCTTTTGGAAAGCCATATTTAGGGCATTTTTGTTCTCATGAAGTGTTCCACTCAAAAAAGTTGTTTGTGTTTTGATTCCTCCAGGTGAGACGAGGCGCATCCTGAGTGTGAACCCCACCTATGACTGGACGTGTTTCAGCTATGCCCTGCTCAACGTCTCACCCATGCAGGTGGAGTCTTCTCCCCCTATGCCATGCCCTCCGCCCTGCCACAGTCTCAATAACTGCAGCCTCTGTCTGGGCTCCAGGGGCTCTGATGGGGGCTGGCAGCACTGTGTGTGGAGCATGGCTCTGCAGCAGGTAAGGATGCCCTGCTTGTGCTTTACAGAATATGTTGTGCGTTATTTGAGAAAACGCATTCATATACAGTTAACCCCTCTCCCTTTCCGCTAGTGCATGAGCCCTTCTTTTGTTCCACTGCGCTGTGAGGCGGGTCAGTGCGGTCGTCTGCTCTCTGGGGGGGACTCTTGCTCTCCACAATGCTTCCAGCTCACCCAGTGCTCCCAGTGCATTGCCAGGCCTCAGTGTGGTTGGTGTGCTACTCAGGTGGGCAATGGGGCTGGACGCTGCCTACAAGGAGGTCTTGATGGTGAGAAATATCTTCAGTTGATGGGTTCACTAAGTTGTGCATGGCAATGTGTAACCAGCCAGTTCCACTTGATCAATCTAAATTTCTGCTTTTCTCATCTGTGTTTCACTCACCTTCTTCCATTCTTGTCTCCCAGGTGTGAGTGAAGGTGTTTGCCCCATGAGAAACAGCAGCTGGTCCTTCCTTCACTGTCCAGAGGAGGACGAGTGTGCCAATGACCATCACCACTGTAACAGCACCCAGGACTGCCACGACCAACCCCAGGGATATCACTGCACCTGCAAACAGGGTTACATACTTAGCAGGTAAGATCTGGAGTCAGCAATTATGACTCAGGCACTTAATACACAGGGATAGTTGATGAATACCAACAAATACTGTATTGCTTTTCAGAGTAAATGTATGTATGTATGTTAACCAAAATCTTCTCTTTTGTTTTTTTCCTTTACAGTGTTTCTGGTCAGTGTGAGCCAGTGTGTGCACAAGGCTGTGTGAACGGGACATGCATGTCCCCAGGAGTTTGCCAATGCCACTTTGGGTTTGTGGGGGAGAACTGCTCCTCCCAGTGCAGCTGCAACAAACACAGCAACTGTGCTGGAGTCAGCAAACCAGATGTTTGCCTTGAGTGCCACAATAACACCATAGTACGTGCTTATAGTAAAACACATGTCCATACTGTAGACACTGTTCTTCCATGTCCACTGGTGATTCATTATTTCCCCCTTCCATTTCCAGGGTAAGCACTGTGAGAAGTGTAAGCCTCTGTTTGTGGGCTCTGCCAAGGCGGGCGGCACTTGTCGTCCATGTCGGGAGTTTTGCAGAGGAAACAGTGCTGTGTGTTTATCCGGAGATGAACATAAGAAAGCCCTTGAGAACCCACGGCTCTGCCCCCTGGACCCCAACAGCGTAAGTGTCTGCTTCTCTTGATATGTAAAAACAAATACACTAGCAGTGTGCCTACTCTTGGGCACTGCCTTCATTCTTTTCTGGGGTCCATCTCTCTTTGTCCCTTTATCAGATTCAGAGCTGGGTGACTGAGGGTCCCACAGAAGAGAATGCTGTCTGCGTGAATTGCCAGAACAACAGTGTGGGGGACAAGTGTGAGAGCTGCCTCAGTGGCTTCTTCCTGCTGCAGGGGAAGTGTGATAAGTGAGTAATGTGTTCTGGTCAGCGGTCAAGTGATTCCCATGCTGTGACAAACATTACAAAGCATATATGCATGTTAGATTTTTAAATGTTTAAAAAAAGCCTTTATACTGCTTGTTTAGGCAGTGTGCAACATTACCATTGTTTTGGGTACACATAATGCCGGGGCTTTCAGATATATTTGGCATTCACATATGGTGCTTACTGTATGTTGTACAGCTAAATGATAAGTCTTCCTTTTCTATCTGGTCTTACAGTAACACAAAAGTGCTAGTAATGAGATGTACATTTCCCTATACCTATAAGGTAGATACATAGGATGTGCAAATGTTGCAAAAAATGCTTATAGGGGCAACAGGCTTGGTCAAAAGTAAAGTCTTAGTATTTGGACTCCCTTTTAGTGTTTGGATTTGATCCTTTTCATTGCAGATGTCAATGTAATGGACATGCCGACACGTGTAATGAACACGATGGTACAGGGTGCCCATGCCAAAACAACACCGAGACCTCCTCCTGTCTCAGCAGCCCTCAGAGTGACCGGAAAGACTGCTACAGGCAACAGGTATAAGTCATTAGATATCTCAATATATATCACAATATAGCATGTTTTCTGGTAATTCAAAAAAATAGTATATATAAAATAACCAAAATGGTAAAAGCCATTTTTATTTAGTGTGAATTAAATACTTAAGTATTTTTCTCAATTTGTTAAGAACTTAAGTGCAAAATTAACTAAATGGGTTCAAGTGAATTTATAGAGAACAAAATGAATTAATACAGGTCTAGCCTATATATTATATAATCATTTGTGGTAAGATAAAGGGGACAGCAATTGTAAAATGAATTTAAAGGCCAGGTCGGGGACATTGAGGACCATGAAAGTGTACACATATACATCCTGGTCTGAATCAACTGTATGTGAGTTGTATGTAGCTTCCATAACTTAATTAAATGTCAAATCATAGTAGAGTGTAAGCATAAGAAAAAAGGCACATTGTTTTTTATGATATATGTCTCTAGGTATGCACATCAAATATGGAAAAAGGGTTTCACTTCTACACACAGGTGGCCTTGGTCATCATATAATTATACATTTTCATTATGTGCGTTGATAATTGGAATATTTTGAATTGAGAAATAAGTTTATGACCCTGTCCTATTCATTGCCGTGTTTGCTCAAATTGTATTTGGTGTGCCCTTCTATTCAGTGTGCCAAGTGCAAAGACTCCTTCAATGGCACACCAGTGAATGGGCGTCAGTGCTACCGTCAGTTCAACGTGGACACCGAGTGCTGCTTTGACCCCACGTCCCAGACCAACTGCTTCCATGATCCCACCATTCGCAACCTGCCCAAGGGGCGCACTGTGTTTTTCTCTGCGCAACCAAAGTTCACCAATGTGGACATTAGAGTCACCATTGATGTGACCTTTGGTGAGGTGGAGGTGTATGTGTCCAACTCTCATGACATCTTCATCGTGGATGTCGACCGATACACAGGGATTCACACCATCAGGATCGAGGAGGAATCAGCGACTCGAGGGACAACGACTGGTGTAGATAAGGATTCACCTCCGTCCCCCATAAAGGTGTTTGCCAATGCCTCGTCCAGTCTCGGGGGTCCTGTGCTCTCCCATAACCCACTGCAGCTGCAAGCAAAAGTCCCAGGGGCAGAGAGAGAAATTACAGAGGATCGGGCAGAAGGACTCATTACTTACATCACTGTGTGGAAACCACAGATGGTGCTGATTGTCCGTGGTGTTCGAGATCGTGTGGTCATCACCTTCCCCCATGAGGTGCACTCCCTGAAATCCAGCCGCTTTTACATCGCTCTGAGAGGTGTGGGAACCAGCGAGAGACTGGGAGAATCCCAGGGCCTGTTGTTTTTGCGACAAGATCAAGCCCACATCGATCTTTTTGTCTTCTTCTCTGTTTTCTTCTCCTGCTTTTTCCTCTTCCTGTCTGTCTGCGTCCTCCTGTGGAAGGTTAAGCAGTTCCTGGACTTCCGTCGGGAGCAGCGTCGCCACATCCAGGAGATGACCAAGATGGCATCAAGGCCCTTTGCTAAACTCACCATATACTTTGAGCCAGAGGAGCCTCAGCTCATCTACTTGCCTTCCGCTGGTGGAGGGGTGGGGGGCAGCACTGTATCGCTTGCTCATGCCCGCACAAGCAAGTTGGGAGGAGTGGTGGTGGGCCAGAGGGGCAGGGCAGGAGCCGTCTCCTACAAACATGACTCGGGCTCCGGACCCACAGCCCACCACCACCACCACCTCACCCTGGGTGGAGGGGGCAACGGTGGCCAGCATCTGCCTCTGCACTACTTGAACACCCACCACTATGCCAGCACCACTTCTGGCACCCCGGCCTCACAACATCACCACCCATCCACGTACAGCGGCTACCAGCACTTTTGCCGCTCCGATCCCTTCCTCTCTCAGCTCATGGGCTTTTCTTATTCCACCTTCAAGGTAGGCCCCATCACCCTAGAGCCCACAGATGACGGCATGGCTGGGGTGGCCACTGTCCTCTTCCAGCTGCCTGGGGGTGTCTTGGCTCCAAATCGTGCCTGTCTGGGCTCTGCACTGGTTACTTTGCGTCAAAACCTGCAAGAATACTGTGGCCATGGCAATGGAGGGGGGCACCCAGGGGCAGGAGCAGGGCGCAAGGGCCTGCTAGGGCATCAACACCTGACCACTATGGCTATGTAGGGAAGCAAGAATAGCATTAAAAGAGGACAGAGATAAAAGAGATGGAACAAATCTGTAAAGTGTTTGATATATGATATTTCTTTTGAAAGCTGCAAGGCAAAAACTAAGTCCAGAAGAAAGAGTTATGACAGTCGGTTAACATGAGCATTTTGAACAGAGTTGTACATACACTGTATAATGAATTAAGTGTCTTTTATTGTATTATGTATTGCTGTACTGTACTTCGGAGCTTCACATGACCAAGCCAGCTGTCTCTAGAATGCACTACAACTGCTTTACGCATCAACAAAACCACGTTGCATCCTGTCTGTGATCACTAAAGAGGGATGAGCACATTCAATAGTCGGTCTCAGGAAAAGACTGAAGCTAGACTGTTGCCAAAATTCTTCTCACTAACCAACAGGGGTGTTAAAAATACAGCCGCCCTCTGTGGTACCAACATGTGCTTTATATCCCAAAAAGTGACAATCAAAATTGCAAATGAGAACAAAAGACTTTAAAATTGGTTCAGCATAATGTGTAAGAATTTGATTGTCAGCTTAGCGCAGATAAAAAAAAGAAAAAGGTCAAAGTTGCTTGTGAGATGGTTTTTATATCATAGTCGATGAGTGATTTATAATTGTAACTCAGTATATGGCAGGCCTCTAAGTTACATGTTTATGTTGAACAGACTCCTGAGTATGTTTTTGCATATTCTTTCACCTACTCTGTTACACGTTCAAGTGTGCTTCTGCTCATCTGCCTTCACTTCTTGCCTTGTCTGTGAGTCGACCGGCTTACATTTAATAACAGTTACATATTGTTTCATGAATTGTTTTTGTAAAAAAGAAAATGAAGGATAGTGTTTTCAATATTGGTATTCAGTTCCTGAAACTAATAATTTTGAAACACAAATGAACTCGTCCATTAGAATGAAGATATGTGTCCTTTTGAAACATTTGATTGCATTTTGTTGACATGAAATGTATGTTGGTGTTTGGCTGGTTTTGCTGGACTGCTTTTTTTTCAGGCAACTTGTCTGCTTAGATGATTGTATTAACCAATCATAGCTACGATTTGATTTAGAAAAGAGAAAAAAAAGGATGAAAATTAAGTATGGGAAATGATAATGAAAAGAGTTCTCCTGGTGAGAGATTTTCTTATTTTAAGCATTTTTATTTGCAATGAGACTGAATTACTGGTTCACTGTTTGGTGTTTTTTTGACATTTGTTTCCTCTTTGTTTTCCTTTTTGCACTGCATGGAGGCAATGAGCCCCATTTTTCCCATGAAACACTATGAGGGGAAGTCGTCCAGCCTGAGATGGCGCAGTGTCATGGATGAACTCAGTCATGCTACTGGCTTCTTATCGAATGAACAAAATCATGATAGCACGATTGTTTTATCATGAACTGAATACTCACAGCATAGTTAAGCAAACTAACGCTCAAATGAATACAGTCCCTATTTATAACAGCCCTTCACAAAAAAGCATTAATACTGTTTTCTTTTGTCTCGTATCTTTGTGTATGTTCTTTTTTAACATATTTTTGTACATAAACTTTAGTTGTTTTGTTTGTTTCTTGTTTTCAAAGAAGGGAACAGTGTTGTCCAGAAGTTTGCATCAAGATTCTGTCCTGAATTGGCTGAAATAAAGTCTGTGGAACATGACTTGAGTTTGTTTTGTACAGAGGAGAAAATCTGTTACATTTTGTATTAATATTATTTATTGCCTAAAATCTATTGTAGGTTATTTGGAATAAGCCGAGTTTTCACCTGGATCAAACAACAGTACTGTAGGCGTGTATTATCCTGCATATCCCCAGTGCACTTGTTTCGAATTGAGCAATAATTAATAATCTCTTTAATCTGACAGTTTGCTACTTAATCAGCCTTAAATACAAAGATGTATGTCTTTGGAGACAATTCTTAATACAAGGAAAATGTTGGCTTATGGCAGTTTTTTTATTGGTTTTGGTTTCAATCTTTATGAACAAACACTAATGTACATCAATAACAATCAGACATCACAGCTTGAACAAAGGTTCCGGAAATTACATGACAAAAATAATAATACCGAAATAAGATCAATATTAAACAAATTATTAAAAGCACAGTAGAGTTCAGGCAATGTTTGGAAGTGTGTCTTCGATCCTCTTGACCTTATTTTGGCAACTACTTTCACAGAAGTTGTAGGAATTTGCCTAAACAATTACATTGAATTAAGTCCCTTAAAATAAAAGGTTTAGTTTTTTAGCTTTCAATTTTAGTAAGAAAAAAGTCGTTTTTCGGCTGTTTTGCTTGTCCCTGTGCATGAATAAACAGATACATAAATAATAACCTGTCGCTTTAAACACTCGGTGGACCGCACACCACGGTGGTCCAAGCTGGTTGGCCACAAACCGCAGGAAATGAGCTGCTCTTCCTGTGTTATTATCACCAACGTGACACACTAATGTAGACAGTCACTGTCACCGTACGCTTAAATATTTAATCTGCAGCACTGGCTGCATCGCCGACGTTTCAACGGTATGTCTTTTCTTTCGCAGCAGACAAAGGCGGACTGACGCTGACAGATGACGTCACGAGAAAACGGGCAGTAGATGGTGCACAGTGCTAGCGTTAGGCTAGCGCTGCTGGTGCAGCTTAGCTACGATGCTAACGTTAGATAACAGAAAGACGGCCCCCTAAAAAAACGGATAAAATAAACGCTTGTTTGTTTTTTTGTATTGCTTACACTTGTATGTGGCTGTCTGTGCCTCAACAATGTGTTCCTCTGGTCCACAGCACGACGGAAGAGACGCAGTCCGAATGGTGACAGCATGAAGAGCAAATCTGTCAAGAAGAAGTGTTTGCTGACTGGAGCAAAGAGGGGAGGGACCCCTCGCGACGTGGACGGAGGTGAAGCTGAACATGAGCTGCAGCCGGAGGAGGAGGACGAGGAGGGCTCTCGTGAAGAGTACACTGATGGAGGTGGTCTCGACATACAGATCAAGGAGGAACCACTTTCGCAGGAGATCAGCGAGGACACTAAGCCTGACACGGTTACATTCATACATGCATTCATAAAGGAGGAGTGTGACTCAGACCCACATCCAGCATGTGAACTCACTGCTGTCAAGGAGGAGTCTGAGTCATGGGTTAAAGAAGAGAGAGACAATGAGCCGGAGGCTGCAGACAACATCCTGGGAGGTTATGGAGAGGAGGAGGAGGAGGAGGAGGAGGAGGTCTGCACAGGTAGAAGCTGGTTCTTTATGAAAACATGCTCCTGGCTGGAATATGCACCCTGTTTTTCTTTTTAACATTTAAGTTTTCTTTTTTGTTGCACTAATACAATGGCAGGGTATCAGACGTGGCTAATTCTCAGCTTTAAAAATATGCATATTATTATATAAGTCTCATAGTCCACTACAGGCAGATAGCATTTTGGGATTTTGTTGTTACTAGAAATGTCAAACTTAACTGCAGTTCTTTTGTTTAGTTAAATATTAGAGTTGAACTAGTGCGTGTTGTCTTAAGAATGTTATGTTTAAAACTCATTTGCTCTGTTGCACCTGCATTTGTATTTACCTTCTTGCATAAAGCTCAGTGATAATATGGTGGGTCAAATTTGGTTATCTTATCAACAAGGTGCATTTGGAGCATCTGATTCATAACTTTGAATCAGTATATTTTAGATCGTCTGTATAACAGGAGAGAAAGCATCAGTGTAAAATCACATTCACCACCCTTTTTCTTAACGCGCTCTGCTTTCTGTGTGTGTCTTCCTCTCCTACTTAGAGTCATCGTCTGACTTCTATCCATGTCCTCACTGCACTGTCTCCTTTACTGACTTGGACTTCCTGGAGAAGCATGTCAAGTGGGTCCATCAGAAACAGTATCTTGCCAAGCTGAAAGAATGCCTCTCAAGCCACACACTAAACCTGATCCCTAAGCACACCTGCAGTGTCTGCAGCAGCACTTTTAAATCTAAAGTACACCTTCGGGTCCATGTCCGTGAAGCCCACCCTTCTGCCCCTCCCCGCAGACTTCACCCCTGCCCAACCTGTGCACGCAGCTTCCAGTACCTGAAGAACCTAAAGAATCACTGTCAGCGCTGGCACAACATGTCTGTGGTTACCGGATTGGGGCACCTCAGCTGCGCCGACTGTGGGAAGAGTTTCAAAGCTACCTGGGGTCAAGGGCCTCATTTGTGTCATGCACCGTATAATGCAGAATCTGAGGATAAACCAATCTGTCTGGACGTTGGGGTGCAGTGTCCAGAATGTGGCAAAAAGATGGGAACACCCCAAAGCCTGGACGATCACATGCGCACTCATACAGGTGACAGGCCGTTTGTCTGCAAGGACTGTGGCAGGAAGTTTGTGGAGCGCAGCGGTTGGCGGCAACACATGAAAATACACACGGGGGAGAAGCCGTACAAATGTCAGGTGTGCGGGAAGGCCTTTTTAAGATCGCACCACCTCAAGTGCCACTTAACCACACACTCCGGCAAGAAGGAATATTCTTGCTCTGAATGTGGAAAGGAGTTTGGATTCAAGTCAAGTCTGAATCTCCACCTGAGGACGCACTCCAGTGAGAAACCCTTCCACTGCAATGTGTGCGGGAAGAACTTTAACACCCAGAGAAACCTGAGGGTTCACACCAAACTCCACACCAAAGAGAAAGCTCACCTGTGCGGTGACTGTGGGCTGAAGATCGGAGATCTGGGGGCTTTGAAAATTCACCTGCGGACACACACCGGGGAAAGGCCTTACCACTGCACCGTCTGCGGCAATAGGTTCATTCGGCTTGCACATCTGCGAAACCACCAACGCACCCACACTGGTGAGAGACCCTACAAATGCACTGAATGCGACAAGAGTTTCACTCAGTCTGGTGACCTGGTGAAGCACAAGAGGATACACTCTGGGGAAAAGCCCTACGAATGCCCAGACTGCCACAATCGTTACACCTCCTCTGGTGATCTGGGCAAGCACAGGAGGAGTCACACTAACCTGCGTCCCTACACATGTCAAGATTGTGGGAAAAGCTTTCGCTTGTCAGGCCATTTGAAAACGCACATGCTAACTCACACAGGGGAGAAGCCATATTCCTGCCCCAACTGCCTCCGCAGGTTCGCCCGCTCTCACCACCTCTCTGGTCACGTGGCTAAATGTCGCTAAGCTTTCATGAGAGACTTGTAAATATGCTGCTGTATACAGCCGTCTGCTAGGGTTTTTAATGAACGTGCTAAAGTAAAAATCTGTGTCTGTATGTGATTATTTATATGAACTTTCTGTAACACTCTTGACTTCATGTTTGTTATCGCATGGAACATTTTTTAAAACACTATCCCAGCTTTGTATGATATTTCTTTTGTGCAGGGTAGGTCTAAACTAAATGGAATAAATTATTTGATGAATGCATGAAACTGTGTGGTGCTAGTGTACTTAGGGTTACTGGGAGAGGACAAATTATTTGATGCATTTGTGCACAAGAGTTAATTTACCACAATACGAATGGCCAAATTTCAGAAACTGAAAACTGGAGAATTGGCTTGTAAAAAATGTTTTAAAATAATAACATTACTTCCTTTAATAGGTGTTTTTGACAGATCTGGGGCAGCTCTTTGAAGAAAGATTAAAAAAGTAAACTTGGTTTCACTGAAGAGTGACTGTGGCTCAGTGGTTAGCAAGACACTTAACCCTCATTGCTCACCGTTGCTGTGTCTACGGTCTACTGTATACTGTATATCATGTAAGTCGCTTTGGATAAAAGTGTCAGCTAAATGTAATGTAAAAATGTTGGAATGTGGTCTATACGGTAAAACAAGTTCTTTTGAGGATTTTTCTTTATCAACTTGTGCTTCATGAAACCATTATCAAATGCTGAATTGTGATTTCCCCCTCCCCCTTTACATTACACATGTACCCCTTACTAGGGTCCGAGCGACTGTCGAAGACAGTCCTGCAAGGACCCTATTGTAATTGCATGGATTCTCAGATTGTCACCTTTTATGCACATCGCATCCCTCTACCTGCAATAAATCTTTCGCGCGATTCCGCCCATAGGGGGCGCTACAGTAATTCGGCCAATATGGCCGTTTTTTCATGAAATTTGCATTCGTACTTTAACGAACTCCTCCTAAAGTACTTATCCGATCGCCTCAAACTCGGTTCCGTAACGATCACAAGACCCTCGAGACCTTATCTTATGCTATTAGGCCAAATCGCCCCATAAACCATGACGTTATGTGGACCCAAAGACGCACCCATTTTCTGCTCTTCTCTTCGTCATACTATGCTGTGGTAACTGCAAGGTACTGCATGCTACCAGTTCCTAACTTCTCATGCATAATGCTGGACAAGGTATGAGCACAATAAAAAAGAAATGTTTGGTTTGTGATAACGCCACCTACTGGCAAAAAAGGAATCTATCAAACAGCATCAGTGTTCTGCCCTGCATATGTTAAAGAAGTGTTTAAGTTAACTGTTATGCGTTTTTATTGTTTCATGCATAGCGCTTTTATTTTGACACCTGTAATGAAGCAGGAAGTGAGAAACAGGAAGTAGGAAGTTAGATCTGTAAACTGCAGAGTGCGTGGTCGTGACTGAGGAACCCCATATGTAATCCACAGTAATCCTTCGCCTGTATTCCTCAGAAAGCAATGACTGTAAGTGTTTTACATTCTTCACATGTTGTATAATTAGGAATAGTGACTTTGTTAGGAGAATTGTGAACATAACTCCAAGGAACTTCATGCTAACTTCCCACAACTTCTCATGCTTGATGCTGGACATGTTCTGAGCACAATACATGCAGACATGTTTGGTTTGTGATAGCGCCCCCTACTGGCAAAACTGGAAATCTGCCAAACTGCATTGGCTTGAGATGGGATTGTCGTGACCTGATGTACATGTCACGCAGAGTGACTTGATGCATGTGTGTTGACTTAGTCATAGCGCCACCTACTGGCGTGATGCATGTGTGTTGACTTAGTGCTAGCGCCACCTACTGGCAAAAGAGTAAATGTGCCAAACAGTATTGGATTGACATAGAATTGTGGTGATGTGGTCTGTACTTGACGTGGAGAAACATGATGATTGTGTATGCTGTCTTGGTTTGTATATATACATATATGTTGTAGGAGCCGGCGGCGATATATATATATATATATATATTTTTTTTTTTTTCTACATTGGGGACATTTGTGGGGTACTTGTCATATACAAAAACTCACCAAACTTGGAATGTATGTCAGGCTCGGCGAAAATAGCGATCCGACATAGGCGTCGAATATGTCTTAAAAGAAATGGCTCTCTAGCGCCCCCTCAAAGTTGGCCCGGCGACGCCCCTCGCCCAGATTGACCGATCGACTTGAAAAAATTCACACATGTCCCTCTCCACCTGCTCTAAAAAAAGCCTCCGCCTACCAAAATTTTCCGCCATTTTGAATTTTGTGAAAATATCCGTTTTTTAAATATCTCCTACATACTTGGTCCAATTCATACCAAACTTGCTGTGCATCATCAATGGAGGTGCATAGACATAGTGCAAGTGAAATGTCTCGGATATCTCATTTCGGTTAGGAGATATCGACCAATGAACCTCTTAGGGGCGTGTCCTATCTTGCAATGCTCATAGCTTTAACACTATTTGTCCTAGAACCTTTCAGATTGTCACCTTTTGTGCACATCGCATCCCTCTACCTGCAATAAATCTTTCGCGCGATTCCGCCCATAGGGGGCGCTACAGTAATTCGGCCAAGATGGCGATTTTTGACGTTTTTGGCTGTTTTTTGATGAAATTTGCATTCTACTTTAACAAACTCGTCCTAGAGTATTTATCCGATCGTCTTAAACTCTGTTTCGTAATGATCTCAAGACCCTCAAGACCTTATCTTGTGCTCTATGCGCAAATCGTCCCATAATCCTTGACGTTATGTGGACCCAAAGACACACCCATTTTCTGCTGTTCTATGCAAAACACCCTTTTTGTGGTTTTCTCCGACACGCTTGGTCCGATTCATACCAAACTTGCTGTGCATCATCAATGGCGGTGTATCATCATAACTGAAGTGAAAACGTTCTGATATCTCATTGCGTTTAGGATATATTGACCAATGTACCTCTTAGGGGCGTGTCCTGTTTTGCAATATCTTTAAAACTATTTGTCCTAGAACCTTTCAGATTGTCAGCTTTTGTGCACATCGCATCCCTCTACATGAAATAAATCTTTCGTGCGATTTCAGCCATAGGGGGCGCTACAGTAATTCGGCCAAGATGGCGATTTTTGACGTTTTTTGATGGTCCTGTTTTGCAACGCTCATAACATTAAAAGTATTTGTCCTAAAACCTTTCAGATTGTCAGCTTTTGTGCACATTGCATCCCTCTACATTAAATAAATCTTTCGTGCGATTTCAGCCATAGGGGGCGCTACAGTAATTCGGCCAATATGGCCTTTTTTGATGTTTTTGGATGAAATTTGCATTCGTACTTTAACAAACTCCTCCTAGAGTATTTATCCGATCGCCTTAAACTCTGTTCCGTAATGATCTCAAGACCATAAAGACCTTATCTTGTGCTATTTGCGCGTTTTGATCCAACAGCCTCGACGTGGCGTGGACCGGAAGACACACCCATTTTCTGCTGTCCTCTGTGTTATACAGTGCTGTGGTAACTCCAAGGTACTTCATGCTATCAGACTAAAACGTCTCATGCTTGATGCTGGACATGGTTTGAGCACAATACAGGAAGACATGTTTGGTTTGTGATAACGCCACCTACTGGCAAAAAAAGGAAACTATCAAACAGCATCAGTGTTTTGCCCTGCATATGTTAAAGAAGTGTTTAAGTTAACTGTTATGCGTTTTTATTGTTTCATGCATAGCGCTTTTATTTTGACACCTGTAATGAAGCAGGAAGTGAGAAACAGGAAGTAGGAAGTTAGATCTGTAAACTGCAGAGTGCGTGGTCGTGACTGTGAGGAACCCCATATGTAATCCACAGTAATCCTTCGCCTGTATTCCTCAGAAAGCAATGACTGTAAGTGTTTTACATTCTTCACATGTTGTATAATTAGGAATAGTGACTTTGTTAGGAGAATTGTGAACATAACTCCAAGGAACTTCATGCTAACTTCCCACAACTTATCATGCTTGATGCTGATGGTCTGAGCACAATACAGGAAGACATGTTTGGTTTGTGATAGCGCCCCCTACTGGCAAAACTGGAAAACTGGCAAAACAGGAAATCTGCCAAACAGCATCAGATTGAAATGCAATTTACATGATGTGCTTTGCACTTCACATAGACACACATGATGCATGTGTATTAGGGCTGTCAAAATTGCTCAAAAATGACGTTCGAATATTCCCTTTAAAAAAACACATATATTCGAACATATTCGAAGTTGCGCATTAGGCACGTCAATAACAGGACAAATTAATACAACGAGACATAACTACTTGTACAGGTAATTTATTTAAGTTTAAACATATTTAACAACATATTATCTACACGAAAATAAGTAAATGAACTAATGGCCAAGACCGCGGACCGCTCGCACACACGCACTCTTTCTTTCTCTCTCTCTCTCTCTCTTTCTCTCTCTCTCTCTCTCTCCCGCACCGTCGCGCTCTCTGCGCATAGCGGTTTAAATGAACGACAACAATAAACTAATGCTGAGTGCTGATCAATAGTTTTGTGCAAGCAATTTAAGGTTGCGACTCTTGTCCCAAATATGGCTTCATTCAGTGATTGAAACACCCGCAAAGCAGACAGTCGCGCCGCTGTTGCCGCTGTGTTTTTTTTTTTTTTTTTTGACATTCGAATATTCATTTTCACATTAGAATATTCTGTTTTTTAACAACTATTCGAATATATATTCGAATATAGAATATTCGTTGACAGCCCTAATGTGTATACTGTTTCTCTGTGTTTCTTTGTGTATTTCTCTGTGTGTCTCTAGGCGGTTGTAACTACAAGGTACTTCATGCTATCTGATCAAAACTTCTCATGCACGATGCTGGACATGGTCTGACCACAATACATGAAGACATGTTAGGTTTGTGATACAGCAACGGATTGACATGCAATTTACATGACGTGATCTACGCTTCAAGCAGAGAGATGTGATGCATGTATTTGTTCACATGGTCATAGCGCCACCTAGTGGAACGGGGATCCGGCGACCCGCCGGCACCCCGACGGCGCTATATATATATATATATTTTTTTTTCTTGTATTGCTTACACTTGTATGTGGCTGTCTGTGCCTCAACAATGTGTTCCTCTGGTCCACAGCACGACGGAAGAGACGCAGTCCGAATGGTGACAGCATGAAGAGCAAATCTGTCAAGAAGTGTTTGCTGACTGGAGCAAAGAGGGGAGGGACCCCTCGCGACGTGGACGGAGGTGAAGCTGAACATGAGCTGCAGCCGGAGGAGGAGGACGAGGAGGGCTCTCGTGAAGAGTACACTGATGGAGGTGGTCTCGACATACAGATCAAGGAGGAACCACTTTCGCAGGAGATCAGCGAGGACACTAAGCCTGACACGGTTACATTCATACATGCATTCATAAAGGAGGAGTGTGACTCAGACCCACATCCAGCATGTGAACTCACTGCTGTCAAGGAGGAGTCTGAGTCATGGGTTAAAGAAGAGAGAGACAATGAGCCGGAGGCTGCAGACAACATCCAGGGAGGTTATGGAGAGGATGAGGAGGAGGAGGTGGAGGTGGAGGTCTGCACAGGTAGAAGCCGGTTCTTTATGAAAACATGCTCCTGGCTGGAATATGCACCCTGTTTTTTTTTTAACATTTAAGTTTTCTTTTTCGTTGCACTAATACAATGGCAGGGTATCAGACGTGGCTAATTCTCAGCTTTAAAAATATGCATATTATTATATAGGTCTCATAGTCCACTACAGGCAGATAGCATTTTGGGATTTTGTTGTTACTAGAAATGTCAAACTTAACTGCAGTTCTTTTGTTTAGTTAAATATTAGAGTTGAACTAGTGCGTGTTGTCTTAAGAATGTTATGTTTAAAACTCATTTGCTCTTTTGCACCTGCATTTGTATTTACCTTCTTGCATAAAGCTCAGTGATAATATGGTGGGTCCAATTTGGTTATCTTATCAACAAGGTGCATTTGGAGCATCTGATTCATAACTTTGAATCAGTATATTTTAGATCGTCTGTATAACAGGAGAGAAATCATCAGTGTAAAATCACATTCACCACCCTTTTTCTTAACGCGCTCTGCTTTCTGTGTGTGTCTTCCTCTCCTACTTAGAGTCATCGTCTGACTTCTATCCATGTCCTCACTGCACTGTCTCCTTTACTGACTTGGACTTCCTGGAGAAGCATGTCAAGTGGGTCCATCAGAAACAGTATCTTGCCAAGCTGAAAAAATGCCTCTCAAGCCACACACTAAACCTGATCCCTAAGCACACCTGCAGTGTCTGCAGCAGCACTTTTAAATCTAAAGTACACCTTCGGGTCCATGTCCGTGAAGCCCACCCTTCTGCCCCTCCCCGCAGACTTCACCCCTGCCCAACCTGTGCACGCAGCTTCCAGTACCTGAAGAACCTAAAGAATCACTGTCAGCGCTGGCACAACATGTCTGTGGTTACCGGATTGGGGCACCTCAGCTGCGCCGACTGTGGGAAGAGTTTCAAAGCTACCTGGGGTCAAGGGCCTCATTTGTGTCATGCACCGTATAATGCAGAATCTGAGGATAAACCAATCTGTCTGGACGTTGGGGTGCAGTGTCCAGAATGTGGCAAAAAGATGGGAACACCCCAAAGCCTGGACGATCACATGCGCACTCATACAGGTGACAGGCCGTTTGTCTGCAAGGACTGTGGCAGGAAGTTTGTGGGGCGCAGCGGTTGGCGGCAACACATGAAAATACACACGGGGGAGAAGCCGTACAAATGTCAGGTGTGCGGGAAGGCCTTTTTAAGATCGCACCAACTCATGTGCCACTTAACCACACACTCCGGCAAGAAGGAATATTCTTGCTCTGAATGTGGAAAGGAGTTTGGATTCAAGTCAAGTCTGAATCTCCACCTGAGGACGCACTCCAGTGAGAAACCCTTCCACTGCAATGTGTGCGGGAAGAACTTTAAAACCCAGAGAAACCTGAGGGTTCACACCAAACTCCACACCAAAGAGAAAGCTCACCTGTGCGGTGACTGTGGGCTGAAGATCGGAGATCTGGGGGCTTTGAAAATTCACCTGCGGACACACACCAGGGAAAGGCCTTACCACTGCACCGTCTGCGGCAATAGGTTCATTCGGCTTACACATCTGCAAAACCACCAACGCACCCACACTGGTGAGAGACCCTACAAATGCACTGAATGCGACAAGAGTTTCACTCAGTCTGGTGACCTGGTGAAGCACAAGAGGATACACTCTGGGGAAAAGCCCTACGAATGCCCAGACTGCCACAATCGTTACACCTCCTCTGGTGATCTGGGCAAGCACAGGAGGAGTCACACTAACCTGCGTCCCTACACATGTCAAGATTGTGGGAAAAGCTTTCGCTTGTCAGGCCATTTGAAAACGCACATGCTAACTCACACAGGGGAGAAGCCATATTCCTGCCCCAACTGCCTCCGCAGGTTCGCCCGCTCTCACCACCTCTCTGGCCACGTGGCTAAATGTCGCTAAGCTTTCATGAGAGACTTGTAAATATGCTGCTGTATACAGCCGTCTGCTAGGGTTTTTAATGAACGTGCTAAAGTAAAAATCTGTGGCTGTATGTGATTATTTATATGAACTTTCTGTAACACTCTTGACTTCATGTTTGTTATCGCATGGAACATTTTTTAAAACCCTATCCCAGCTTTGTATGATATTTCTTTTGTGCAGGGTAGGTCTAAGTGAAATGTAGAGTGTTGGAATGTGGTCTATAGGGTAAAACAAGTTCTTTTGAGGATTTTTCTTTATCAACTTGTGCTTCATGAAACCATTATCAAATGCTGAATTGTGATTTCCCCCTCCCCCTTTACATTAAACATGTACCCCTTATTATATTGTTTTTTTTGTGAATTTACTTTATTAGACTACACTGCCTTTAATTAGTTTTCTATGTTACCTATAATGAGCAGGGTGGGTGTATAGCAACTTTATAACAGTTTCTCAACTTTGGGCTTGGTAGTTGATCAATATTTGTTTGATAACTTTTAATCACCATAAATTGTTGTGTTGTAATAAGGATCTCCCTCTTGTACGACGTATCCCAAAAAGTCACAACATATCTAATGTCTGTGGGTCATGGAAACAGTGTGACATGAAGACAAACATTTTAATCTTCTGAAAGTTTGAATGCTTGTATCCCAGAGGGGCATGGAGCCAAATCCAAGGCTATAGTGTTGATCCTTTGAAAAGAATATTTGAACCTGAGAAAATAAAAAGAAATAAATATTATTTTGAATATATTTTATTCAAAGCAATTCCAGAACTGAATCAAAATCATATTTAACCCCAAAAAACTTTCATATACTTATTTTTATTTCAAATAAATGTTGAATTTTTCATAGTTCAAGACCAAAACTCGAACTTTAAGGTTCAAATCCTTTTACAAATGATCAAAACTTGCTTTCTTTTCAATTTTGCATTAAACGTATAAGCTCCGCCCACGAGGGGCAGACTGACGTGAAACAGGTGCTCCTTCTTATTTTAGTTGGCGGACCACGCACGTCACGTGATACTTTGCCACGTGTAACTTCCGTTTGCAGAGTTTCCGTTGCCTCCCATGTCAGCTAGCTTCCCACCAATCCTAAAATTGTGTATTTCTTTTGAACCATAATATGAGTTTTATATTTTTGAATGTTTAAAACATGGCAGACACCAGTTGGCTGACTTACTGTCACAACTTTGATAAAAGTCCCGCTGAGGCGCATGCATCATGAACACAAGCAGCTAAAGCAGCTGAACCTCTGGAGACACTGAACTTCTCCACTCTGCATGAAGTTAACTCAAATGTCTTGTTGTACGTAAGTCAAGTTTCCTCATATTAAATTTAACTGTACAGTTTATTATTGGTTTTCAATAGACTGCAGTTTACTGTAGTAGTCAGCACATCATGTATGATACAATACTTTAACACACACCATTTGAGGCTAATACAAGCTTACCTCTTATTTTTTTTAACTAGTTGTCTCTTCAACAGCAGAATGTTATTATATATTTCCTAAAAATTGATCTGTCAATTAGCCCATATGAAACTGCTCCTACAAATGAACAGGAGAGGATATTTTACATATTGTAAGGTCACATGCTTTATTGACAAACGAGTCAAAGGCTTTTGTATTTCCTATTTTGTGGCCATGCATCACATGTTTACATGTTTACTGCTGTTTGTCATAAAGATCAATAACCTCTCTGGATTTAACACGAGTTGAGAGGATATGACACATTTTGATTACATATTAATGATTTTAATTTGCATGCATGGAAGAGTGGCATTCATAACTGCATGCACGATGTAACAACATTAACACATTAAAATTAACCCAGCAATAGTACCTTCTTCTTACAGCAGGATAACTATCTTAATATACAGAGACCTCTATACTGATATTTATTCCCAAATGTAATTTTGTTGTTTAAATTAATTGTATCAGCTTATAACAGCCTCAGTGTGTTTGCATGGAATTTGAAACATTGCCGGTAATGTAAATATGTATTACGTCAATACAATGACAAAGTAGTCAAACTCATTGCTTAATTGATATTCTAAATTAAATGTCATGTAATACATTGTAAATTCAGCTGGAAAATGTGTATAATGAAAACTCATAAATAAGATTATGTTCCTATTTGCATAGTATGAAGTATTTCATTGGCTTCTGCTTTCTCTATCTATAGGTCTGTAGATGTCCTCTCCACAGAAGAGAGGTACAATGACGTCAGCATCCTCCACACACCGAGGACTGAACACCTGAGGTCGGGGAGATGAAGATCCACTCATTCGAAAGGGGACTGCACAAAGTAGAAAAACAAACAGGAGAGCGTGAGCTGGAATTATTTTTAACTAAACAAGTCAAAGAGGAGCCATAACAAAGTTTGGGAATTGGGAATTTGATGTCCTGGAGGCATTTGTGGAGGCAGAGACTGAGCCCTGGACCCTGGACACTGAGGAGGCTGAGGCAGTGGAAGGACAAAGTAAGCCACCTCGCATCTAATCTTCACTAATCCTCCCCAGTGCAGCTAGATGCTAATTGAAGAGTTTTTCAGGCTTATTTTTGACTAATTAGAATATACATTTTGTACCAGTACAGATATGAGCTCAATATACTAACAGTTGTTTGACTAATGCCTAGTTCACACTACACAACTTTAGTCCTGATTTTCCACTTTTCAAAAAGCCCCTGGTCACAGGCAATTTGGCATTGGTTATGGCTGCAGGGGGATAAAAGTCACAGCAGGCTCCTGAACCAGAGTCAATTAACTGTTATTGACCAAGGAAGCAAATGTTTTTCCCATGTCGTTTTCGTAGATAAAAATAAACTGCATGCATTGAAAAGACAACTAGCTATATTATATACCGAAACAAGTTTGTTTTGTAGATGACACAGCAACATGCTTATATTGGCATTTACAAGTCACTGGCCGTAATTATTACATGCAATAATTATAATAATATGACGTGGTAAGAATATGCAGTATGCCATGCTGAAAATATAGTGCAGTTAGATGTGTTTACTGGGCAAATAATTAAAGATTGTGTGTGTGTGTGTGTGTGTGTTTGTGTGTGTATATAATGTGCTATCTACCTGGTATTTACTCATGTATTAATCAAGTATACCTGCCTTTCAAACTCTGTCAAGGCCACAAAATACCAAGTCATTCATTGGTTCACTCTTTTCTCTCTCCAGGGACTCACCGTTGTCCATACTGCATAATCTCCTCCACTGGTTTCCTACTGCAGCATGTCAAGTACCATCACTGGGGCTAGGACTATGGTATAGTTAGACGAGCGTCCTCTTGGGGCCAGCAGTCCCCAACGTACTCTCTAGTACTCACCATCCTCAGTGCACTGCTTTCCAGACTGTGGTGCAGCTCACAGCATAATGCCCATGATCTTAAAGCAAACACAAACGGACCCATTTGCATTCTGGGGAACGCTTTAGTTCTTCCAAATGTGGTAAGAGCGTCATCGGCAAGGATAAATATCACCAGACGGTCTATCAAAAGATGCATCAATGTGGTCGCAGCTGGCCAGGTACTGGAGGCACATGCACAACGACATGCTGCTAAAGGTCTTATCACCGGGGGTCACTTGTACAACGAGCAGCACACCGACGCCGATGAGAGGCCACGCAAACGTGACCAGTGTAACCAGTATGACCAGTGTGACCAGTGTGAGGCAAGCTTCGTGTAACCTGGAGACGAGCATTAGAGAAGACACTTGGGGAAGACACAGTGAGTGCACGTTTGTAATCTGAGGTTTATCTGTGAAGGGTTGCTTCATGAGCGACAATGTGACCCTGAACCTTGAGGATCCATTCAGCTGTTTGTTGGTTTCCCTTTTTTTTTTTTTTTACTGGTGCTTACTGCTCGCACAGCATGATGCACTACATCACTGACACACTGACATCATGTTTAAGTAGGATACGGCATATATGAAAAACTACTGTTACATTGGTCAAAAAGGTTTTCTGTTTTTTTTAAACACATTTGAGATACAGGCAAGTTTTACTTTACGTGAGTGCTTTCCTACTTTTTTGTAAAATTGTATTCTGAACATTACCAATAAATGCGAAATTAATGTAGTTATTGTGTTTGTAGTGTCTACAAAAATAACAACAGACTAGCTATAAGAAACCCAAATGCATGATGTAGAAAATAGAAAGAAAACACAAAAAAACGTGGATTTCCACACGAGAGAATAAACCACAGGGTGCTTCTCAAAAGAATCACAACAAAAACTATACATAACAAAACAGTTTGAGGAGGAAAAGACAATTTATTTTTAAAATAAACTGCACGGAAAGCAATAATGGAAAAAAGATGATTGCCTTTTTAGTCTTTTAGATTACCTTTGAAATGCATTGTAATTTCTCTTTTTTTTATATCTCACTGTGTCGCTTGCATTTTATTCTCTGTTTGGATCAGAATATATATCTGCCTCGAGTCAGGCGGTCGTCAGAGGAAAACCTTGCTCACGCATTAATTTACACCCAGGATATGCATCACTAGGACAAGGGCCGCAACCAAACCTGTCTCGGTCAATTCGGAGGGAATTGGTCTATTATTTTTATGTCCGCAATTACGAGGACAGAGCAGTAACTACGACTCCAGCGCAGATAACAAAGATATATTTAGGAGTAAATAATATTGACTGTACCTTTGTTTAAAGCTGGAATCAATACTTCTTAAAGCGTGTCCATTTTTCATTTAGCCGCGTCATGTCTGTGCGGAGGAGGGGCAGAGAGATGAATGGGTGGATTCTCTAATTCCCCCTGTTGCAGTTATCATAATTGTTGAACAACCACGGTTTTTAAAGATCGGGCTCGAGGAGAGGCAGGCCACACAAAGAAAGTTAATAGATTTGGAAAATTGAGATAGATTGCACAGCAGCCGTTTTTGGAATGTTCCATCGGCGTGGCAGGCAGATGGACAAATATGATCCGGGGATGAGGAGGTGGGGGGGCTGCAGCACACAGACATAGGGGTGGCAGAGAATGCATCCTGACAAATAAAGGTGTTACTGTTTACCCTTTTCCATGCAGTGTGCGTGTATCTCATCGTCTGGCAGGTAATAGCTGGATAATTCACAGTTTTAGGCCTTCGTCAGCGCGGGAGCAGATGAGCCGGCCAGTGAATTCTCCCAGAAAGGCCGCAGTGGTCCAGGAGTAGTTCCTCTCTTGAGGCACCAGGGGGAAATGGATAGCTGTGGAAAGGATGCTTCGGGGAATAGGGGAGCTCAGGAAATGTCTCTCGCTCAGAAGTTTGGGCAATATGTTAGAACTACGAGTCTGTGGTCAGCATTGCATATAAAAAAGGATATTTTTTTTTTGCTTTGTAAAGCCTCCCGTCATACCACCTCTTCCATCATAAACAGTGTTGTTCCAGCTGATAGTGCTCCCTGCTGTAAGACCTCTGACCCCGTCATTTGTCTGTGGACGATGGCTTTTAGAACCTCTGAAGGACGTTTTACAGCAGTGATTTATCCAGAGGGGTCCACATTTGTTTCCATCCGTTTTGATACTGGCCATTGTTTTCACATTTGATGCATTCAGGCTTTTCTCTGCTCCTCAGAAATCTTTCCCATATCCAATTTTCGCCTTTCCCTTGTCCAATTTTCCCTAATATTCAGATGATTATGGCATGATGCTTTCCTTCCCTTCTTTCAGCGTTCTGCTTTTTTCCTCTCTTGCTTCTATTTTCCCCTGATTCTCTTTCACTCTCCTTGGATTCTGTCATACAGCTACATGATACGAATGTTTATTGTGACATAATGTTTAATCAGCTCAAACACAGATGCACTACGATGGCCGAGAGTCTACTGCAAATCATCCACAAATCGAAACATAAAACCTTACATTTATTTAGCCCTCTCTGTCCCTGAACCAAATGGCAAAAACATTTTCAATCTGCCCCCTTTGACAGACAGTCGGTAGTGTTTCAGGTTGCAGTCTGAGAATTGAATTACCCCATATTGAATCTTATAAAAGTCCAGTTGAGGGGATTTTCTTTTTGTGATGTAATTTGAGCGATCCAATTTTCCTTGTATTTACTGTCTATATTTTTGTCAATTTGGCAGAGGAACACATTTTGTGCGTTGGCGCTGGGTGTCACTGGTGTCGTCACGCTACGGCGGTTTTGGTGTTGGCTGGCCTCGGAGGTCAGTGTGTGGGAAGAGATGGTGGCTCTGCAGGGCTTTGCAGCAGCTCTTGGCCTGTCCCTTTGGGCTCCGGCAGGCCCACATCCACTCCTCTTATTCATGAAGGGGTCAACACACGGGTCAAAACACACCGTTTGACTCCCCGCAACACACTGGTGTGTGTGGGCGTAGATGAAACCGGGTATTTTGTGGGCCCTTGGTAAGCTGCAGCTGGTAGCGGCTCTTACTTCTCTCCCTCTCAAGTCCAAATGTGCCTAAAAGCATGGCTCACACAAAGGAAGGAGATAGAAAACGCCATTAAATTGTGTTGCATTGAGTGCTGAGAGTGGGCTGCCGAGTTGCACATAAAGGGATGGAAAGACGCTGTTTATTCCCTATTAGTATCACCACATTGACAGGTTGGTCAAGAGGTGAGGAAGATTTCTCTCTCTCTCAACCACCTGTAATGTTTGCGCTGTGAAGCTACGCCGGTCAAGACTAACGTGTTCCCCACCGAGCCCGCCACTATCGTGGCGACTCCTGGAGAGGATCTCTTGACCACGGCCTCTCTCCTCCTTTCATCCCGCTATAACCTCTTGCTCTCTCTGTCTCTTTAGTGGAGGGATAGAGATGTGGAGGGCGAGAGAGACTGACAGTGTGCGCTCCCCTGCTCAGTAAATATGAACTGCACCGAGCAGACAGACTCATTCATCACAGGGGAAAGAGGGGGAAAGGGGGGTGGAGAGGAGGGTGGAGGGCTACAGAAAGGACTAAGAGAAATGTCCAAAAGACAGAGGGAGGGAGAGAGGGAGGAAGAGGAGGAGGAGGAGGAAGAAGAGAGGTGGGAGGAATAGGAAGCAGATGGAAAGAGGATGAAAGAAAGGAAAGTGTTCTGGGTGAAATGAGTGGGAGAAAGAGATGGCTGGCTGAAAGGGGGAAGAGAAGGATGATTGAAGGATAAATAAAGGATGGCGGATGTGCATGAGGAGTAACCTCAAGCATGGGAAAGCTAATGAAATATCGGAGGACATTTTATATCTCATCACCAAGAGATCGTGTGCTGTGATCGCTGCCCTCAAGCATCTTGTTACGAGAGCAACATTAGTTTAGCTGCCCTCCAGTCAGGAAGCTCATGGCTCACTCTGACTTGTTGCCTTTCACATTGTAACCTTGAATACACACTATAGGATCTGGAGGTTATAGAGAAACCCATGAAAAACCAACGAAAACCAACAATGTGTTAGCCTCTCAGAACTTTCAGGCTGAGGGCCGCACAAGCTGGCAAAGAACCCATTAATTCCTATAGATTACATTTGTAATTATTAGCAATCGATGCTGATGAAGGCCATTTGTTGAGGACTGACTTGCACTGTTTGAGTACAGCAGCGATTGGGTGCATGTTTGGCTCAAAATAAACTACAGTGCCTGTGTTGTAATGAAGGAACAGGCTCACTATTTTGTGTTTCATTGTTGAGATACATTCAGTGGTTGCTGTGTATTGGTTATTGACTCACCCAAACCAGTTTAGCTTTTATAAGTCTCTGTTGACGAGAATGGTCACAAAGATGGACGTTGAAACAGCAGTTCATGTTCTTCAAGCTATTACATACTTATTGGTCATCTGGTTCTCTGATATCTGCTCAAACACTAATGAAACTACTAATGAAATCTACTTTTGTCCAGTGTCTGTCTGGCAAGTACTTTGTAACAAATATGTTTTGTTAGAAGGGCGCTACACATGCCATCACTTAAAACTGCCCTTGACATTTTTTTTTTATCAAAGACTGGAATGTTCCCAATGCGAGCCTCACCAAAAGCAAGGAGACAAAAACAACAAGAAACTATTTCTTGAAAATCCCAGAGTCCTTTGCCCTTTCCGGTCCATGTCCTCAATTTCCAACAACTTCCCCCTCTTCACTCCCACCAAAACCACCTCCTCTCCATCTTTTTTCCACTCCGCAGAAAGACAAGAGAGAGGGAAGATGATGTGTGACAGATGCCATATTTCGACTTTCTGTCAGGGAGATTAATATTGACACGGTGTGTTTCTTACCAGGGGCTTGTTGACTGTGTGTGTTGGGCTTTGATTTCATTATCCTCCGCTCAGCCACTTTTTTCTTAAGAATCAGACAATAACAGATGTGGCGACTGAAATAGAGACACTGATATTGGAGGGGCTGAGTGAACGGGTCATTTTGCTGGGTGGGTCGGCCATCAGTCCTGTTTGCTGTGGAAGTGTAAACCCCCCCAAGGATACCCGGAGACCCTTCAATTTGATCAACCCCTTCAGTAGCATGCTCCTTTAGCTGCTGCACCTTGTGTCGTATATTGTTGCCACACACATTTGAAGGGAAATGTGTTTGTTAGTTAATACTTGGCTTGTGCTGTCATTTAATTCATTTTTAACTCTGGAGTTCTGCTTTACCACTTTTCAGATTAAATATTGTATTTTTTAATTATTTGAGCATATGATGCATTGGTTCACAACTGACTGATAATATAAAATCAACAATAAATGAGTCTTGTTAAATGTTAAATGTATGCACCTTCCGCCAGGACAAATTCCTTGAATGTGAAAACAAACATGGCAATAAATGGTTCTGATTCTGATTTAAAAAAACACAAACAAGCATTGGGGATAATAATCCATTAAAGGAGCCTCCTGCTTGAAGTGAGGACGAATAACAAATACAAGTTGTGTTCTTGTTTCTGCCAGTTTGGATTTAATCCAATAAACAAACTATAAAAACGTGCGCGGGCCGTGTACTTTCAAAGTGATAAGCTGTATATCTTCGTCCTCTCATGTTGGGCTATGAGCGGACTGGATGCTGCATGGACTCATGATCTGAATGGTCCGGGCTAACGGGTTATAATGCTCATTTCATCTCCGTAACACAAGACAGAGGTCTGTGACGTCGACACTGAAAGCTCTTAACTGTCTGATGATCATTTTTGTTATTTTTTAATGCAATTACATTTTATTTAATTATGGCCAGATCTGACACATTGCACCTTTTTAAGTTTAGATTAAAGGCATTGTTAAGATATGTATAGAGTGGGATATTTTATAGTTTTAAGTTTCTCTCTGGTGGCGTCACTGTTTCTAAATTACCTCAAGTGTATCTTTAGGAAAATGAATCTGCTGTGTAACCAGTTGACATATACGCTGATACGGATCTCCAATATGTTAATACCAGCAGATATATATCGGTCTAGCTCTGATATGTAGCTTAGATTATTTCTAAAACAACCAGATACAACATAAAAAAATCGTCTTTTACATTCATGCAGTAATAAGGGATGCACGATACATCGGTGGCCAATATATTATTGACTAATAAATGAAAACATTATATTATTGCTCCGATAATAGATTTTCAGCTGATGATTGTATGTGAAAATGTGGAGTCTTTTGTGCAATAACTTACTTGTTTTGCATTCTTAAATAAATAATGCACTTCTCAAGTAATCTTTTTTGCATCTTTTCCTCAAATATTTGAATATGTCACTGAGTGTGGCACTGGTCACTGAATATTGTGATATATACTGGAGCTAATAGATGCTGACTTGTGTGACCTTAAAGGTTGTATTATAGCATGATACAATTTTTTGCATTTTTAGATGATCTCAGCCAGAATCATATTTTCACATTTTAAAGCATCACATTGGTATAGTGGTATATTATGGTTGCGGTCTGTCCAGCCCAAGATTGTGAAAGATATGTTGTGTTGTTTTTAATTGGAGAGGAAACTGACTGCGTGTGGAGCAGGTTTCAGGATGTGTTTCTCAGTCAGATCTTCCTAAGTGCTCATATGTTGTATGATCTACGTGCCTGTTGGGGCTAGACTGAGATATAGATTTGGGAAAGTAATCAAATCTAATTGATTCAAATGTAATGCCTTTGTTGATTTGAGCAATCTACAAGTGGCTTCGTGTCTCCGGGCCAAAGCTCGCCGGCCTTCATCTCCAACTTGTAAGCCTCTGATAACTTTCTGACGCTTATCGAAGCATTGCTGAGGTGGATACAAGAGAGGGATCATACAGCTTCCTGATTTAGTAATTTCAAAGCGTGGGGCTTGCTGTTAGTGGGAGAATAAAATCAATAGGCCTCTCTGGAGAGAAGTATAGCTTGTAGTCCTATGATATGAGAGAGGATTCGAAACAGGAAACACAGCCGATGGAGGAGGAAATAGGGAGGAGCAAAGCAGCTTCAGCGAATAAACAAATAGAAAGCAAAGCAGGAGAGATAATGCAAGAAGGAGACAAGAGACCGATGGGGGAAACAGTTGTCGCCGGAGACTTTTATTGACCCTCCCCCCCCTCTGTCCACATGACTACCAGAGAAATTCACACAGAGAGAGAGAGAGAGAGAGAGAGAGAGGACTGAGGGGCGAGAGAGAGAGAGAGAAATGAGAAAATAAATTACTCTGGAAAGATATGACGATAGGCTACACGCGGCTTTAAATCTAAAAGGGAATTCGCGACACACTCGACCAATTTGTCACTGTGCTTTTTGCCTCTTTTCATTTCTTTTTTGCTACTTTTCCCCCCCTTTTATTTTTCACCCCTTCAATACCCCGATGCCCCTAATTTACCCCACTTTCCCAGTGTAGGCCTGTCCAATTCTTCACTCCATGTTTTCCAAATCTATTCTTCTATCTTCACAATGTGGAGCTGTCGGGTGTTGTGAGGATATAGGATCTTTTTTCTTTCTTTCTTTGTTTTTCTAACGCACCTGTCATAAAAGGTGTCCCCCCCCCATGTCTAAGTCTTTATGTATCGGTTTGTAATTTATGACAAATCCATAAATCTGTCCACCTCAGCTCCTCTTTCAATAGGTTTCCCTTCATCTGTAACTACAATCCGATTTGTTCCTCCTCCTCCTCCTCTCTAAACATGGGTCTATCAAAATCTGAGAGAAAGGAGGAAATGAGATGCATCGTAAAAAAAAAGAAGAAGAAAAAAGAATGAACGCGCCCACGGTAAAGGATGTCTGGAAAAATAGGTGGAAGAATGGAATGGAAAAGAGAAAAGAAAGAAAACGCAGACTTAAAGTATACCCCCCTCTCTTTTATTTAATTTAGACGCCAGGCGAAAATCGATCCTGCCATTCGATACGCAATCCGAATCAAGGCGAATTAAGCGGGCGGAAATTAACTCTGAAAATATTTTTGATGGAGTGGCTTGTAGTCTCTCGGCCAAATGGACTGCAAAGTGGAACAAATGACAGGGGCCTAGTGGTGGAGACAGCGCCGCTCCATCTTCCATTAGGCCGTAATGGGATAGGTCCAGCCCCCTAGCTCGACTCGGCTGCATTAATCAAAACAGCCGCTATATGAAGATTTATGGTTCTCCACTCCAGCGAAGCCGGAGCCGGAGCCAGTTCTCGGTGCGTATGTTTGAAGGAGGGGGTCGGAGTGTCTCCCCCCTCCCCCCCTCTCTCTCCCCCCTCTCTCTCACCATCCATCCTATAGACTTTGCCCCTACCTGTGGGCTTCTACACAACATGCGCGTCGCGCCTTTACGCACAAGCGCACCTTTTAATCCAGACACTGTGTAATCGCATCTCGTCATTTTTTTTTGTCAACAGGCGTGTCTTTTGTTGACTCAGTAATAAACCTGTAATAGCTGGTCTATATGCATGTGGACATGGTATATAATCAAACATTATGTTAAGTGATGGAAGTAAAAAAAGGCTCTAGATGACCTTCAGACGACATAAGACAAACCATACATATAAAGTCAGGCATGTGTAACCCTTTCTCCCTTAACAGAGCTGCATTGTATACATTTTCATTAGTTTGATTCTTAGTAGATTTAAAAGGCCAATAATTGTTTTTTTTAATGAAATTAATCTGCCAACTATGTGGTTCACCCTCCACACCACTGTGATTATGTGTTCTGATTTGTTGTTTCCTAGTTTTTCAGTGTTTTTGGGGGCCGTCCTCGGCCACTTCCCCTCTCTCACCTCTTCCCCATTCCACATATCGAACAGCAGACAAACAAAACAGGCAGACAAACAAAACAGGCAGACAAACAAAACAGGCATCCTCTGGCGTTCAGTAGTGAGACTTTAGATTACAGCCTGTATTGCTGCAGCTCCTCTCACCAAGGCAGCCCATTATGAGCGTATAGACCGGTGAGCAGGCCGCTGCTGTGACGAGCCAAAGGGACAGACAGGGGGAGACAGTGTGACGGAGAAGAGTGTGGCGGCTCAAGTAGATTGGGGCTGGGATCCCTCCAAAAAACTTTAGATGAGACGAGACTGATCGGACCCACTGCTGAGAGACGCTGTTTGACTTTTGTGCGTGTGCATGTGTCTGTGCGTGTGTGTGCGTGTGCATGTGCGTGTGTGTGTGTGTGTGTGTGAGGATGAATGAACTCTCCCCAATAGATGGATCGCACCTCACACACATTCTCTTGTTACCTAACTTTCACAGCTCTTATAGTCTCCCCTCCTTTAACCCCTGTATCTTGTCAGTGTTTTCTCCATTATTTGTGTCCCCTCTCTTTCTCCTCCATCTAGCTCCCTATCTTATTCCACTTCACTCTATATTCCCCCATTCCCCGTCCTCTGGCCTCTAACTCTCCCATGCGGATAAGCAAAGCAGCATGGAGACATCTCTATATCCATCTATCTAGCTCTCCTTTCCTTTTGCCCTCCCTCTTTTCCCCTTTTCCTTTCTTCTCCCTCTTTTCCTTGCGAGCAAAGGGGAAGCTTGCTGCCAGTTTCAGTCTGCCAAAGGGTTTATTTAAATTAGAAACGCTTCAATCTCCTCACTCCCCCCTTTCCATTCGCTCTCGCTCTCTCTCGCTACCGTATTCGCTTTCTTACCTCTTTCTCTTGGATGAGGGTGACTCCCACCTTTCCTCGCTGACGGCCTCTAGGGTCCCGTCAATGCCAGGCAACTTTGTTTTGTAGATGGAAGTGGTGGAAAGCGAGGTTGGAAGGAGAGAGGAAACGAGGCAGAGGAAAAGTAGAGGTGGGAGAGTGGGAGTTTGAGAGGGGTCAGGGGAGACCTGTTAGTCGGTGTACTTTAGTTCCTTCTTCCTCTCATGGCTCATTCCACCCAGATTAGGACCTGTAAATGGCTTTAGACTACCTTATCTTTGGATTTGGATCTCCCCATCTCACAGGAACGCAGGCAAACTATTACCTTTACTCTCTCATTATCACACAGTCAGATATATCTTGTCCTGTACGGTCTCCCCTCTTGCTTTTGTTTATTTGGGGTAATTTCATCCCACACCTGCTCAGTGTTTGTCCCATAATTATAGCCACACATCTCCTGCACTGTCTGCGACCATGAGGGTCAGTCATCACGCCTAATCATCTCCTCTTTTACCACTGACCCATCTCCCCGATAATTCTTCTATCCTCCCTCCTCGGGCTCTAATCCCCTGTATTCACCCCCCCCCCCCCCCCCCCCCCCCCATTAACACACAATTATTTCGGGGGGGCGACACGGGCAAGGGGGAGGAAACGAGGTGTGGAGAACACAGAGAGACTGTGTCTCTAATGGCTGAGTGACACCAGAACGAGCTCATAGATCATGGAGATTATTAATACCACTGTTAAACACCCCATTCATGGGCCGCCACCATCCGCACATGCAGACACACACAACCAAAATGAGCACACATTCTCAGACCCCCATCATCTCTCATTCCAGGCACGTCTTCATATGAGCTGTCATTCATGCTTGGTAAGTCAGCACCAATTTCATTTGAGTCATTTAAACAATGGCGGGTGCTCATTACAGCATGTGGTTGAGGGGTAGAATCAGATTTACAATTACAACTCTCATTGGCAGTGCAGGCTATTATTCACGAGGTCGTTTCCTTATGACTCGCCTCCTGCAATATTTCTAATGACGGGTAATTCCAGGTTTGATCCGATTATCGTGTATACAGTGAGGTGAGAGATTCTCTGTGACTTGCCGGTAATGACCAGGGAAATGTGGCCTTTATACGGCAGTGGGGGCCCATCTAGGGAGAGCAGATTGAAAGGCAGGCTGTGTGTGTGTGTGTGTGTGTGTGTGTGTGTGCGCGCGCACGCGTGTGTGTTTGTGTGTGTGTGTGTGCGTGCACGCATCAATGACCTGTCCGTTTAACCGTTGGGGTTCTGGGGAGAAGACAGGGGGAGCCAGGCGTCCCCAGAGAGCCGGGTCTGGGGAAATCACACTCTCACTTTCACCAAACAACCTGGAGGCTGCATGGCAGCTGGCAGCAGCCAATACACACACTCCCACTCCCTGTTTCCTAGTTTATATGCAAAGAGACTCCTAAATACACTGGATCTGTGATGTATGGCCTGCGTAAATATTTTGAATTCAGTGAGAATCGCACATAGCTCCTATAAATAGCCACATGATCTGTCACTTAAATACATTACAGAAAGGGAACTAGAATGAATACAAGAATTGGTCCATTATTGATCAAATTTATTACTAGTTTTGTAGAGTGCCTAAATTACTTTTTTAACTTATAACATTTTGAGGTTACTCTGGCAAGAACCAACAACAAAAGGAGTTTGAATTCAAAGCAGCAGCTGTAAAAGCTTACTTTAGTGTTTCTACTGCTCCATTAGCTGATCTCAGGCCTCTCCCTGTGAGCTCTGCTAGTGCCAGCTCATTGATTCCTTAACTAATCACTCTAATTAAAATGCCTTTTATTCATTCAATGGTTTACATGGCAGCCTATTACTTGCATTTAAAGATCAATTGCCACACAAATATACAGAAATTTTCTGTCAACAATTCCAGTGGATTGCCTGCTGTTTTACATTCATTACAAAGATCTACATTTAAACAAATGTACTTTTTTTCTCTCAGCAGGATGATACTGGTTTGAGCAAGTTCAAGACTACAATGAGCTGCCAGGCTGACTGCTCCTTGAAATACTTTGTCACCTGAGGAAATTGGTTTCCTGTTTATGCTGCATGTTATAAATCGGTCTCTTTGTCTATGAATGATTGAGGCAGAAAGAATTTACACCCTCATTATTTGGAGAAATTAGAAGAGTAGAGTCATTAAATAATTAAAAAATACTACCAAAGAATTATACGTTGTCTCAAGCTGTCTTATTTTGATGGATGTCTGTTTATGACTCGTTCCGCCTCGGAATTCCTACAACATTTCTTTCCTGATAATATATCAATTTATCAGCGGAGATTTTTATGTTAATTTCCTCCCCTCCTCCCCCTAAAATAAAGTATCTCACTCCCAAATGATCTCGAACTAATTAAGCAAGCGTTAATTAAAAATTTCAGAGAGGATAAACGTGGTAGAATTGTTATGGAAACGTTGAAGTTAATCAAGCTTTCACATTATTGATAACATCCTTAGAACAGTGATCGATTGGGAAGACATTAAGTGGCAAAATAAAACAGCCGCATTCGTATTTGATGTGTGTGTGTGTGTGTGTTGTGAAGAGCAATGTGCAAAAACAATTAGGTCCATAATACATAATATTAGTCTGCTTGACAAATAGGATATATTTTGTGTCATTCCAAACTTGCCATGTGTGCACGTGCGAGTCCGGGGTTCGTGCGCGCGATGAGGTGGGGGGTGGGGTGGAAGTGGTGGGGGGTATCTCTTTATCACACAAACGCCATTAATCAAATTTATGCGTTCAAATTGCATTGTAAACTCCTAGAGACCCAGATATTGACGTCTCTTGATATGAATATTTCCCCTTCTTTGCACGGCGTCGGCCTGTTTTAAAAGCAGCTTGCTTCCCAGTGTGTTTACATGTTTCTCCCCTGCCTGCATGTCTGTTTACGCCGGTGTCAGAGCCTGCGTGGCATGTACTTACAAGGCGCTTCATCATCCCACCAGCGATAGGAGCAATTCACCCATAAAGTGGGTCTTTCGCCCATAAATAATATTCAAGTCGCTCTATTGTTAAGTGAAAAGTTGACTGGTGTTTGATTTTTTTTTCTTATTTTTTTTTTCTTCTTCTTTTCCGCGGCGACCTCGGGTTAGGACTCATACATCACGGGATGACAGCTATAGAAAGGCCCTAAATTAGCAACTAAATCGAATATTGATCAGCTATGTGCGGCCCTGCGAGTCGCGCCTCCTTGCCGTTTTTTTTCCCAGAGAGAAAGAGAGAGAAGGGGGGTGGGGGTGAAAACGAGAGATAGAGGGGGAAGGAGGGGGGCGGTGAAAGGTGCTTCTCTCGCTCTCTTTCTCTCTCTCTCTGTTTGAGTTTAAGTGGTTGTGTGTGTGTTTTTTGCTTGAGGACCCATTGCTTTGGACTCAGAGTAAAAGCATCTGTCTCGAAATTGGACGTTTATTTTTATGCTCGCAGTTTATTTTTGGCATTCATAAGCAAATGAGATGTACCATATGCCTACTTATCTCTGTATCTCTCAAGGAGTAAGCAGACTCCAGATCCGTGCATTGCACGCTTTAGCTGTCCATCCATCTAGGTTACTTGGAACCGTCATATCTGCCCCGTTCCCCAGCAAGTCAAGTATTGCTCCTGATTGTTTACATAAAGTTCAAATGAAGTCCCTCATTACCCGCTCGCCTATTGGCTCCTGTTTATGGATCATTGACTGTGTTGGCGCTGTTGCATCGACTTCCCTCTTATCCCCGCTGCTGGGACGAGTGGGAGGTCGGCGGCGCGCACATGCTCTCGCAGCGGGGACGTGTTCGATGAAACGATCAAGGGCTCTCTCTCTCTCTCTCTCTCTCTCTCTCTCTCTCTCTCTCTCTCTCTCTCCCCCTCTCTCCCGGGAAGCGTTGTGTGTCCGGAGCGGCGGTGAACCAAGCCCAAGGCCGGGGGAAGTGGGTGGTCAAGGTTGCGCCGGGTCAGTGAGATTAGCCCCGGCGTGCTGTATAACAAAGGGCCGGATGGTCAGGTGCCGCAAAGTCTGGATCAAAGTATCGGGTGTAGGACAAGTGGGGCGTAAAACAGGGATGAGCTGTGGATTTCAGCGGACTAATCGGAACGGATGCTTCCAGTTCATTAATGGGTCCTCAAGTAACGGCCAGGGTCTCCGTGGTTGTTTCTCCCTTTTGACCAAGATTTTTAATTAAATTACTTGTAGGGTCCTATATTACACAAAACGTTTTGGGGTAATTCTGTAGTATACCAAGATCATTTACTTTCGTGAAAGTGGCAAAAGAAGTACAAACATATTCACAATAAATATAAGTACTAATTTATTTTTTTAATTATGTAGAATTATTTTTGATTTAGTGGATTATACCTCTAAAGCATCACTGATGCAATAAGCAACATATACACATAGTCATAGTGGAGCTAAATTCATAATGCATTTTTATTATTATATTACAACGTGTTTGTAGGTAAGAAGAAGAAAAGAAGATGGGTGTATCGGTCAAAACAACTAGATGCACTGGTATTGTTTTGTCCTCTCCCTTCATCTGGCCAAAATTGCCATGAGCTTGGATGTGGTCTAGTCTCCCCGCTGTCCAGGGTGCTGAATTTGCTGGACCCACAGCACCCGGGACATCTGTTCTCTGTCCAAGGTGCTGAAACCCTCCCAAGCAGCACTCCCTGTTTTCATTCAATGAAGGCCAACCAACCTCCTTTTTGTATTACTTTGTAGGCCTCCCTGACTCAAACTAACTGTGTATATACTTTATATATTATTTTGCCAGTTTTTGCTATCCATCCATCCATTATCTGAACCGCTTATCCTCTTTAATACAATTCGTACAAACGCACATCCGAAAACCACATTCATCCTGACGGGGTCACTAGCTGCCATGTCGTTCAGCTCGGGGCTTCCCAAGCTTTGTCATATCAACAACCCCCCAAGCACATATTCCCAACTGACAAGTTTGTCATCCAGTCTCTGGGGATTTGGTGTTAAAACGTGCTTTGATACAGATTATATCATGTTTATTGGCCTACTGTATAATTAAGAAAGCAGAACCACTCATCAAAATCAGCACAATTAGGCTTTGATGTAGTACTTTTTCTTTGCGATAGCGTGGAGTGAATAAAATAACATTGAAATTAAGCCACTTGAAGAGCTTTAAAGCTTGACAGTGTAATTATATTGAACTATTATTTAGTATCCTAATCGAACAGGAAGACAGTGCAGGGTTACAGAGATAGATGAAGTTAAGTTTATCGGAGAGACAACGCGCACCCCTCCCTCCTTCACGCGCCTCTCGGGCGACTAGCAGCTCTTCAGAACTCTGCTCGAGGACATTCCGGGAACCATCTGTTTCCGGCAGAGCGCCGGGCGCGGGGCACGCAGGAAGCGAGGCTCACAAATTTGCGAGGAAAGGTGGTTGTCTGCCAATGTACTTGTTGTGATATATCGCCCTCCCCCCTCCGCCTGCATTCCTCTCTGCCGCGTCGTACCCAACAGGAGAAAATGAAGTGTTGCAGAACAGAACGGAACAACAAACGGATAATTCTGCACGAGGAGAGGGTGTCAAACTAGACATTGCCGTTATCACTGGTGAAGGGACCAGGAAACTGATTGTGGTTCAGCTCTCTATACCTGTTCGTTCATCATAATCCACTATTAATGGAAGTTAGGGCTGCTTCATGCAAACACATACCAGGTGTTCAGGCAAGTGTGTGTGTGAGGGAGAGGAGGAGGGAGGAAGATAGTTAGTGTCAAGGTAAACTGGCAGAGAGACAAACCGATCTCCACCTCTCCGATGAGAAGTGCCCTGGGCATTAGCAGCAAGGACTGTAATACTGCACTGTGGAGGATATGATCTTCCCATCTTTCTACTCTACTCCTACTTCTACTTGTAATCAAATTGAAATATCCCAGTGGCCTTTTCCTAGTTTAACTTAAATGTTAATATGCAGGAAAATGACGAGCACTGTGATTTAAAGACTATTGTCATTAGCGAGATGATACTGTTTGTGGATTTTGGTCTGATCTAAAAAAATATGATGAGATATCCACTTGCTCCCACTTTAGGGGGTGTGTTTTCTCCCACCCCTACAAAGGTGAGATGATGGGGCCTGCAGATGCATCATCTGAGACCAAAGGAATCTGCAGACACTTCCCAGTGAGTGGTGTTAACAGGACCATAGCCGGAGGCAAAGGAAAGAGGTCTCTCTTCATGTGTGCAGGACATCATCTTTCTTGTATGTTGTTTTTAACTATATTTTCATGATATACATTCACACGCGTTATGGATGGCTGTGGAGACACAGGCAGTATTCTTGTTTGACATTGTAGCCATAAAAAAATAATTCAGAACACCATCTGACACCATAATAAAAAAATAATAAAAATTGTTAATTCATAAAGTGAGTAAGTCATTTTACAGTTCCAGCATGTTTCTTTGAGCTTAGAAAGCACACGGTTTAGAAAGAATAGTAAACTTACTCAGGACTCGATCTTTAAATAACTTTATCACAAAAACAAACTGCTACAAAGGTGTATCATGTTACATATAAAGCCAATTAACAGCAATCGTCAGCTTGGAACAGGTCTGGCAATTAACGCTTTGATCTGTGAGTTTTTAAAGTAACATAAAGGAACTAAAATAACTTATTATTATTATTATTGTATATTCTTTGCTACGGTAAGTTATTTGTTTAGTCAACAAATCTGCAAAGTCTTGAAAATCTGCACAAATGTATACCAATCACAAATTGAATGAACAAATAATAATGACAAGGTAAAATTAAATTGAAATTGACAAATACAATTTCTGCGGCTTTGACAAACACTGCTGATGTAACCATAGCTTACCTTTTCACTACAAAGTCTTTGATGAGGAAAAAGCTATTTTTTCTAACCCCTGTATTTCTTCACCAGTATTGTGTATGTTTCTCTTTGCCATATTGCAGAGTCTCGGAGAAGAATGTTATCACATTTGGAGAGTGATATTGATTAATGAGAACCTTTTTGTCACACACCGAGGCTACGGGAGACTGATCACTGAAGATCAAAACAAAGGAGAGAGCCAGGTAAGAGCAAACAAGGAGGAACAATAAGTACAACTGACAATGGTAGACACAGTGTTGTTAGCCAGAACATGACTGGAGAGATAACGAAAAAGGTGTGTGTGTGTGTGTGTGTGTGTGTGTGTGTGGGGGGGGGGATCTTACAAAGTAAAACGAAGAAGTACCACAAAGAAGGATGGAAGTAGTGGAAACGGAGAGATAGAGAAGGAAAGGAGGAATGAGAGATAATTGCATTAGAAAGAAGAGAGGGCCAAAAGGAAGGAAATGATTAGAGGAGAAGGGACTGATATCCGATAGAAAGAAGGAGAGATGGAGGAGGGGATGGGCGGGAGAGGAGGGCTCACTTACCGCCCGCCGTTCAATATATACTGACACTCTTTCTCTGTGTCAATACACAAACACGCCTTGTGTGTGTGTGTGTGTGTGTGTGTGTTGGTATAGCTCTGTTAATCCTAGTCCAGCATCCTATCTCACTTGTCTCATCCGCGGTCTCCAAGGAGCGTTCATGTCAGTCTCACTCGTTCCCCGTCGCAGGTCGTCTTGAACTTCCATGTTGTCTTCTCCAGTCACCCCTTAAAATGTAATTGATTGTTTACAATTTCAGTTTTTTTGTTTTTGTTTATTCTTTACATTTTTCAACTACCGTTCACATTAGTTTGATATATTTTTTATGAACAATCGCTGAATGTCTTTTGCTCGCAACCAAGCCATCATTAAATACTGTCTTGTTTGGTCGGTCTGATGCCTTTGAAATATAAACAACCTTCGTCTCTTCATCTCTCTTTGTTCTTCTTTCTGGCATGTGCCTCTGTGCTGCTTCTTCTTTCACCTTGTATTTATCTCGCCTCAAAGTTATACTATCTCGCCAAATATCTCTCTTGCCTCGCCATCTATCAACTGCTCTCCCCTTCTCTCTCTCTCTCCCTCTCCCTCCCTCCCCCCCTCCTTCTTTCCAGGCGGCCTACCTTTTGTCATTGACCCCTGCCCTGGGTGTCTGGGCATTGACTGGCTCTCTCCGTGTCACTGGAGCTCCCTGTCAATACTTACCAGGTTTGGCCACCCTCTGTGCTGTGGTCAGGGAGTGGGGGAGAGAGGGAGATACACGAGATGCTCCACAGCACCGGGAGATAAAATAAAAATGAACGCGAGGAGAGTAAAACAAAGAGGGATGGAGAAGAAAATGATGGAGAGAGGCAGTGTGTGAAGCAGCTGGTCAGCAACCTTATAAGGCTGTTCCACTTTAGTAGAGCCTTCTTGGCATGTGAAGCAGTGTATGAGCTCATGAACAGTGTAACACAGTGTACAATTATATGTTTTAGCAAGTCCTTCTTTATTTTAATTATGAACGTTGAGGAAAATAATGCCTAGAATTAGAGATGAGCACATAAGTTAATGATAACTGCATTAATAGTTTCTCACTAAACAAAGGTAATTTCTGCAACATTATTGTTTTGCCACCATGTTACCTCATCTCTATTGCAAGTTGAGATGAAAAGTTTTAAAGTTCATCTCATGATTCAGGAATAAACAGGAGCTCAAGAATAAAATTAAAGCAGAAATTAGAGGGGCTATTCTGTGTTAAACAAATTAAACTTCATAAAAATAAACTCAGTCTACATCACTGGTGCATGTAAAGCATTGACTAGGTGAATCTTCATGTTTTCTATTATGCAATATCTGTCCTTTTCATTCAATTTCAACTGCAGTCTTTTGTCAAGCTGCTCTTAAAACCAATAGAATTACAAAATACAATACAGCAAAATCAGCAAGTCTGTCTGGCATATGTGATAATAAGAAGAGTTACAACTTAGAATATACAAATCACAAGTTAATAGCAGCTTTTATGAGAAAAAAATAAATATGCAATAAAACAAGTGAGATAAATAAAAAAGCTATTAATATAAGAACTTCATCATATATATTTATTTTTCATTGGTACTCATGAAGTCATGATAATTAGAACCATATTGTGTCAATTAATTCATGATATCTTTTACTGATCTTTTCAATGGACTGATTTACTGTTCATAGTACTTATGTTTATAATTGGGTGGATTTTGGTCCCTACTGTTGTATAGAACAAGATTCACTGATTGAATGACTTAAGGTCTTTTTGAGGTGTCAGAGCCCTTGATCAGCTTTATATCGTATAACCTGTTTATTTATAAGCAATGGGTCAAGCTCATGTTGTCGCAATGCATGCAAATCATGATTGATGAATTGGCTCCATGTTTAATAAGGTCAGTCTACAAATTAACTTTAGATACACTAGTAAACACTAATAAACTTTAGAAAAAGATTAACGTTTTGTTATTGATAAATCATATTTGATTGGTTATCAAAATTATTAAAAAACGTTAGTAATGTACAGAAGATTTTATTTTTAGGGCATCAGGGATTTGTGTGGCGGCAGCTGACATTGGTGGGTTGTGTGTGTGAGTGTGTGAGTGTGTGAGTGTGCGTGCGTGCACGCAGACTAAATGCCAAAACGCATTGTGACAGATTTAGGATTGGCGTGCTGATAGCTTCATATGTGTTGTTCATACTTATTGATAAACATAGATGTATGTATGTGTGCTCTCAGGTGAACAATGATGGAGTGCTGCAGGGATGCTAATAGTTTCGTGGGCCAACCCCTGAAGTTATCATCGCACTGTTTCCAAGCCAAAGCAATTTGTCCATGATATATACATGTTTTCTTCAGCAAGATAATCTTCACAAATGAACACCACTTTCAGGATATTTGAAGTTTGAATGCAATCGTAAACAGCTAATACATAGAAACTACACCACGGTCACATGACAGAACAAGGCTGTAAAAACGCACTAGTAGACCTTGTGTAGTCTCATCTAGCCATTTGTTAGCAAACATGTTTTAAGGCATGCAAACGCTTCTTAAGCTTGTGTTAACCAAAGATTTACAAAAAAAAACACTGAGTTCGAGAAGAGTAAACTGGAAGGGCAAAAATGCTAACTCACCTCTGGGTTTTAGGACTCATTCCTGCAGCGACGTGAGAAGCCCAACCTCAGCCTGTCATTATAGATGTCCTTCTGTACACCCTCGTCCAGAATTCATACAGTATCATTTATAAACTCACTGTGAGCGTCACTCCCTATTTTACAGTCTACTCCATCTGCAGCACGCTCGGCCTCCTGTTCCCTCTTTCCCTCTTTCCTCTTTACTCTTTTCATTTCCTCTAATCTCTCACTCTCCCTTGCTCTACCTCCGTGTCACTTTGATTTCCCTATCCACTGGCCTGTGGGATGTGTGTGTGTGTATGTGTGAGGGAGAAAGGGACCGTGTGTGTGAGCATGTGTGGTGTCTTTAAGAGAGCATGACTTAATTGTGTAAAGCAGTTTCACAATTGTCAGAGTGTTAGTGGATGCATCCTTTAGCACATCGGTTTATGTGGCATTGGAATTACATGGAATGTCTCATGTAATCCACGTAGCGTTTTCTATTTCGGTTGCAGGTGTCCCAATGCGTTCTCTGCTTTGTTTAAACTATATTTATATGGGTATCAGCATGAGGCTTTTCATGCATATAGCTGTCCAAGTATATGATCGTGCATATGACTGTGTGTCCATGCATGCGTGCTTGCCGGCGTACGTTTCATGAATATGTCTATGTTTGTGTATGTGTGTGTGCACAGACGCCTCTGCGTCTGGGCTCGAGCCTGGATGGGCCCATCTATATGAGAGTAGACAGTGTGCGCGTGGAGAGCAGGGGAGTGAGAAGGACGTAGCGGCGGTTGGGGGGGCGGGAGGCAGAAAGCCAGGCCGAGGGGCCCCCTCTCGTAGACAGTTTGACTGATGACATGCATTAAACAGTTAATCTGTCTGATTGAATGTTTGCTTCCTCCAAATTGAAACATTAAACAACAAGGCGAGAGAGAGAGGGAGGGGAGAGCCCGAAGAGGAGAGAGGGATATGGCTTCATCTATTGCCCAAATCATGCAAAGCATGAGACTGGAATATATAATACTGTCCTGTGAGCTAGCGAGAGGGGGAGCGAGAGGAGGAGAGAGATTGGAAGGGACAGAGAGAGGAGTGTGAATGAGGGAAAGAGAAAACGAGTGAGGGAGAGAGATGAGAATGGAAAGGCTCTGGGTATGGTGGAGGGGGAAAGAGTTAGCGGGGGGAGAGGAATAGAGAGAAAGGGATCAGTGAGATGGAGAGGATACAGGAGAATAGGCCCATAGAGAGAAGCTACGCAGAGCCAAAGTTCTCTTTAGCTGACAGTGTAACGGAGAAAAAAAAGCAAAATGATTAAACAGCATCAGTTTAAAAGGATTATGTCGGTCTTATAAAGAGAGGAACACTTTAACAATTACCGCACCTTCTCTCTTTTGAACCTCACACAGATGCAGCCAAAACCAATTTATTTTATGCAGGTTTAAGTCACTTGTCTGTCCTTGTTGAGTGGCTTTATGATCCAAACAGGAAGAGAGGAGGCAGTTGTCACTATTTCCTAAGCTGGTTTTACTTCCTGGGGTCGTGACCCCTCTCACGGATTCTGGAACCTCCTTATGTTGTCAGCTCGCTCCCGGTGGTGCTGACACAGAAAGGCGCACCCTTTTAGACAACATCATTATGGGCTCACATATGACAAGCATCTACTGATAAATGTAGCGGCATTTCTTAGTGTGTCTTCAGCCAGAGAAAACAAATCTAGACATTTTTAATATTGTCACGAGTTACACCCACCCCATAATAATGATTGATTCTCCGAACCAAACAGTTTTTTGTTCAGTGCGGAACAAAAATCAAAGTCCTGGATCAAAGAGCTTGGTCTTAATGTTGATGTTGAACTGAAATGTATTTTCTGGTCCTTTCTGCTATACGAATATGTATATATATATATATATATATATATATATATATATATATATATATATATATATATAATGAGACTTCAGCTATTCTTTGAAAGAGGATAAAACTGTTTCTGGACACATTTTGTGGTATCGGTGTTTAAGCTTCAAGCCTTCAGGTGTTTCCCATGAGGCAGTGTTTGATTAACATCTCAGAGCAGGTGTTACGAGAAGATGTGCTGCCAACTTTCATGGTGAGCGTCACAATGACTTGATAATAAAAAAATGGAAAAAAATCAACCCCCAATTTTTCAATAAGCCCACATAGCGAAGGCTGTCAGCTGTTAGCAATTTGAACACACAACTTTGTCAGCACTTGTGACGCTGTTAAGTTTGTATGGCACATTCAGAAAGGGGTCGTTAATTAGCCCAGCATGCTGATGTTAGCATGAATCCCCACTAGACATTACTTTTTGTTCAACTTATTTCACACCTACTGAGTAATTAAACAAAGGAGGGTGGTCTAGTGAACATTAGTAGTCTATCTTTCATTTCAGTGTAGTCGTGGTGCTGGCAAACGACCAAACTGTCAAAACTCAACGTGTAGTCCTGTGACTTCAGCACTCTTTATGTTAACCCGTACTTTAAATTACAACATGAAGTAACATGCAAAAAAAAACAGCATCCACACTTCTAGTCACTGATAAGAATTCAGGCCTCCTAGAAAATATGGATATTGGTAGCGTTAAAAGTGCATAAAATAGATTAGATATAAAAAGTGGTCTTTTTTTGTAGTTATGGTTTTGGCCAAATAAAGTCACAAGTCAAAAAATACCATAATTTCAGTGCCTATTAGATATGTTTTTACAGAGCAGCAGACGAATGCACCAGCCGAAGGAGACGGATAAACGATGGGTTTGCTTTTAACAGAGCCGTTGCCACAGAAATGCTGGTAGTAGATTGGGAGAAATTGGGTGACCCCTATGCTGGTAATGTGATATGTCATTTAGCCTTAGCCCGACCCTGTCCCCTCCCAGGGTTCACGGCCGTCACCATGCTGAAAATGGGCTTCCCTTCCCTTTGTCTCAAGTGCATATTCTCCTCCTCAAAATGACCATCATTTTCTACCCCGGCTGATTTTGGTCCAGCTCTAAGACTGAGGTATAATTGCACAAACAGGTCTTGAAGAGCACATAAGCTTAAAGCCACTTTACCACCCAACAGTCAGAGCAGTGAGAGAAAAGAGGGGGAAAAAAACAACGAGGGAAGATGAAAACATTAATGGATAGGTTGCAGGATGGACAGATAAATTGATAGATCTTTTAGAGAAGGTCAAACTTCTGTGCCCACACGCGAGACCATCATGAAGAGAAGAGAAATTGATTGCCGCTCACAAAGGCGCTGAAATGACTAGAGAAATTATTTTCTGGGCAATGAACATGCTAGGAGGTGTGAGGGGAGGGGGGGGGGGCAAGAGAGAGAGAGAGAGCTGAGAGAAAGTGCAAACCTTTCTCACAGGGTACAAAATGGCTCAAGCCGACTGCTGTCAAGTGGAGTTGTTGGTGAGAAGCTCATTGAGTTGTTCTTCAGGTAGATCCCCACCGAGCCGGCGGAGGGTTGTTTGTTCATGTTTGTGTGTACGTGTCTGAAGGGTTATCTAAATCGCAACAATTTTAAATGACAAAAGGCAGCTTTTGTAATTCCCCTCAGGAAAACATACGCATTGGAATGTTCTGATCCAGCACCCTGACTGTCAGCATGAGCACTTTGGTTAAAGTTGGTTATGTTCAGACACAATTTGCAACATTCATGGTCATGGTCATGGTTGGAATGAATAGTAATAATTTCTACAGCTGCTAGCCGTCTTTGTCACTCAACAGAAACCGACGTTATTGTTGTTTTTGGCAGTCTCCCAAATCCAGAATCCAATTATGTTCTGACAATCACACCTACTCTCTCTCAGGCTCTCTTTAAAAAAAAATGTATACTAACATTTCCATCACTTGTATATGTAAAAATTAGTGAAACCCTATAAATACCTTTAATCCATTCCTTTAAGACACCAGACTTTTCTCTTAACTGGGTTGACCTTTACACCGGAGTCGCCCGAAGAAGAGTTAAAACAGGAGATGTCCTGCATCATATCATTGGGCTGCACCACATCTGCTCTGTACTTGTTTCTGTGACCCTCCAGTTGCACCGTGCATGTGTTGTACTCCAGACCGAGTCCCAGCCTTCATTCAACAGCCTGGAGTCGCACCAGGAAGTGAAATCTTCACGGCCAGACTGATTTCAATGTCCATATATGACTTCTGAGAATTGTATTATGTAGTGAGTATTGTTTTAAGATGGAACATACTATCCTAACCTTAAAGTTGCTTGAATTCCAAAACTGTTTATTTGTACAGAATAAATTCACTTAACCTGAAATCTTTCCTTGTACAGTTTGTTTTCTGAAAAAGCTCTCACTTTACTTTCTTGCATCGTCAATGGCTCCCGTCACAAAGGCCTCTGGTGTCATCACAAGCAAAGCTCTTTGGATCTTTCCACCACTGGTGCATTTAACGTCAGCCTCATGGGGGTGTAAGTGAATGCAAAACAATAAACAAACTGCCCCTGAGAGACTTTAACTAAATGAGTTAAGAGTCACAGTACTTCAGCATTCCCCGCCCCATCCCAAAAATTCCAACAATAATGAATGAATCCTCCTTTACTCTTGGGGTTTGTGCTAAGCACCCATCAACATATACTTTATTTGATGAATGATAACGAGTGATCCTTCGACACATGAAGGCTTGTTCGCACCGACTTATTCTTGCACTTGACAAACCTATTAATTCCTAACCAGATAAACAAATCTTTCACTTCTACATCTTTACCCCATCACCAAAGTGAGCGATCCTCCCGTCTGATGACAATCTCCCCCATACTTTTTTATGACTACGAGGCCCCTTCTTCACCCCTAATGACACTCAGATTGATAGAGGCCTCCACCAGCAGCCCAACAAATGGCCCGGCATCAGGACCAGAGGAATGGAGTACAGTGGCACATATTTAGATTGGGGCGCGCAGACAGAGATGGATCAGGGGGCTTATGTGTGGATAAACAGAGTGAGGTTGATTGCTAGCACAGAGAGGGGCCATTACGGCGAATCCGCACGCTAATCATAATGAATCACTTACTTATTAACCGTTAATTATGGCACGCAAATACATCCCATGCAGGCGAGTGAGCAGGGAGGCAGGCGGTGGTGCCTGCCATCGTTCTGGGGGGTACAGGAGGAGGCGAGGAGGCCACATTAATTTATTCTTATATATTAATTTCCCTAATTAAAACAACAAGGCTGTGGAATAGAAGTGTTTTCTTTGGGTGAAACAAATGAAGGCCCTGGGAAAGCGATATGAAACCAGGCGTGCTGTGGTGTAAACATTAAATCATGTGAAGTGATGGCGCTTGTTCAGCTGTTCATTATTAGAATAGCTTTATCCAATTGGGCTGCCCCCTCTTACCCCTTCCCTTTGTTATTATATCACACAGCGGCCCCTCTTCTGTCATGAAGAGCACACACACTCACTCACTCACACACACACACACACACACACACACACACACACTAATACTCTGGTGATGTGGATGGCAAATTTCAGCATCATTATTCAGTAAATGGCTCACTTGCCAGAGGCAGTATCACAATAAGCTCCAGTTCCTCCTTGAACGCATCCTCCTGAAATGCCATAAAATCAGACAGAAACTTTTTTTCTTCCCCATTTGATTTCCATGTTTATGCCTCCTCTCCACGACTGTACAGGCCTTTTACAGGAGCTAAACAGCTTCCCCCATTTTCTCAAATTCATCTCATCGTCCTCCTCCTCCCTCCTTTTCCACAATGCCGTCCCTCAATTTCCTGATCTCTCGCTGCCTCTCTCTTAGTCCCGGAGTGGCCCACCTGAGCGGTGCGGGGCGCGGTAATGGCGCTAATGCCCGGTAATACGGGCCAGATATTATAATCTCAACACTGTCACATTGCGTTAGCCGCGGGAGACTGACGTGTCAATGCCACGGCGAGCAGGTGACGCGCGGGGCTCAGGAAGCGTGGCCCGGTAATCGCCCAATACAGACACATTTATTTTGGAGTTGAATATTTTCGCCGCGCTGTTTGCGGCGCAGCGCAGCGGCTGTTTAGGGGGGACGTGCGTCAGTCCGGCCACGGAAGAGGCATCTTATCTATATCTAGGTGGTGTAAACTTTCCAACTGAACAGTTAATGAAATAGGCCATTATGAATTTCCACCACACATCTAAAATGACCTGGAATCCGTTTAGGATCTGTACAAAATCAGAAATCATGACTGAATTAATATTTGGAGTTTCTTCTACAGTTTGTTCTGGTGTATTGTTGGATAATATAGGTTAGATTAAATTTATGACATCTCAATATAATTCATTATGTTGTTTCTGTGTGCTGAAACTGAATTAAGTCACTTTTTTGATCAAACAATAGCAACAACGTATCATTGGCATGCATTGTTGAGATTCTATGGTGACAATAATACCCATTTATGGACTTCTATATCTTGAAAGCCAAATAAGTGTTATTGACTATGAATTATAAGTCACCACACACAGGATTGAAAACTTGGATTTACAAACTCACTTGACATTTATTTCTGTATATCTTTCTGGCAGTTAGACCATATAAACAAACATAATATCAGGACACATTATAAAGTCAGAGTTATCTTGAGATAATAATTGTATTTAGAGTTCTCCTAATACATTTCAAATTTATAGTGGATTCAAATACAACTTTATCGTCGGAGTATGTCTGCACATAAAAGGACTGTGACTCCATCCCAGTAGCTCCCAGTAAACTTGATGTGGGATGAGATGCAGATGCAGACAGCTCAACAGACATATAAGGCTCACACATATAAGCACAGAGAGGAGCGATTATATACACGTATACAAAGTGTTTTTGCCTTTGGGTGGTGATGCTACACTTTGTTACATGTCTCGACAGGTATTTCACATCCAGAGTGTACTGCAATATAAACAACACATGTCATTGTATCACTGCATGCTGTGCTGGATTTAAAGATAGACTATAGGCAGTGAGTCATACGAGTCTTATGGGCTGCAGTTTCTAGAGCTTCTTTTTTACCTGACCTTAATGAAAACGATTTACAATAAATACATATGATCTTCTTAATGCATTCCATATGTCTAATAACACATTCACAGAAAACAAATTCATTTCTGCAGGTTTTTGAACACCTTTGCTGATGCTGTAGTGTCGTATTAAATCAACAAACACAAAGTTAAAGGTGTTAATTAAGGCTTGAACTAATTCTGTAACTTATTGAGTACAGCAATTTGAAATCAAAGAGACTTTCTCGTCACGTGATACATACAACCTGCAACAGAAATCAAAACACAACCCTTTCTTGGTGCGTGGACGTCGTATAACTCATATCTGACTCATTTGCTTTGTATTTGAGACCAACACTTGCATAGTAGATGTCAGAGGTTCTGAAAACCAAGACCAAACTATATCAAAAAAGGACATATTAGAGGTGCTGTTGACTAACGCATGCCTTACAATATTCCCTGTCAACGCTCTGTAGCATAACCTGCCATACCTCTAAATAATTTTTGGCCTTTTGTTGGCCGCAACGGCAAAAAGAAAAACGATCTATCCCTCACACGGCCGTCCCCAGTTATGCTCTCGTGGATGCACTGGCTCGTCAGTGATTTATGCGTGTGTGTAATTGAGTGTTAATAAAAAGTGTGTCCGGAGCGCATGTAATTGTGTGTTTTCAAGACCCACCATGTGTGAGCTTGTGTGTAATTGGGTGTTATCGATGTTGTGAGTGTTTGTCGGGGTTGAAAGAGTGAACGGACAGGTTACACTGTGATTGCAGTTTGGAAAATGCCTTCAAAAGTACACACTTTCTCTATCTTCTGAGGCAGGAATTCTTTTTAATACTGTTTAGTTCTTTTTGATTTTAATTTGCTTTACTCAATAAGTTGGAGAATTTGTAAGAGCCACCAAGAACACCAAGAACCTTTATTTTGTGTTTGGCATGAGACTCCAGCATCAGCAAAGGTGTTTAAAAACCTACAGAATACGTTGACGAAGACAATCAGTGAATGTTTTATTGCACATATTAGCAGAGTGGAGTTTAGGGTATAAAGGATACTTAGGATATAACATTGAGCAACATGTGTATGAAAAATATTCGTATTGTAGTATTTCCCCATATTTTATGATATTTCTTATACATTTTGTGCTATATTTGTGTATGCGTTTAGTGTTGCTGAAACATAATAGGTGTGTGTGTGTGTGTGTGTGTGTGTGTGTGTGTGAGAGAGAGAGAGAGAGAGAGTGTGTGTGTGTGAAGGTGATGGCAGTGTATAGAAGTGTGTGTATATATAGTGTGGTGCGGGTGTTGTTTAATTGATGCGGGCTGGCCATCGATCCCTCCCGCCCAGCCTAATGAAGGCCTGATTGGTTTGTGAGGGCTGGCTGGTTCTGCTTAGCTGCCTCTGCCTGCTGCCCTGGCTGCACACACCATAATACACACACACTCAATTCAACATCATTCTTCTCTTTCTCTTTCTTTCTTGGTCTCATGCTTTGTCTCCCACTTTTTACATTTCTGCCCTGCCTTTCTTATTGTCTCACTGTCTCTAACTCACTCCTTCTCTCCTCTACTCTTCACAGTGGTGCGTTCATTCACTAGTTTGAATCCTAAAATGGCATCTCCATTCCCCATAATTCTCTCTGCTGAGTGCTACACTTACTGATAATAAAAATTCCTTTTTGTTGTTGTTTTGTTGGGTGAAATTTGAAGATACAATGCTCGGTGTTCCATTAATTGTACTCCTCGTGTGCTCAAACCTGACCCTGTAGCTGTATACAATATTGGCCCTTTTTGATCATTTTGAAAAATTTAGGGGATGAAGTGTCGACACAGTGAGTGAAATGATTAGATTAGATTAGATTAGATTCAACTTTATTGTCATTACACATGTACAAGTACAGAGCAACGAAATGCAGTTTAGCATCCAACCAGAAGTGCAATAGCAGTAAATACCAATATACAGATAATAATAAGTATTTTACAGATAATAAGTTAGTGATATAGGTACGGGATATACAGATTGATTGCGGTAATATGTACATGTTATACAGGTTGATTTGTGCATTAAATGTAGGTAGACTATAAGCAGGAACTATAAACATAATTTACAAAAGGCAAATGGGCATATGATAAGTTAAGTAATACAGATTGAGTGAACGTTAAATAGTGCATAATAATAATAAACAGTAGCTGCCTAACGTTACTAGACTAGTGCAATGCTCAGTTTTTAGTGCAGACAGTTCAAAAGTGTTTGAGTGCAGGTGTAAAGTCTTTGGTCAGTGGGGGGAGATGACGAGGAGATGGGTTTGTGGGTGGAGGTGGTTGGGGAGTAGGGGGGGTGTCAGCATGGGGCAGAGTTCAATAAGGAAACAGCTCTGGGGAAGAAACTGTTCCTCAGTCTGCTGGTCCTTGTCCGGAAGCATCTGAACCGTCTGCCTGAGGGCAGGAGGGAAAACAGTCTGTGTGCAGGGTGGGAGGCGTCCTTGAGAATGCTGCGAGCTCGACGCAGACAGCGTTTCCTCTGGATTTCCTCAATGGCCGGAAGTGGAGTTCCTGTGATGCGTTGGGCAGTTTTCACCACCCGCTGCAGTCCCTTGCGCTCCGCAACAGAGCAGCTCCCATACCAGACTGTGACACAGTTGGTTAGGATGCTCTCGATCACACAGCGGTAAAAGTTCACCAGGATGGCTGAAGACAGATGGTTTTTCTTCAGTGTCCTCAAGAAGAAGAGGCGCTGGTGAGCTTTCTTGACAAGGCTGGAGGTGTTGGTGGTCCAAGACAGGTCTTCCGAGATGTGGGTCCCCAGGAACTTGAAGCTGGAGACACGCTCAACATCCATCCCATTGATGTGGATGGGCGCATGCTTGCTTCTTTTCTCCTTCCTGAAGTCCACGATGAGCTCCTTGGTTTTGCTGGTGTTCAGGAGCAGGTTATTTTCGGCGCACCATGTGGCCAGGTGCTGTACCTCTTCCCTGTAGGCTGTCTCATCGTTGTTGCTGATGAGAAATGATGGTGACAGATTCCCATGTGTTGCTATCAGACGGTCTTGTAGAACATGTGAATCCTCCATCGCTCTCTCTGACAGGACCCGTGTCCCGTTTCTCCCGTCTCCATCACTGTCTCTGTAGTGTTGGTGTCTCTGTCTGCCTTTATCTGTCAACCAGCTGGCAAGTCAGTCAGTCAGACGTCACAGTGCTTCTCCCGCCATGGCGGTGCCCATAAATGTCTTTTTGTGTCACTCAGCTCACTACAGACACAGGTATTACACCGCCCTGTTAATGGCTTTGTCAGATGGCCTTTTCACAGAGCCAGTCACGAAGACAGACAGCGGACTGCTATCAGTCTGAGAGAGAGAGAGAGAGAGAGAGAGAGAGAGAGAGAGAGAGAGAGAGAGAGAGAGTGTGTGTGTGTGTGTGTGTGTGTGCACATGTGTATGTTTCGGTCACAGGCCTCAAGACTCCGTTCAGGAAATAAAAAGGCCACCCGAGTATCCGCCATCTGTCATGTATCAGCAAAATTCCTCCGAGTGGCTTTCTAGTCGGGCAGCAGACCAGTCGTTCCCATCCGTCTCTGCCTGTCACACAGCATGCTATCGGACTCAATAAGCTGTCTGATGTGTTATTTCATAGAAAGATGATTACTGGACAAATCCTGAAAGATTCACTTAACAAACCAACATCTCATAAATACAAATTTCAGTCTCTGCTACACAGCGCCGCGATGCCTCGTATACACACACGCACAAACATATATGCACAATGTGTGTGTTTTCGTCAGTGTCACTATAGTGCCAAGTCTGGATAAATATCAACATGTTATTACCAAAAGGTAAAGTTAAGCCTCCATCAGCCAAATGATAATATATTATATTTTTCATACAAAATATTATCTTTGCAACTTTCTGTATTTGATAGCCGGTAAACGTCTCTCTTTTGAGAGAAGGCCGCTTCACCACCACCACGAACAGCTCCATCTTAAAGTATTCAGCGCTGTACTTTCTGGACAACGATTAAAGTGTTTTTTACTCCTTCAAACACATCCAAATGGAAGGCTTAATGTATTTTTTTTCAGGCACTTTCTGTCATAATCTTGTTAAAATAGACAGAACAATGTCCTAGATTTGTCAGAAATATACTGGAATGACAATATAATACCTTCTAATGCTCTCCACTGATAAACCAATATAACAAATAAAGGCATTGATGTTGAAAGTATGCAGATTATGCTTACCACTCACTTTTCATGTGCTTATAGAGGTTGAGGCTTGTACTTTGTATTATTATCAACAAGCCCCATGAATCCCCCAATACATTATTCTGTCATTCTAATACAGAGAACTGTCGCTTTTAGCATGCCGTGCTCAAAGACTATAAAAAAGTGCTTCAGTAAGAGATTATTTTATCTGCAGAAAAATACACATTTACTGTTGTGATTGACTTAAAATAAGCTGCAATTCATGCATTTATCATAAGGGTCATGTCACCAGTGCGACCGCGTCTCTCAGTGTCTCTCACTCTATGGCACAGAGGAATAAGCTACACATCCGGCTACACGGATACACCTTGTTCGTGGGATCAATTCATTGATGCTTTTGGTGCTTTTATTTGGGATTTGTTGACGATAGGAAAAATATAGGATATTGACAGCAGTATCCTTTAGGGACGGCAGGGCCTCACAACGGCGTAAGAGAGCTGCAGGCACAGGGCTTATTCTCCACAGTCTGTATAAAAATTCAACGTACTCTGTAACTGTGCACATTTCAGCAGTTGCAGTGTTTGAGGAGAAGGATGTAGTGAGCGACCAACAGTGCATTGATCAAACTGCCTTTCAACCTGTGGTGCATCTTTATTTCACATCTCTCTGTCTGGTACAGTTGCCCACACCTCTGGCCTCATATACCACAGCCTTCACCTCACCAGGCTTTGCCAACAAATACACAACAGCATACACTGCGATAAGTGGTGTGTGTTTACAGCTTGTTCATTTCCACTCTCCAACTCTCAGCAGAGGAAAAGAACGGGTGAGAGTGGGAAAAAAAGAGAGAGAGAAGGGTAGAAACGATGGGGATAGAGAAGGGGCTTTCGGAAAGGAGAGGGAGGGCTTGTGGGGAGTGTTTTTGTCCTGGAGAGAAATAGCCCTCTAGGTTGTAATTGGAGGTAGAGAGAGAGGGAGAGAAAGAGAGCGAGGGAGAGGAGGGAGGAAGAGACAGGAGAAATTGCTTGGCTGGGGCTGTGTGGGATGATAGTGTTTTTGACAGGTAAATAAGGCTGTGATTGTCGACAGTTACACTGCACCTCGCTGACCCTCACACACACCGGCCTCCTCCATCTATATTTCACTCTGACACACATGCTGACTCTCTGCCTCTCTCTCGCTCTCTCTCTCTCTCTCTCTCTCCCTCCCCCCCTCCCGACACACACTCATTTGTGCACGTACATGCACAGAAATACCCCAGACAGTGATGTTATCATAACTTACCCTTTTTTACATGTCATACAATGCACAAGTTAACAGTGCTTTTGAAGTTATCTCAATATTTGACTAACTCACCAACTTCCTAGTTTAATGACTGAAAACTATAATGAAACTCCTGTGTAATAAGGATTAAGCATCATTATTACAGTCCGATGGTCCTTAAGTCCCATCTCAAACACCACTAACAATGTTTTGAAATGCACAATGAGAGCAGCATTTATTCAGCGTGTATCTTAATGGGGTGAGATCAAATGAATGCAGTTGCATTATTGGTATTATTATATATAACAACATTAGAGCTGTATAAGCTTCACAAATGTGGTTGGTTTTAATGCACGGTCATATTTGCTTGTATTGTGCAGGGGTCTGTTATTTTGTCCACCCTTATCATAGTCAACATATAAGTATCTTGAGGCTATCTTTCTGTTTTTATGTGTATTTAGATAGATAGATAGATAGATAGATAGATAGATAGATAGATAGATAGATAGATAGATAGATAGATAGATAGATAGATAGATAGATAGATAGATAGATAGATAGATAGATAGATAGATAGTCTGACTGCCTCTGTCTCTGCATCACTGCCAGTATAGTATCTCTTCTTCCTATCCCTTTTCCCCTTCCTTCCATCTTCCCATTCTCTTTTATCAAGTCAACAGCCGTCTCCCCCTCCCCTCCCGCCTGCCCTTGCCTCCCACCTCTCCCCTCCCCTCCCTCCCCCTCCCGCTCTCTCTCTCCCTCTCTCACTTCAATCTCAAGTGTTTTCAATTTTATTCTAGAGTGGAATTAACTACCCCCGATGTCAAATTGCCGACGAAATCGATAATAATATCTTTACAAAAGAGGATATTCCAGTCTCTCGCGTCGGCTTTTGAAAAATGGAAAATTTAGCCGAGATTGATTCATTAGTTGACACGTTATAGGACGGTATAAGTATTGATCGCGGCCTGTCATGTCCCATCTCGGCTAATCGAAGCTGAGGCGCTCTGTCGATGGGCGCATTTTTCATAATTCCGTCGCCGGGGAGAGAGACCAGCCGGCAGAGGCGACTGCAAGGCACAGAGAGAAAAAGAGGAGAGTAAAGGGGGGCAGAAGAAAGATAGGCGGGGGGAGAGAGATGACTTGGGGGGGAAATAGGTAGGGGGCAAAGAGTGGAAGAGCGAGAAATAGAGTGAAAAAGAGGCATGGGGTAAAAAAAAAAAAAAACGGAGGGAAAAGGAGAGAACAGCTTTGTGTGTTTGTGCGCGTGTGCGCGCGCGCGCCGAACCGTGTGTCCGTACAGCATCTCCAGCCCAGAGGCCTCGGGGTGAGGCAGAGAGGCAGCCACGGGGAGGAGAGGGTATGTTAATGGTGCAGGTATTGGGGCGTAGATAATTAATGCATTAACTAATTAAAGTCAAGCGGGGGAGATAACGAGGTGGAGGGAAGTATAAGGAAAAGGGAAAAGACGGCGGGATGGAGGGAGGAGAATTAGGGCGACGACAGGGGAAGAATGGGTTTTAATAGCGAGCGAGGGGATGTGGAGAGGTGTGAAAAAGGAGAGATGAGCAGGAGGATGAAGGAGACTGAGAGGAGGTGTTGGGTGGGGGCGGGGGTGGGGGGAATAAATAGAAATTGAATGGCTCGGGTGCGAGCAGGGAGAAGTTCTGAGGCGGAAAAAAATATAAAGAGGAGTGAGAGAAGACACAACGACAATGATGGAGAAACTTTTGATAGTTGTGCGATTCGTTTGGAAAGTTGGCATTGGCGTGCTCAGGACTTATAAGTCCAACATAATGCCACTCCTCTGGCAGTCTTGTCACGAGTTGCACAAATCCAGGGGGCCCGTCAATCAACAAAAGGAGGTTGTTGCAAAGGAATGGATGGAGTTTACCTGTTTGTCTTTTGGTCTGAAGTCTGAAACCCCCCAGACTATATTGTTCCCTGTTGGATATAGAGCATTACATTTGAGGTCATCATATAGCACAAGGAGCCACAGGTTTTGAAATAAAGGTGAAGAATCCTGCCAGAGGTCAAGAAACAATGTAGTCTAATGCATGAGCACTTTTATCTTTTAGACTATCTAGTGCCACCAAATTATAGCACACTATACTTTACAATGATCCTCAAAGGCTTCACAAATAAAATGACAAGAATCCATTCATCCACCATAAACTAATGTCATAAAAGGAAACCTACAGTCCAGTGAGGGGCCGGAGGTTTTCAAAGAGTCAGTGTCTCAGGAGCTCATCGTTTCTTTCTGTTACATAACAACTCACATCCAAAAAGATTTCTTTGTCGGGTTAATTTCGTTAGTTTGGTTGCTTGTGACCGACCTCTGCAACATTCACGTGCAGTTTAAACCATTGGTGTATTTTATTTATTTTTTGTCAACAAACCACCAAATTATAGCTCACCAGGATACAACGAGTCTTGGAGGTTTCACAGATAAAATGCCCAACATGAATTCATCCATAATAAAAGAAAAACGTGCCATGAAGGACAACAAAACAACAACACATTTGTGTCTATAATTGTTAATGTATTGTCATTTTAAACACAGCATATTTTAATAATCCAATGCTGTGTCTTTGTAAGCATGTTGTGTTGAAAACCAGACACACAGATGTGCTGAAAATGACACATCAACTGTCAGAGTGAAGTAGAAGCAGCTCAAATGAGCCTGTGCCCTCGCGTGCAAAGGGAAAGCCACGTGAATCTCAATCCCATAATTGATTTTGATAAACTAACGTGCATGCTGTGAGGAAGTCCTCTTGCATTGAGAGAAAATGGGAGTGTGTCCGAGAGGCTACCCCAAATCAGCAATGATAAACGTGGAGCTGAAATGGGTTGTGGGACGGAATCAAGAGAAATGAGATACACCAAATTAGAAGAGATTGGCTTGATGGACTTGGATTAGAAGGAAAAGAGGTATATAGGGAGGGGATGACGAGAAAAGGAGGAGAGTGAGTGAGGGAGTGAGTGAGTGCATATGTGGAAGATGGGGAGAAATAGAGGGGAGGGGGGTCTCGGTACTTGGCAGTCTCTGGGTATCTCAGGTTCTCTCCGGCCGGGAAAGCGGTCGATATTTAATTGTTATTGCTAGCATGGAACGCACGGAAGCGGGGCCTGTACGAAAATTTCTCATTTATTTGGTATTCTTGTTTTCTCTCCTTTTCCTCCTTCCACCCGGCGCCCCTCTTTGCGGGGTGAGGTGGAGGAAAGTGAGGGGAGGTGTGTGTGTGTGTGTGTGTGTGTGTGTGTGTGTGTGTGTGTGTGTGTGTGTGTGTGTGGCGGTGGTGGTGGGGTGGTTGGGTGGGGGTGTGTGGGTGGTGGTGGTGGTGGGGGGGTCTTGTGTGCGCGCTGGGGGCAAATGGAGAAAGGGGATGAGATCCTTGGATGAAATCTGAAGGGGGGAAAACCACCGCGTCCTCCTCTCCCAAGTTTAGTTTCTGTCCCCAGACACATCATATCCACCCCCTTTCACCTCCGCGCTGTCCCCTCCACTCCTCCCTCCATCTTCCCCACCTGTCCAAAATGAAAAATCCGTCATTTTCATCAAACGTCCAACCAAATATTATCTGCACTCCATTCCCAGAGATCGAATCTTATTTAGGGGCGACGGGATTCGCCATCTGTTTTCAAATTTCATTCCTCCATGAACTTTATTTTCACTCGACTTCGGACAAAATTATAACCTGATCGATCCTCTTTCTGGCCGCCACCGGTCTACATATATTTTCCTCGTGCGGTCTCTTCACTGTGCAGGTCAATTTTCTGTCGCACGTCCACGGGAACACGTGCACACAACACAGTCTGCAGCCGATAGAAACTTAAATGCAGTCGGGCTGATGTGAGGTGGAGGTTCAGGCTTCGCACCTTCTCTTTTTTCCTCCCCCCTTCTCTCCCTTTCTCTCTCTCTCTTGCTCTGCGCTTTCATCCTCTCATCCCTCCTTGCGCCCGGATCTCTCCCCTCACACCTGCCTATTTCTCCTCGCTTGCCTATTTTGGTTAGATTGCTTAAGTAAACTACATCATACCAATTTCGGACAGTAGCTGGTGGCAGTGGAGTCTCTTTTTGTTTGCCTGTCAACTTTCTGTTGCTCCGAGGACAACTTTTCTCTCGCCAGTCCTGCGCGCTGCTCCCCCCCCCTCTCTCCCCCCTACAGGGCGGCACTCACTCCCATTGCCACTCATAGACCAGTGTAACTCTTCACCAATGTAGTTAAATGCAGAAGGAAGGATGCGCGCTCCGATCTGTTAAATTGCCCAGATTACCATCAGTCCTCTGCGCACGTCGACAGGATTCCCAACAACCCAAGTGGGAGCTGCTGGTGAAGTCAATGAAGGCGCGTCGGTGAAGGTAAGCTCCCTACTTCCCTATTCTGTTCCGGACAAGTGGCATTAATAATTGAGAAACACGTCAGAAATACGATTCTCGTGAGAACTATAATGCTCTTTGGTGAGAGGGAAACATGCGCGTCTCCTGCAGAAATTGATTGATGGAGGCTGTGTACGCTACAGTTGTCGAACAGCGCGCGGTACAATACGTCTCCCTCCAAATGGAGCGGCAACAATTCCTAAAAGGTTTCGTCTTTAACCTGAAAACGTGTTTGTGCTTTACATCCTACTGTGGCTTCGGGGACAGAGGCGTTGGAGCCGACGCGTCGCAAGTGCGAGATGAAAAGTATCAGAGCGAACTTGGGGAATAATGATGTTCACTTGGAAAAAGTTGTCAAAGTCAAAACGGCATCGGTGGCCATCCGTGCATATGTGCGCGCGCAGGGTTGTTTGAAAGGACTTGTAGGCATGCGTATGCTATGGCATGGGGGATTCACACAGTAAACACAAGGAGAGGTGACCATGAAGCTGAGTCTGGTGTACTCAGTTTTATACTTGCATTCCCACAGACTTCATTATTAACAGTAAATCATATATTTAAAGCGGATATTTCTTAAACCTCCATATGAATCCATATTTTACAGCTTTTATATCACATACTTTACGTTTTCATATCTAAACATAACAGACATGCATGTTTAACTTGTGGATGCTGAAGACATCGCGTTCTTGTGGCCTGGGGGTTGTGCTCAGTTGTTTGTGATTATGAAGAGCTGAGAGAACGCAGTGAGACTCTAATCTTTGATGTCCAGCTGATATATACTCTGGAGCTGTTGCTTTGATACAGAATGGGAGACTGACTCTGTGAACTCATACCATGTTTGGTTGAGTTTATCTTTGCGAGCTTCATGTTATCCTCATGATGTCTGTTTCAGAACAAGCGAATGCAGCTCAAGAGGTCAAGGTCACATCGGCTCGTTCACCGCACACATCCTTGAGCAGTCTGGATATCTTTGCACCATCAAAAACCTAAACATTGGCAGTTTTAGTTGATGTTTGATGTTTTCTTACATAATAAGGAAATACAAATTCTCATATTTCACATAAACACCAATTAAATTCACACTATTGCTGACAGTGAACGTGAAACCCTGCATCCCTCTTGTTCGTGGTTCCTCTCCTGTCATATACAGTGTCCAAAATGTTCCCCCCAACCCCCTGCTATTGTCAGCATGACCTTTTCATTGATTTCAAGCTGATGTTACACAAGGTCAAAACATAACTTGTAAAACTGAGATGGCTCCAGCTGAATTTCCCATTTATAGATCAAAATCCAATGTGCAGCATGACATTATACTGCTCTAAGTGTGCCGGGAAATGAGGAATGTCCTCTGTGTTCGAGTTAGCCATGCAGTTACCAGTTGGTGACAATGCAACACTGCTAGGTGCAAAACCGTCTGTGAATAGGGTGACAAATCAGAATCAGCTTTATTGGCCATGTGTGTGTACACACACATGGAATTTGACTCCGGTTACACGTAGCTCTCGCCGTACATAAAACAAGATAAATATAAAAAAGACATTAAAGACAACAGAGTAGAACACAGAAACTAAGCATCAACATTAACATTTAACTAGTATGTACAAATGTGACTAAACACAAAAATGGGCCCTGAGATGGATTGTAGTTTAGAGTCACACTCATCTTGTCGGTTTCATCTTTTTTTTCCGTCTGTATTTTGCAGTTTCAGCATTCATATTTACTTTTCAAAAGCCACGGTGATTTGTTAAAAACCGTCCACAGGACGGGAGATGCAGTCTTTCGTTTTTCGACATCTTTCATGAATTACTGCACTCCTTAAATATGAATTCTCACTAATCTACAATGCAACTGATGAGTAACCTGTTAAGATATTTCCCCTTTTTTAGATGACTACATGTAGAGAGACATCCTTTTATCAGTTTATGCCTTAAATGTTAAAAATTACATTGCGTGCGCAAAAGTAAAGGACCCATGTAGGTAGATCTACATTTTCAGATACAATAAATCAGCATTGAATTCCAGTGTTGGTCTCCTTTTAAGTAGTTGAAATGTAGCAGAGTAGCCTTGCTCAAGGCCGTGTAAATCTAAATACCTGCTTTCATCATGGAGAAGCTCTTCCTCTTGTCGAATGCAGAACCAGGGCTCTTATCTGTAACACCGGCACCCAACATGGAGAGAGTGATGATAGTTCAAACTGCTGTCTTGATATGTTTTTTCTGCAGGGTTTTACTCGCCGATATCCCAGCAGCATCCACTTCTTCCTAAAATAACTTTTCCTATTGACACTGATAATGTGTTAATCAATATGGCAGTTTTGTGCTTATTCTAAACCACATTATATCCGCACCCTCCGCTTGAATCGAGGCTCCGTGAGGGCCCACTGCAAGGGAGCGCCGCTGCATTGATTAGGTATTAGCTTCACCACCTCCGACGCCCAGCCACTTGTTTGCAAACGGGGCTCTATTTCGGAGGTATTCAAACGATCACTAAGCACGGGAGCCAATATTTATAGAGGCTTTAACGGGTTCATTATAGTCAGTGGGGATGGTTCCTCCGAGGGATGAAGCACTCATGGAGGGCCCAGCGGAGTGCGTCCCCATCCACTGAGCATCTGACATACAGTCAATGGCTCGAATCATTCCTCATCTGCTTTATGGCCACAACGACGTTTATAGCTGTTATGGGGTTAAAATAAAAGCATGAATGGATGTGAAGGGCATCACCCTGCTGAATAGAGATTCAGCAGGGTGATGGATTTAATCAAGGGTCACTCTGTGTAAAGTCCATAATCCACTTGGTGACAGTTAGTGCCACCCCAGAGTTTTGCTTGTTGCTTCAAGGGAGGCGATGAAATAAAATGCATTCTACTCATTATGTGAAAAAAAGAGATAATAATCCTGTACACTCTCAATCACTTGTACTTAATTTGCTTTTTGGTCCAAAGATCTGCATCGCGTATCTTCATAAACACCAAAAGCATAATTCTGTCCCAATGTTTTGACCCAATGCACCTGTCAAACGTCCGTACAATAATTGTACATATTTTCTCATGCATAATTTTGATCTTTTCTTCAAACCAAGTGTTTCCCAGATTTCTCTGCAGTAGTTTCACAGTCAAACTTCCTGCACTAACAACATAATTCCATTTACATAAGCACCGTTATTGCACTAAATCATGCACAAAATGCCCAGATTGCAGTATGATGACATGCACGGGGTGCTGAAGTAGCTCCTGCTTCCTCTATTTGTCTTGTTTCACAGTTTGTTGGCACAAAATGTAAGCTCTCGAGCTTGTGTCCGCTCATTTCTCTCTCCTTCCTCGTCCAAATCGTCATTGTTGTCGTGCACTCTCTGCCTCCTTCAGCCCCGTTGAGCTTCTCTTTGAATTGTGTCTCTTGCCAAAATGACCTATTTGTGTTACCCACTTTCTCTCTGCTACCTTCCCATCTTCCGCTACACCCAAAGCAGATTTCCTTTTAGACAGCGCGCCCCCTGTTTTGGAGTCATTGACCCCCCTCAGCTCTCTCCTCTCCCTGCCCCGTCTCCCACTTAACCCCATATTTCACAGCTGAACTACGGCTAATTTCCCCCCAGTCCTCCGAACAGCGCTCTCTCTACCGCTGGAGCATGCTTAATTACCCACAATTAAAGCCAAACGCTAACGAGAAAATTGCTCTGTTATGAAATGACTTCAAAAGAACTAGAGTAAGTAGAATGGATTGGAGGAAAAGTTGGGTATAGCCTCGGGTGGCTGGGAAGAGCTTCTGTGCTGTGTTTCCCCCTCTAGCTGTCTCAGTGGAAGGCAGTAAGCAAAGACTCCGCTGGCAACACCCAAAGCTGTAGACTACAATATTCAACAGCTAAACTCAAGTGTTGGTACTGAGAAAGCACAACTATTCACTTTAGTAATGGAATTAGTAATTTTGAAGCTTTGTTGTGAGAGGGGGCTTTTTTAATCAGAGCAGTTCAAAATATGTTCTCGATATACAGTACGCCTAACTTTTCACGTATCTCACTTAAAGAAATGTGTTCCATTATGTCTCATGACCAGAATACTGCTGGTGTGACCAATGGATTTTTTGTACAGAAGGCCTGCAGTCTGTATGATATGAAATTACAGTTTGTCTCCAAGTTGATGCTTATTACATTTCATGCATTGAAAGTGGCAACCTGTTGTCACTGTGCATGCCACGGTCTTTTAATGTCAAATGTAATGTGTTTATAATGGACAATATTGCACCCAAGATGAGTTTCTGTTTACAGTGACTATGGCCAAAGTGTTTGGAAAACCATGTTTTGCAACACAACACATGTAATAAAGACGTACTGTTTTACATTAGCTGCACAATCCAATTTTAAAGGCTCAATTCACCCAAATGTAAAACAACAACAACAACAAAGGTTCTCACTTCCCTCTCTTATCTAGCGAGGCAACTGGTTTTGTTTTCTTTCGCCCAGGTTTTTTTAGATTTCTTTTAGATTTTTTAGATTTTTTAGGTTTCTGCCTCTATTCCGCCTAAGTAGTCGAGATGAAAGGAATTCCAATCTTGGTGCCCACATCATTGAATAATGACATTTAATCAGACCAAGGGCTTTGAGCTACATACTATCTTAGCATTAAGGCATGCTCACAACGGCAATGCTAACATATTGATTAGAACTCAACACAGCTGATTAAAAGCAGATTGATATTCTTTACTTGATGGTATAGAAACGTTAAGAGATCACCAAAGATGTTACAATTCATCCTGAAGGGGGTGTGAATAGGTTTAGCAAATTTCATGGAAATCCATCTATAATAGTTATTGTGACACTCAAAAGCACAAATGTCAACCTCATGGTGGCGCTAGAGGAAATCTCCAGAATTACCAAAGTCATTGTGCTTCATCCTCTCAGAACTTTGAATCTCTGCTCATATTTTCATGACGATTCATCCAAAAGTTGTTGTGATATTTTAGTCTGGACCAAAAGCGACAGCCAACATTGCCATCCGAAAAGCTGCAAAGCCGCTATATGGCCATATATATTTGAATTATTTCAATACAATATATATATTTGAAATTTGTGTGAAACGACTTTTCGACGACTTTGCTACACGTGAAAATGATTTGAGGTGACTGGCACAAATAAAATGTCTGATTGGTGCCCTCGGAACAAACCCTCCTGCATTTAATAAGGTTTCACAGCGATAGTGAACATGTTCTCGTCACCTAACAGCATTATCTCGGGGAAACCTCGCTGAAACAGCAGCCGAGCTGAATTGAGACACCCAGATGTTAGAGTGTATCCGGCACAATATACCTGACCACAAACCCCCTCCCCGGTCACAGAGGAATGAGCCAACCCCCCGACCCTCCCTCCCAACCCAATCCAATCTACAGCCAGCAAAATGAAACAAATAAACACTAATTCAGATTATTTACGTCCAGTTTACACCACATGACGCAAGGTATGAGAGGGAGAAAGAAGAGCTATATAGTGGCTGGATAATTGTAACAGTGGTAGTAATAAGTGCAGCGGCTACAGTGATAACAATTAGATTTGATTTCATTTGAGAATGCCTCCACAGCTGCTCCCCACTCACCCCCTTAACCCCCTTCTTCCCCCCTCCCCTCTCTCCCTCCCCTCGCTCCTCTCCCCCTAGATTAAAGTGGGTGTGTTAATTCCGTGGTGTAGCGATCGAACAGCTCTGGCAACAATGGGAAATGGGCTATTGATCAGAACAGCTCAGATTAAGACTAGGCAGTGGAGCTCTTTCTTGCTCTCTTTCCCCTCGTTTTCTCTCCATTTCCCATCTTCTTCTGCCTGTCTTCCTGTCTGTCCTGCTTGTGTCATCTCCCCCCCATGCTCCCTCTCTCTTGTCTTTCACACCCTCAAAGAAGAAGAGTGTTTGCATGTATAAGAGAGTCTAAGAGTCTATGAGGATTTCCTTGTCTTGCCTCCTTGTCCTGCCTCCTTGTCCCTCCTCTCTTGCTCTCACCGCTTCCCTCCTAATTTCCATGCCGGCAAGACTATTCTCTTAAAACATTACATTTTAGCTTCATCCAAACTAAAAGGTGCGTAAAGACCGACAACAGTGGCCTGAAGCGGAAGTATAACGCACAGAATGTGAGCCTTTTACCAATTCACTCTGCTGCAATTTGACATCCATTCACATGAGATTTTAGATCAATCAGTCACAGCCAAGCTGTGTTGTGCCACAATTAAAATCCGCCCTATCAGAACAGCTCACATACCAAAATTAGCTGTCATGATCGGGCTGCGGGACAGAACACATTGGATTTGCATTGAATAGACATAAAACATACCAAATGTAAGGAGACAGCAAATCCATACAGTGAAAAGTGAGCTAAGAATCTCCTGCTCTACTTATATTAATTAACTCAGTCAATGGGGATGTGATAGGTCAGTTATTCATCCTCTTCCAGCGCCTCCCCACTCTGTCACATATACCTCCCAGGTGTCAGAGGCACAGACGCTCCAGCTGCTGAACAGGGATCGGCGGGGCAGAAAAAAACTCTCCCGCTGTGGATGTTAGAATGCGCTGGTCTGAGATCAGTTGTTGTCGGTTACTGGCACGTTTCAGTGTGTCTGCGTCTGCTTTTGCCCTTTTGGATTTTAGAGGTGACATGCACAAATGCAACAGACAGTGCATACATGTGCAAATACTGTTATGCACCAGCAGCATGCGCGCACACACACACACACTAGTGGTCACATCAATATTGCCATGACCCTCAGGGGACTTGCAGTATTGGCAAAGCTTTCATCTGCAGAGTGTGTGAGCATCTGATACTCCCTGCACCCAACACACACACACACACACACACACACACACACACACACACACACACACACACACACACATGCTCAAGCTTGACATACAGTAAAACAAATACAAAATAAACAGCCATACACAGAAACAAATACACAAAGCTACACCCAGTGCAGCTTTGGGGTGTCAACCCAAAAATCCGTAAAAAGAGTTGAGTGTCGGGTTGAGGGGTTAATGGTGGAGGCTGAGATCAGCGGTCGACACTAGAGGGCGATAAAGAGGTGCATGGGTTGTGTCTGAGTGTGTGGTGATGTATGTGTATGTCTGTGGCCATTGCCATCTTCCAATGTACCAATATTGCTCCATACATTCAATGTTTTTTGGCGTCAGTTAACAGTGTAAAAAAAGTATTTTGAAAAGGGACGGATGAGGCGTGCAAGGCACCGAGGAGTAAATTTGCCTTTTGTTTTACAAATTCAATTAGGTTAGTGATTAAAGATCATTGTTCTAATCATTGATCGACCTGCTGATTGTTTACTTGATTTCTTGATCAAACATTTTGGTCTATAAAATGTCAGAAAATGGTGAAGAATGCCTTTGTGATGTCTTCAAAAAACAACTCGAACCCCGAAGTTAATCAACTTACATTGATATTAAAACAAATTCATTAAATTGCTGGAATCAGTGACTGTGGAAACAAGAGATGCCCAAATATGACCGCCTCCCAAAGCTGCTTCTTACCTCCAACACCTGGTCGGTGGTGATATGACCCTTTACCCTCTTTCGCATGTTATCAGTGCAGAAGGTTGACCTGAGTCCACAGTCAGTCTTTAGGAATCTGAGTGTCTTCAACTAGACATCCAGCAACCTGTTCTCCATTCCAGCTTCAGTCCCCTTTTCCCATCCTACTATCCCTTCACCTCTTCTCTCCTTTCCTCTTTTGATTCCCTTGTCATAGAGTCCGGCTCGCTGCACTTAAATGAGCTCCATAGGTTTACCTAATTGATTATTAAGTTGCTGATTGGGGATCAATTAAATAATTAAAGTTTGTTAAGGGCAAAGTCGATTTATTGGCACGGGAGCCAGGGCATGCTCTTCTCCACTGTGTGTGTGTGTGTGTGTGTGTGTGTGTGTGTGTGTGTGTGTGTGTGTGTGTGTTCATTCGTGCATAGGGAAGTCAAGTGGTGATGAGTTGATAGAAGTGATGCTATCGAGTTGAAGACAGTTAATGTGTTTCATCGTAATGTGGGTTTTGCTGCAGGGACATCATGGGAAATGTTGACATAACAGGGAATTTATTCTTGGTCTACTAAAGCCAGACTGACAGGTGGAGCTCGACCTTTAGTGAGCGACGGTTTAGATTTCCTTTATATTCGTGGAAGAAAAAGATGCAGTGACCAGGTTGCATTTGACTCTTACCTGAAGTGAAGAAATCACAGGGATTCCTCTGGGTTACGACTTAAATCCACCTTTGGGTTTCGGGGGAGGTTTTCTGTCCTAGAAAACACCTTCAAGAACAATGACCCTCAGTTGCTTTGGCACCAGCAACCAGCAACTCCTTCATGTGACCACTTCCTTTGTCTCTTTGGGGAAGGGCTCCTAGATTCAAGTTGAGCAACTGTTGGGGTCAAATGTTGGTGACTCCTTGGTGACCAGGGAGACCAGGGGAGATGGAGAGGATTTTAATGTGGTGGTCTCTCTCTCTCTCTCTCTCTCTCCCCACACACACACACACTCCTCATATACGAGACACAGCAGCGGAAACGGGTCGAATCCTACTTCAAATTCTCTTTCCTCTCGGCTTGTCGACCGGGGAAAACAAACCGACCTGAGGCACAGCGAATGGGGATTTACTAATTAACTACTTACACACACACACACACACACACACACACACACACACACACACACACACACACACACACACACACACACACACACACAGGGTGAGAGAGAGAGAGAGAGCGCTAGAGAGAGAGAGAGAGACACACACCTCCTCTCCTACCTCCTCCCCCCTCCTCCTCCCCCTCCCCCCTCCCTCCCTTGCTCTCCTCCCGGGTTCAGGTTGGTAGTAGTGCTGCCTCTCCGGTCGCTTGCTAGCTGCGCCGTCAGAGTGAGCGAATGCGTGTGGATAGACTGATCGCACTTCAGCTGGTGAGAGCTTTAACAGCACTTCCTGAAAACACACACCGGAGGTATGTTGTCCGCTTTGTACGTTGTATTACATGTAATAGTTGTCTTTTTTTTTATATTGTGGGAGGGGGTTTCAATTGTGGGTTTATTTCACGAGGAGAAAAAAGTTGTGGTTGTTCACTAGCGAGTGTGTTTATGATATATTTGTGCTGGCGATATTTCTGTTTCTTGTTGTAATAATGTTGCTATTATGGAACCATTGTTTTGCCATGCGTTGCTGTCACTTTGAAGGTCGCAGTTTAACCGTATACCGTAAAAAGTTGAACCGTGCGTAATTTGCGCAGCCTCGTCTTGTTGTTATTATTTGGAAGCTTGGATTTAGCTTTTTTTTATAGCTCTTCTCTTATATTTCTGGAACTTTGCGAAGTTCAAGTCTTTTGCGAGCGCACACACACACACACACACACACACACACACACACACACACACACACACACACACACACACACACACACACACACACACACACACAGAGCAGGAGAGGGCAATACATATCCTGGTTTTGGCGTACATGTGTGGCGGCTACACGGAAGCACTTTGACGCGTTCAGCTGTCGGCGTTGGCCCGGATCAGCCTGTAAGTGTCTCTATTTGTTAAAGCGTCCAGCCCTCACCTCCACACCACAGTATCAATCAGTCAATTAAACAGCCACTCACACGGCGAGCTGCACGAGACCTCAGCCGGTGCATCTCTCTCTCCCTCTCCCTCTCTCTCTCTCTCTCTCTCTCTCTCTCTCTCTCTCTCTGACCCTCCCCCCTCCTCCCCCTGCATCTCTCTCTCTCATGCTCTGCATGTGTGAGAGTGACCCCGTTTAATCTACCTTTATACATATTTTAGAAAGTGTGAGTGTGTGTGTGTGAGTGAGATATTTGCACCCGGGTGAATCTCTTTTTTTGTGTCATGCTGCTTGTGCTCTGCCCTCAGATTTAGGATGTAAATGCACCGGTTGACATTTTTTTTGCATTACTTAATTCAATTAATCAATCAATCAATTGTTTGTTCTAATTGTTTTTTGACTTACCGTTTGAATCTAAGTCAAATTCGCCCTCCTGCCTCGAAGAGCGTGAGTTTTCAAATAATGTCTTAGCCTTGTATACTAACATTTACATTTTTTAGTTCATATTCCCAGTTCCAAAACCACACACCCTAAATAAATATCATGAACAAAAATAAAAGTCAACCGAGCAGCTCCAACTCTTAGACTATCTGTTCACCAAAGGAAAATGCCGAAGTTTACTCTAACTGGGGTGAAGCCGATGATTTGTGTGTTTTTCAGACTCGCAGGGGAGTTTGTTTCAGAAGTGGGCGCATCGATACAGTGCGGAGCCAAACATGGAGAAAAAAATATTTGGAATAATAATCTGTGGATTTGCTGGTCGCTCCTCGGATTTTTTTTCCTTCTTTTTAGATGTTTACCCCCTTACAACTTGGATGCATATTTATGTGCGCCGTGGGTGTACTCCATCAATTATTTGGGCCAGTATATTTCCAGATAAACAGTGTTTGTAAATCAATACATGCATGTAACTATTGCAGATTAAGAGATCGATCAATGGATCCACCCTAAACCCAACCAATGTTGTTTTTCTGGCGTCAATTATTCACGTCTAACTTTCTGTTTCTGACAGAAAAACAAGTGATGAAAGCTTAAGGTTAATTTGTTTAATTTACAATTGATAGCAAATACATCAATATTAATATATATAAAATAAAATAATAAAAAAACGATATTAAATATAATATCATGTTTTCTATAGATTCTGGACGTATTTGTTTTAAATAAGTACAGATAAAGGAAGTACTGTTGAAATACAGCTAGATGTTTTTTAATTTTTTTTCGGCATCACTAAAAGTCGTTTTGGCTTCTTGTCTACTAACTTTATCTCTCTCTCTCTCTCTCTCTCTCTCTCCTTCAGCCTGTTGGCCTGAAACAGTTTGTTTCCTGTGTGTGAAGTTTCAGGCCAACGTGTTGAACCCCTCTTCTCGTCTTTGAGCTCAGGCCGCTTTAATTGGATTATTTATTTTTTCCCGCTCTTGTGCTGCTTCTCGCGGCCGTCTCATCCGTCTCTCTGCTGTCAATACATGGTGGAAATATTTCCGACATTAAATGGCATTTGGGGAAATTTCTCCCCACGTCACTCGCCCTCCCCTCCTTCATCCTTCACCTCTGCACGGCTGCCTTTGAACTCGTTAACCCGTCCAATTACATTTGTTATAATATCAGCGTTTTAACGCGGCCGATATTTAGCACACAGATATTAGTAGTATCTCCCCAGACACTGATAGCACTTCTCTGTTCGATTTATTTGCAGGTATAATAGTGATAACAATTATATTAATGCTAATCGATTGCATTCTGCAGACTTGTTCTGGTACAACAAGCAGCATAAAACTTATTTCGTTTCAAAGTATTATTAAAATTGTATTGTTATTATTATTATATCGAACAAATAATCTGGATTAAAAGCATCCTGGTTTTAACTATAAATCTCCGTTTACACTTGATATTAGATTCAGAATTGTTTTGTAATTTAATTTGCTCCGATTAATGCTTTTGAGTTCACCTTTCATCAAAAATACTTTTATAAATCACTGCCGTTCTCTCCGTAATTCACTTTTTATTCACTCGCCGTGATTTACACGAAAATGAATTAGGAATATTGCCATTTCTTTTTTTGTCCGTGCATCTATTCTTTTCTTTTTTCTTTTTTTTTAAAGAACTGTAATTATTAGCTTAAAATATATATCTATTTATTCGATATTACCCGAGTTTTTAGGTCCAATAATTGCTTCGAATCATACTTTACAAGTTACGATCGTGGTTCTTTGGTGAGTAATTGCGATTTGGGATGTAACCTCCCTTCCTAACTAGTTCCTCTTTCTTAGTTTTTCCTTTTTTTGTTTCCTGTCGTCTTTTTGGAAATGGACTATCGGTTTTCTCTTATTCATTAAGGCAGTCGACTTATGGGGCTCTCACCTCTCCTCATCTCCATCTCATTCGGAAGAGAAACTTCTGACTTCTGAGAGGTTTTGATTATTTTTTTTTTTAAATGATCTCATCCTTAATGTGTTGTCATCTGGAAAGCAATTTCGTATGATCAAAGTGCGGCTAGTTAGTGCGGTCAATATCTTTTCCAGCAAGCTTCTCAGATATCGATAACAAGACAGCGGAGCCTCGCAGAGCTGCATTCAGGGCCTCTGCCCCCGCGCGCTGTGCCGATACACCGGACACACCCCGTGCGTAAGAAAACAGCTATAACCTTGTATATTCTGAAGACTTCAATATTATATAGCAACATTATAAGTCACTCTGGATGTTTAGTTTGTATATTAGAGACACCAACTCAAGGAATGACGACCACTAAGTGCGATCAAGTGATTCATAAGTTCGCCAAAGACGCACAATTGAAGTCATTATGGGTTATGGTGAGGATATTTCGTCATACTGCTCGGGGTTGTCCTCCTCCCTCTCGCTGTCTCCGTTACTGTATGACGGCAAAGAGTAAATAAGGTGATTGATCTGTGGTCGATGTGGCGGCGGTGGTCCTGCGGGGGGGAAACGGGACAACTCGAGCCCCGGGATCGGCTCCGATCAGCTGGACCAACGCGTCACCGGGTCCCACGGACTCGTCTTTTGTGTCCATAATTAGACTTTTAATTTCGTATCTGTTTTTTTAATTTTATTTTATGTTTTAGTGACGCCTTCTTGCAGTGCGACAGCGGCACTTTCTCTCGCCTCCTTGCTGCCGGATCGGAACAACACGCGCAGCGGCGAACAAGCTCCAGTCCAGTCCGAGAGACGGCGATCGGGCTTCGGCCTCAGGTGCATCGCTGAGGCGGGCTGACGCGGAAGTCCAGGTGGGTGAACTTCCTCCTCAACCTGCCTGCCCAATATCTGTCTCCTTTTGCTTTCCTCGCTGTTTATTCTTTACATTTTTAAACTCGTCTTCATTTGTCTTTTTAAAACCATGTTCATTAACGTGAAGTCACTTGAGGTCAGGGTGTTTTTTCACTGGGAGGAAGACATGTGTTATTGATTTAAAATTGAAGACCACAAGTGTGTCCAAGTGTGGAGATAAAATACAAAGTGTGACAACTGCAGATGTAATGCAATATTACTGCTCAGTATGAAATCGCTTAGACTCTCTCTCAAACAAAGACATTTTGATTGTGATATAATAGCTTAGAAAATTGCACGATGCCAGATATTCTCTGTCAGATTGGATTCAGGGTTTGTTTTAGTTATTCGATACCCCTCTAACTTTTGAAAATGCAGCACCTGTCTGTGAATAGTCAAAGTGTCCAAAGCGCCATGCATAGCCCTTGGCCATTCTGATCACATGCAAGACGCTCCTCCAGCCACCAGTCAGAACGCTTCCTCCGGCTCCTCTGCTCCCTCCTAATCCTTCCTGTCTGATATTAGCCCCTTGGCGCACCTTAAAATTTGTGTTTCATTATTCATTATTCAACACGCATTACTGTTTGGTTGTAGACACACTTCTACCTGTTCCATTCCAAGCCATAGGGCAATTGAAGGACTCCTCTGTATCTTTCTCACCATCAAGCCCCCCGTGGCCCTCATACCCCTGTCGTCTCGCTGCCACACCTGGTAACTACAAACCTGTACACAATAATAACCGCCAGATGTATCCATCTATCTCTCTATCTAGCCTGTTGGCAGTTAGTGGAGTGGCTGAGAGACTTGCAGGCGTGAAAGGTCAGTTAATCAATGGCGCACAATTTGACAAATCCCAGCGACTCTTATCATCCTCACGGGCGTTTAGGGCCGAGAGGAGGACCACTGAGATAAATGCTTAATCCTGACTGCACTGTGTGTGTGTGTGTATGTGTGTGTGTGTGTGTGAGAGAGAGAGAGAGAGAGAGAGAGAAGCGCTGTGAAGCAGCATGCTAAGGTGGACATGCAAAGGGGCTTGGAGGTGGAGGGGGTCTTTGAAGGAGTTGGCGAGTGGAGAGAAATAGGAGAAAGACGTGGAAGTGGCTCATAGCTAAGCTGGAAGGTGAACTAATGTGCCCGCATTTGGAAATGACAGATTCCCCTTTTCTCTGTCACAACGCAAGAGAAGAAGGGACGACTTCGTGGCTTTCACATCATCGAATTCGCCGCAGGCTCGACAAGCCATGCACAAGTACATGCCTTGTGGGTTGACACAGAAACCCTGGTTCACTCTCGGTTATGGCTCTGCTGCTGTGTGTGTAAAGTTGAGAAAAACCTGAGGAAAACAAAGGTGTATGAGTGGTTGAATTCTCCTGTGGCATGTTAGCCCGCCTGCAGCAGTGTGCAACCAAGAGGAAAATGAGCTTTTGTCCAGAAGGCTGGCCTCTTTTTTCTTTTCTCCGTTTTTTTGAACTGCAGGGGTTTGGAAGGTGGCACATATTCTTTGCCCTTATATCTCTAACAAGGATCACCGCAGTTACGCCATGGCGGCAGTTGTTTTGTATTTAACTGTAATGCACTTGTTATTTCTTAGTGTGATTTTATTGGCATTATTCTCATTATTCTCCTTTAGGTTCATGATCAAAATGGTGTCATTTTCACCAAAACAGCCGTTTTTTTTTTTTAACATGGGTGGGAGGGAGCTGCTTGAGCAATCACACAGACAGAAGCTCATGTCCTTTATCTCAATCTCAATACAAGTTCAGTGTAATTCAATTGAGATTAGTTGCACTGGCATGACAGCAGATACCTAGTATTGCCAAAGCACTTAGGAGGCAATGACAGGACCACATCGACGTGCGCTAACACATACACAACACCCTGCGACTGGCCAACCTTGTAGAGAGACAACAACTCAGAGAGAGAGAGAGAGAGAGAGAGAGAGAGAGACAGAGTGGGGAACGGAGAGACAGAGTGACAGCCAAGTCAAAGAGGTGTTGGCAAAATCTCAGGATGATGAAGTTAAAGGATGATAGAAAGTTGTCGAAAGAGTGCGAAAAGAAAAGGGGGAAAATGATGAAGGGACCCGGATGACGAGCAGAGCTGAAGCATGACAGAGTGCGTCCAAAAAGATGAAAGAATGATTGACTCGCAGGGAGAGTGATGGAGAGAGGAGAAAGAAGGACGGAGATGAAATTGAGGAGGAAGAAGGTGAAAGAGAGCGAGCAGGGAGAAAGGGCCGAGGACTGAAGAAGAGAGGACAAAAGCTAAAGGGAGCAAGAGAGGATAAATGTTTAGGAGTGATGTATGAGAAAAGCGGAGAGGAAGAGATTTACTAGAAGAGAGATTAAGTCAAGTTGTCCCCGGTCAGTCATTAATCCGATTTAAGAGCAATTAAGGTGAGACTGATTCCTTCCTAGAGAGAAAGAAATAGATGGAGAGGCTGAAGAGAGGGCGGAGAAAGAGAGGAGACAGCGAGGGAGAGAAGAAAAGAGTGATTGAAAGAGAAAAGTGGGAAAATAAAACAGGTGTCTGATCTCTGAGTGCCGGTTAGTGGACCAATTAGAAGCAAGGGAACATATACAGAAAACACAAGGACCAATTTCAAACTGGAGAAGATGTAATTTTACACAATTGTAATATTTTATTCCAATGTACAAGATATGACTTAAAATAAGTCAACCTACATGTCAAATGTTTGAAGGTCAGAGAAGTGGGTGAGAGGTTAAAAGAAAGAATATTTATATTTCTTGAAATGGTTGTACACACGGTTTTGGTCGTTTTTTTTTTCTTACACACAGGTATCCTTTGAATAAAAGACATTTCCCGTGAGATCAGTATAACACAGAAGTAACTCCTGACACTGTTGACAGAAGCGTAATGTGAAAGCAACCAACCAGGACCTACAGTCTGCATGCTGGAGCTCCGCTACCTGCGAGAATAGTCCTCCGAGAGCGGACAGAAGTTGTAAAGTTGAGTTTCAGGTGAGAGCACAGAGGACGAGTCCCTCACGTCAACGCGAACCAGAGACGGGCAGAGAAGAGAAACAGAGAGTGAGGGACAAAGTGAAGGCGAATCTCCTTTGAATGGAAATGAAAAAAGCACATAAGCAATGAAGGTAGCTCTCCTCCTCCTTCTCCTCCTCTTCCTCCTCCTCCTCCAATCCCCGCTCGGTGCGCTTTGTTGTTCCAGATGTGTATCAGAGGTCTCAGGGTCGACAGAGGGGTCCCTCCACTGCTGTAGCATTTCTATGTCTATTGGGAGATGGTGGTCCCGATAGCTCTGCCGTCTGACACGTACACAACAGTACATAAATCAAACGCACACATACACGCACTCCCTCCATTTATCTCCCACTCAAGCGGTGCGGCGATAGCGGCTAACTCTGCATAGAGTCAGCGAGAGGGAGAGGTTGTGGTCAGTATTGTTAAGTGGGAAAGTAATGGGTAGCTGTGAAAGGTTTACTTCTGCTGCTGCCATCTCTATTGTTCTGGCCTCCCAGTGTTTGTGCCTCTTTTGTTTGAGGTGCTTGAACAGTGTATAGCACACTCGACTGCGGTCATAATTGCTGTTCCACATAACTGCAGCACAAGAGTGTGTTATTATGAAGCCTTGATAAGGCAAAGAATGGAGCAAATTGAAAGTTGAGGTTGTAGATTCTGTTTGTGCAAAATGTTAGGCATCTGATTGGAAATGATTTTACAAGATTTCATTCACTTGCATCAATGGCGAATACATCTGTTTTTAAAAAAGAAGTTCGCCATTATGGGCAAAATTACTGTACGCACATCTCATTTTTTTATCCTGGCTTTTCTCCCCCATCAAGACTTTGTCTATTTTTCTGTGGCGCATCCGTTGCAGTTTCTGTGTACCAATCTGTAGCCCATCACAAGTCCCAGATTGAGAGGCCATTTGGCTGCTGTTGACAGGAGGGAGCAGCTATTGACAGGGCCCTGCCGGGGAGGCGTGTCTCAGGCCCCACGTCCAAAGCGTTTGTGGCGTTTAATACACTGTAGCAGTGGTCTTCACAGCTCTCACCCTGCATGCTACTGCCATAGGGATCAATATGCACTGGGTTAGAGAGAAATGGACCATCTGATGCACACTCAGAGAGGGGGATGAGGAAAAACGAGTGAGAGACAGAAACAGCAGGCAGGGGTGGGGTAGCAAGGGAGGTGAAGGAAGAAAGAGAGGAACAGGCTTGAAAGAGGGGAGATGGCGAGACCAAAAGGAGGAGAAGAGAAGAGAGGAAATGATTAGAGGCCCGGTTTAAAAGACATGTAGGCAGAGTGCTGCCCGGCACCGAGATAGCAAACAAGAGAAAGTGGTCAGTGGTTGAAAGAGACATTCAGCTGGGAGAGAAAACAGATTGGAGTGAACGGCGATAGACACTGAAAAAGAGGACGACTCTAGACACCAGGGAGGATACACACAGGAAAGGAAAAGAGACATAAGGGAAGAGAAGAGTGGGAGATAGGAAGGGAGAGGGGGGCGGTAGACGAAAGGAGGGGGGAGAAAAACAGAGCGCGTGCGAGAGAGAGAGAGAGGGGTGCAGGGGAAGGATGAGGAGGAAGAGAGGGGAGGGGGGTAAAATTTCCATCAGGTTTTCAATTGGGGCGGATCAATAGTGTATTAGAGCTCACCTTGACCCCGTCTCTCCCCCTTCTCCCCGGCCCAGCACACAGGCCAAGCTTCTCTCCCTCACAGCAGGGGACAGAGAGGGGGAGAGATTGCATTACGGCCTCCCTTTCTTGGACCAAAGTGGCAGAAAATGGCACAATAAAGGCAAGAGCGGATAGAAAGAAAGAGGAAAACTAAGTCGCGGCAGGCAGAAACACAGAAAGTGGGAGACGAGGAGTAAGAGAGAGTGAGCTGGAGGAGACACCAGCGGGTGATGTCGTGCTTGTTTGGGTAGAGCTTTCTGAGAGAGGAAACCGGTTGGGTGCCAGGGTGTGTATGCATGTAGACATGACTTGTTTGTATCACCACAACACACTCAAAGGGACAGGTTGGAAGCAAAATATATCATCCACAAAAATAAATGCATGCGTACATACGTACAGTACAATTGTTTTGTGTAATCCTGATACAGTATCCTATGGGTTGTAATGTCTGCCGGGATCCTCGTGTCTGCATGTACAGGCTGTCCTCATTCGCTCTTTGTACGTATAGCTATACGAACAGAAGTGCACTGTAATTAGTAGAGAATCAACATAATCATGAGCCAGGACCGGCAGGGCTGCTGATAAGGAAGTCAGGTGCCGTAGAATGAAGAGCGCCAAAGAGGGGTGGATGGATGGGTCTGACCCAGCGCGCCCCGTGTGAAACCAATAGTCTACGTTGACCAACCCGGTCTCACCCCGAACTCATCAAACAACAACGCTTGGTCAGTTTCCCCGTCACTCGCAATCACGGGAGCCGTTAGTCAGTCAAGTTAATGTCAATCACGCTCTTCTCCTAAACTGAACTAAATGGTTTTGTTGCCTGAACCTTTTTAAAAGACACTACACATGTAACCGACGCGCTGTGGCTGTTCCTAAAGCGTCATAGTTGGAAGCCACCGGCCGAGGGACTCGTCGGTCGTTTTTTGACGAGTCACCTTATTTTTGGTACGTATGTAACAAATATATGTATTTTACGTTTAAAAAAAATACTTGTTTTAGCCCAACATAACCAAGTTGCCTAAGCATGTTCTGCACCTCAGGGTCTTGTGCCAGATCCCTGGTGTATTCTGAGGTTTTACAGGATCGTGAAATAGGGTTGGATGTACAATATATGCATATATAATATATATATATATATATATTATAGCTTAATGTGTAGTACACATTTGCCTACTTCCACAGAGATGCGTGAGCATCACAGTGTTATTATGTTTCTTGCCACCCGATGAATCTCACTCCAGTGTTCACAGGCCTTTTTGCTCAATTTTGGTCTCCACCAGCGCCTGAAAAGAAAATATGTCTCTTTTCCCTGCTAGAGGGCTGGACTTCCTTTCCTAGCGACTGGATCGTGTCAGCAGAGTAGCACACACTCACCTTTCGCAAGCATCATAGATATTTGCTTATGATTTTGTTTAGGGGTTCATGAGAGCTGTAAGGCTCAACCATGCATTCTTTGTGAGTTGGAGAAAATTTGCAATTAGCTCAAATTTACTGTGGGATCCTCTGTGAGATTCACTTATTGAAATCAGAAATATAGCTTTTACAGTCATTTTGTAGTTTTCTGATGGTACGCCAAATTAAGCACCTTTCATTTCCCATTTGTGATATGAAAACCTCTGTGACCTACAATGACAATAAGTTGCACACAAAGACTTCGACATGCAGACCCGTACACACACACACAGAGAGAGAGAGAGAGACATACATATGGCTGGGGAGGACACTCTCCATCACTGGAGGACAGATGTGAGGCTGTTTGAGGAGGACAGAGGCAGGGGGCAGAGGGAGCTCGTTGATGGGGGGAGAGGTTGAATAAAAAAAATTGATCTGTGAATTTAGCATTTAGACACAGTTTATAAAGCGATATAGAGGGGAGGCACGGGAGCAGAGGGGACTATGCGGGGGAGGACATTTAAGTTTACAATAGGTCAGCTCTACGTATTTGACTAACTGTAACTCGACGTCCTGCCTTGCTGCGCGTGCATATAATAAACACAATGCCATTCTCAGAATACCCTCTCAGCGATCCACCTCTGGACGAGCGTGTGATTTAGCTGTTTAGACAGGAGCTTGTTTGTAAAAGCGCAGGCCTACTAGCAGCACCATCCTCATCTCTTCCCCACATTTCCTAATGCTGTTCCTATTGTCACCCATCCACACTCCGGTGCACATGCACCCGCCAAGACGCCCGACGACAACACACAAATGCCCTCAAATTGCCTATACACGCACGTGCGCACCCTATCTCTGACACACACGCACACACACAGTAACACACAAACTCTGTCCCACTCGCTGAGGGGGAGAAAAGGGAAGAAAAAAAGGAGAGAAAAAAGAAATCGATCGCCGGGGATAGCGGTGCGCGTCGGAGAATCGTATCTTGTCAAAATAATATATTACCCTCATCCCCGCCTGATCGATGCGGTGGATTAGGGACGGAGGGCTCCCTTTCTCCCCTCCTCTCTCTCCTTCTCTTCCTCCTCGGTGCTTGGTGCAGTTTAATATTTACCTCCGTGAAAGAGCGGCCGCGACGGCTCTCAGGCCTAATTGATTCCGACACATGGGGTTCTGTGCTCGGGCTGCGGATGAGAGAGGGAGGGCCGGCTGGAATGCAGAGGGGGAGAAGAGAAAGAAAGGAGAGGAAAAGAGGAAAGAAAGGAAAGGAAAGAAAGGAGGGCGGGAGAAGGGGCTGGAGGGTAAGACAACAGTGTAAACAGCAAAATAGTGGGAAGGTGAGACAAAAGATGTCTATAAGGAAGGTGCAATAAGCTGCAGGAAGAAAGGAAAGAGCAGAAGGGAAAAGGCCAAGCTAAAGCATTCCATTTAAAGAAGGGATGGATACAGTTTACAGGGGTGATAGAGAGGCATGGTGACAGATGAACTTAAGGGAAACCATGGAGGTCAAAGGAAATATAGTTGGAAAGGCGTAAGATGGAAGTAGGAAAGCTTAAGGGGGAGAGGGATGGTGATGGCGACGCACATAGCAGGAGAGGGATGAATGGAAAGGATAGCAGAGAGGAAATGAATCAGGAAGAATGAGGGAAATGGAGAGGAGTAGGTGGAAATGGGACAGCGCGCGGAAGCGGCTCCGGGAGAGCAGGAAGAGAAACGGGAGGGATGAGGGCCGAGGAGAGCAAATGAGAGGGGATTAAGAGAGCGACATGAAGATGGATAGAAACGGAGGAGTGAAACATGACGGGCGGAATGTAGAGCGCCAATAAAAATGCGAGAACGGGGAGGAAAGAAATAGGGGGGGGGGATGATGGAAAAAAAAGAGCCCGGCGCAGAGGTGACAGAATGATATCAGGTGGGATAGACAGAAAACAGGAGTGATAGCGCAGCGAGAGGCGGGAGGGTAGAGAGGGACCATATTTTCCGTTGAAGGAACTGGCCTGTCACGCTGTTCCGCCAGCGCAGAGCAGCTCTATAAAATACAGGGAGCAGGCGGGTCGTGTCGGGTGACTTATGTGTATATCTAGGCTTTGTCAATATTTCTTTCTGTCTTCCTTCCTCTGTGCTCTCCCCATTGCCTTCTCGCTCCTGTGCTCTCTTTTTCCAACTCCAATTGTGCTTCCACTCCCCCTGTGTGTGTGTGTGTGTGTGTGTGTGTGTGTGTGTGTGTGTGTGTGTGTGTGTGTGTGTCTGTGTGTGTTTGTCCCACTTAAGTGCTCACTTCTTCTTCACAGCAGTCTTGTCAGTCTTTGTTCATCTTTCCTCTATCAAGTAGGTGCAGATAAACAGAAGGTATAAGTTTTGGACGTCGTCTGCGCCCTGTTTGAGTGTTGGCTTGCAAGGGAAACACGACTGTGGCACAACGACTCGAGGGCTTGGCAGGCTTCTATCCCCCACTGAGTCTCCATTATGAGACAATGCCGGCAGCACGATGAGCCTTGCAGTTAAATTGACACCATTGACGTTGCGCCAACGCAAATATTCTCATTGATGTTTAGTACCAAAGTCTGTCTCTAACCCCAAAAACTAGCAGACAGCCACTGGTGTTTCACACCTTTCGCACCCTGTTCTCCAGTTTCTATTCTGCATGAGCGCATGTATGAATGCATGCATGTGTTTGTGTACATCTCTCTGTATGCGTACTCCTCCAGTCAGTCTTTGCCCCGATACAGGAGCACCGGGTGGTAGGCTGATTTATTCATGTGGTCCCAGGGAGGATTGCACCTCCTCTTCCTCATTTGGCATGGTTTAGTATCCTGAGCACAGGCCTGCGGAGACCCGGGTCCATGGGGGGGCCAGACATCCTGCAGATACACTGCCCCGGTCTACAACTGGTGGACACTCACAAATTACCTTGCTCTACATTTCATGTATATTCATTAAGAGAACACATCCAAACTTCTCAGAACAAGTTTGCCCAATACGTGACGTTGCTGCAACGTTGCATCGATTTCAGTCCGGCTGATGCCTCGACCCCATGTCACTGTCAAGACCAGTTCAAGTCCAGGTGAGACCGGGCCTTGAAATTTGTATTAAGAGAGAACAAAAACAATTGGTTTACACTGGAATAAGGTATGAAACCACAGTGGTGTTTGTGGTATGGGTCTATTTTGAGCTGCAACCATGAGCCCATGACAACTGATTGTCACCGTGGACACAAAGATGCAGGACATCGAAGTTGCACTCGAATGAAACAAAACTTATTTACAGAACAAGCTGAAAATTCTCAATCCATCTCCATGACTTCCTTTGTCTCTGATCTATTTTTTCTTCTTCTACTCCCTCCTCTCTGCCGCTGCGTCTGTTCTGCAGTGGCTCAGGGAGCGGTAACAGAAGTGTCACTTGTGATTATTGGTCTAATTCAGTAATCCGTCATCGTGCGCTCACTGTATGCAGCGCATTATATACCGGCACAGCAGGTGTACTACGCACTGAGGTGGAGATTCGATTTGACACGCACACACAGGCGAGAGGGCCAACGGGGGCCGGGGCAGACGGCCGCTGTGTGTGTGTGTGTGTGTGTGTGTGGGGGGGGGGGGGACTGTATAAAAGAGAGTGGGAGATGGAAACGCAGATAGAAAGATGGAGAGATTGAATTGTTGTGTGTGTAGTCTGTGTGCATGCTGGTCTCTCTCTCTCTCTGTATGTGTGTGTGTGTGTGTGTGTGTGTGTGTGTGTGTGTGTGTGTGTGTGTGTGTGTGTGTGCTCATATGATTTACAAGTATTGGGAAGAGACAGACAGCATTAAAATACATTAGAAATCGTAGAAAATATGGAATATCCATTCATTAGAACTAAGCTGTATCTTGTTTGTGAAATTATACTTTTTTGGCATGTTCCAGTAGTTTATCTTCTTTTAACCTCTGTAAAATCTGTAAATCTGTGGTGGAAGGAATCCACAAACAGAGATCCAAGCATTAAGTCTTTGTTGGGCCTCTCGTTAGAGTATCAACTTCTACACTTTAACGTAAAATTATGGATCCCACAGGGTTGTGTAGAAGCGCCATGATGGAGCCATTAAACCCAAAGTTTGAGACTATATGTGAGATTAAAAGTGATTAAATGTTTAAACCATAAGAATCAATGAGAGATTGTTAAGTGCAGGTTCAAATTGGAGGCGGTGAGTTTAGGTGCAATGTTGCTGTGGTTCAGGTTTTGGTAAGAATGCAGGTTTGGATCCATAAGATTGATTCCCGAAGGCAGGTACTTATTTCATCTTCTTCCGTCTCTGTTTGGTAATTTATAAAGAAATACCTGCGAACAACAAGCAAATACTGTCCTATTTTGGTCGGTCTACCACTTATATCTGGTATGTTTCTTTGTATAGTCTACGGTTCAACCAGTTAATGTCTTCAACACTTTCGGCATATATATCAAGAACGTATCTTCTTATTTTAAATGTTTTTGAGGTTAAAGATTCATACTTTGTGGTTTATATTGAGTCCTAATTAACTGTCCTGATGTCCCCGCGATTGTTTGCTCCATTTGAAGGCATTTTGTCGCGCAAATGCTTTCTGTGTGGCCGCTGTACGACAACAATTAATCATAATGCGTGTCTGGAAAATGGGCTTGTAGTTTGTCCCCCATTATTGATGACACTTTTGAGCTTCCGCAGTCACTGGCTGCACTGCACTCTCAAAGGTCAACATTCGGTATGTTTGCAGTTCAACAAAGCTGAATTTTCCCACATGTCACACAATATTGATTGCATACATTGTGGTAGGGTGATCCCCAGTCAAAAATAAATGGATCAATTTAAAACGATTACAAAGCAGAAACATTTTTATGCAATGATGTCAAACTCCCCCTCCCCCCAGGGTGCCGGGTGGTGTCAGCTGCACTGCACTCTCGGTACAATAGTTGTTTTTTTTTCTTTCTCCGAACCAGTGTGAGAGGGATGGGGTTTAAGGTTTGTGATGTCGGGGCTTCCCATTCTCTCTTTATCAATGGCAATTTGTATGTGAGCGCTCCCCTCTGTAGTCCCAGTGGGCACGGAGGATTTCATCATGGTCTTAACCCCACAAGGCTACAAATCCGGTTACCACTGTAAGTGTTTTAAACTGTTTAAACTATCAAAATGCTCCACGCTGAGTCCCAGGTTGTGTTCGAGTCCCGCCCAGACCACACTGAACCATATGAGTCTAACTGCATTTACTTTACTTTTTTTCTCTCGTTTTATTTTTGCTTCATATAACACCTGCACATTTCCACCGGTTCATCAAACTCCAGCTCTAAGCCGACTCCGAGGGGATTCAGTACTATTGGTTTGTGATAGTCTCAAGTTTTTAATCCTGGTTTTATTGATTCATTTTCGGCGTTCCTCTTTTTCATTAACAAGAAGTTAGCAAAATATAAGACACTTTTATATAATTTGACTATCCTCCAACTTTGTATCTTTGTTTTCTTTACAATATAATCACTTGGATCAGGAGATGAATGACTGCTATTGTATTATAACCTAAAATCATTTTTGTATTATTGTAATATTCATAGTTATCAATACAAGCACAATTAAACTTAAGGCGTACTTCCTCGGGGGTAATTCTCTCATATTTGTATTAAAAATTACATGGACATTTAGTGCAATTAAAACGACTATTACACTCAAGAAGATGTGTCAAAGTTCAAATAAGAGTGAGGGCCAATTATTTCAAGACATGATGAAATTGAATAATGAGTGGAGCCTTCAGCCAAATTCCATAAGAGACAACTTTACTGTAAACATACATCTTTGCTCATTCCTAAATAGTTGAAGAAACTAATCAATCACGCCATCTTTGCACTTTAGCCCTCATCCTCCAAAAACGCTATTTTCTTGAACATCGCGATAACTCAGCTCACCCTCATTAAACCCAGTCAGTTCTCAAAGAATGTTATGTCACGGAATCCTCCAACTTTTATAGTTTTTTGTTTGTAGTATTAATCAAATTATGTCCGAGTTACTTGAGATTTTAAAATAGAATAACGTGTCGAGTAATTAGCTTATTATGTATTATATTACCCATTAATAATAACGCTGAAACACGTGCGCACAAAGCAACACATGCGTAGATGATAGTTGAACTCCAACGTTGTTAGCTCCTCGTTTTAATGTTTATTGTGCACAAAACTGCACAAACAGTCTCTTACCTTCATTATTTGCTGCAGCCCACGTGTCCCTTGCTGGATCTCTCTTCCTACACACAAGGACAAACAGAAAAAGTGAGTCACTGTTTAAAAAACAGTGACCTAATTGTGTTGCCTTTATTTAACATAAATACTAATATCACAACGCTCAGCTCATAGAAACATTAGGTCACTAATTGATTCTTAAGCCCACTGAAAGAGACCTAAAACGGATTGATTTTATCTATCGCGGTTGGTTGGCTGATGATGATCACCGACTGAAGGTTTATTTTCCATTATATGATCAGAGGCAGTCAATACCGCTCAATAACCCTCCTCTCTCATCTCCTACCATAATGTGTCCATCCTAAGCAACCAATTGGCCTATGAGGAGTATAATATTCCACATTAATAGTCTGAACATATCCTGTCGAGTTCATTTGTGCCGTAGCAGCCGAAAAATGATGAGCATGTAATTATGCGGTTAAAAGGGGGAGAGGAGGAGGAGTGAGGGAAGGGAGGGGAAAGAAAAGAGGAACTAAGTTTTTGTTTTGTTTTTAAGGAGAGAGGGGGGGGGGGGGAGAGGCAGAAGTTGACGAGGGAAGTAAGGAAGGATCGTGTTTGAATTATTACCCTGTATATGCCTGAGTGGACATGAGACAGAGAGCAGGGGGCGATATGGCGAGTTGTTGAAGTAAAGATGAGAGTTGAGCCCGAAGGTGGGGATGAGGGAGGGAGGGAGAGAGAAAGAGATGGCGAGGGGAGGGCTGATGATGAATGGATGGAGAACAGGGATGAGAGACGGAGCAGCATGAAAGAGTACACGGTGCGCGGTCCCGCTCCGAGGATGATGAAACGTTAATTAAAGTAAACGAGCTACCTGAGCTCCCCGGCTAACCCCCTGTCACACTCTGTCAGGAGGCAGAACGAGAGGGGTGGGGGGGGGGGGGGGGGGGGGTAAATTTGACTGAACAGGAGAGAAGTTGGATAATCCAGTTGTGGCTTTAGTTCAAGGTTGATTGCTGTCACAGTTTCAGGGCGCAGGCGTCGTCGTGCGTCTGCAAACCATGCACGTGCAACACTTACCAGTGGGTCACATCCCGCATGTATGCTCTTCTTTTGGTCTGATTTTTTTATGTTCATATTCCTCATTTTTGTCAGGGTGAGTTTCTTCAAGTTCCTTGTTGTCCTGCATTGAGCTCTCTGTTGCAGTGATATCGTGTATAGCCAACAACTTGTGGGAACTTTTTTATTATATACTGTATATATTTTTTATCTTTAAATGGATTAAACCACATCCATAAGCACCTATCAGTAATTCCAAAAGAAAGTTTGAGAATAAAAAAAAACGTAGGCTAATTTCCTAATCGCAATATCCTTTTTTCCTGCATATTCCAGCCCGCGTGCGTGTACAAGCCTTATTTTTTTTTGTCCATCCAAAGGTTATCCGCCAAGATCACCTTTGTTTCTTTTTTTTAATGCTCATATTCATTCAATTAATCTGGGCTCTAATTTGTTTATATATTTATTTACTCGGTCTCGCTATCACTCTCTCCTTTTTTCATCTCTCTCCAACGATTATCCTGGCGTCTAATTAGAAATCGATGCAGCTGGGCCGGCGGGTATTTGCAATGTGTTTGTGGACGTTGAGAACAATTCCCCGGACAGAAAAGACTGAGAGAAGAAAGAGAGAGGAAGAGGAAACGCTACACTGCACTGCAATATATGCACATGTGCACACACACACACACACACACACACTGACAACCGACTTTATTGCTTGCAGCTATTCTTCTTTCTAAAAAGCAGCAGGGTCCGTTAAAAAAATAGAGAGAGAGAAAGAATGGAAGGAAAGGAAAAATGAAAAGAAAAGCTTTTTTTTAACGACTGACGCGAGGGATTTCTGCAGAATTGTTGAGGAGTGTTTCCCCGTCTTTTAGGAAAACAAACAAATCTCGAAGTGGAAAAGCACTTTAAATGTGGTGGCCTGCGTCTAACCCCAGCCCAGAAGTCGAAGGAGCCAATTCACCAGAAAGTTATGCGCTCGACTGTGGCTCGACGTATATGCAAATTCATATTATGATTGTGATTATTGTTATTGTCATTATTAATATTGCTATTATTATTTGTATTGTTAATAATAATGTGGGTTCATATTGCATAGTGTAGCCGTGATGCCTTCAACGCAGTACTTGTAATTCAAACATTAGTACAAATTTACCCAATTTTTATTTTTAATGTGGAACAAGACATTAATCATTTTTCTTTTTGTACGTTGTTTTTCCCCAAGATAATTCACATTTCCTCTTGAGCTTTGTGTGTGATTTCCGGACCACTGTGGCTCTTACAATACCTGCAAATATGACGGGAAGTTTGAAAGTGTTAGGGTGGGGGGTGAAATGTGGTACACTTAGAGTGGACTGGGTCCTACATTCTTCTTCTTCTTCCTCCTCCTCGACCATTACCGTCACCGGTGTGTGTCTCTGTTGCTCACACCGAGCTGGAGTCGCATCCTCTCCGCCGTGTCCCGTGGAGACGAGTCGGTATAAGCGACGGGTTAGCGCCATTACCGGAGCCAATCGAAGCTAACCGGATTAGCAGCTGCCAGATGACAAAAAGAAAGTGTTCCAACCAAGTGAAAAAAAAGAAGAAATGTAAGGAATGAGAGCCTCGCGCTGTTATTAGTTCAGCTTTACACCACGGTGTGTTTACCGTCTGTGCTCTGGGTTTATTGGCTCGACCCGTAATCTGTTTTCAGACGCTGTTTCTCTCTGTTTTCTCTGTTCATCATCCCAAACGAGATGCATCACTATCTCTCCCTGGTGTGTGTGTGTGTGTGTGTGTGTGTGTGTGTGTGTGTGTGTGTGTGTGTGTGTGTGTGTGTGTGTGTGTGTGAGTGTGAGAGAGAGAGAGATGGAGAGACTCTGTGACTCTGGGTGCACCAGTCAGGAAATGTCATATCGGGAAATGCAGTGTTGGAGTGTCACCCCCCTCTGCATGATGAGGAAAACTTGAATAACTTGCTTTTTTCTCCTTGTTGCTTCACATTTCATCAACCCCTGTGATGCTTTACTTGTGCCAAAACCATCAGTCTGGGCTCTCCGGTTTGTGTGTGTGTGTGTGAGTGTGTGTGTGGTTTTGCATGTGTGTGTACGCGGGTGTCTGTGTGTCTTCTTTGCTCTGTGCAGCATAGCAGTAAGTCATATTTGAGGCTCCATCCTTGCATTTTCTGTCAGTCTGTCTTTCCATCTTGCACGCTCATTAAACGTCCCTCACACACAGAGACTCTCTCTCTCCCTCTCTCTCCCTCTCTCTCTCTCCCTCTCTCTCCCTCTCTCTCCCAGTCTCTCTCCCTCTCCTTCTTCTTCCTCCGCGCCTCACGCTCCCCTTGCCCGTGGCTATATGATCGTGAAAAATGTGTTTACAAAACTCGCTCTCTCACAGATCAAACCATACGGACGAATCAAAGACTTTGGAGAGAGGAGAGAGAGGCAGAGAAGAGGAGAGAGATAGAGAGAGAGAGAAGGGGAACGAGCAGAGGGTGTGTAGAGGCCTTATCATTTTAAAATTCTCTATGTGTTATTCCCTTTTTCTCTCCTCTTGTGTTTGTGTGTGTGTTGATGTCTGCCTGTATCTCCTTTGGTAATACAATATCTTTAAGGCCCCCAAAACAACTATCTATGTCTCAGAGTTAAATATGAGATAATGCAATATTGATGTCTCCTTGTCTTTGCTATAACGCAATACTGGGCCCATTCTAGCTGGACACACTAACATGGGCCGATAGTGCCCTTGCACTTAAAAGAATTACTGTGATCCTGTAATACACTTTAGAGGGATACTTCACAAATATGAAGTCCCTATAGGACGATATACAGTTAGTGAAAACACAAGAGGTAAATACTCCCAAAGTAGCATCAGGTCACATTTCAGACTAAGTATTCAGCACAAGACACACAACAGGTCAAGATGGACCTGCTTGTGTTTCATTTTTGTCTCTTTATGCATTTTGTTTTCAAAATAGGGATTTCAGATCCTGCAGGTGGCCCCAGTGACTCAATTTCACTTAAAATGTTGCCTTTGCAAGTCTTAACATTAAAGGAGACAACACACACTTCATGTTGTTAACAAGTCAGATTCTGGCTCACAATTATGTGGATTATTGATTACGTGGGATAAACAAAATATAATGCATTCATCTGTGTAGTTAAGTGCATATGAGAACAGGCTGCAGAGACTACTCTTGAGGTTTATCAATTGTTTGTCTTGATTCATTTTCTTAACTACTGTTCATAGTTCCTCTTTTAAATTGTTTCATAATGCCACCCATTGAGACCGTGTGTCAGTCTTGACAAAAATTGATGTTTAATGTTTAAACAGAGATACAACAATAGATTATTTTCATTGTTTTATACCAAACAAGGTGGTGCATGCAAATATATTATAATTCTTTCTGTAAACAAAACATAAAAGAAAGTCATAGATTTCCCAAAAGCACAAAATCGTGTACAGTAAAGTAAAATTTGTGTTCTTTATTTGTGAAATAAGTGCAAAATAAATATCAATTTAGAGTGTTGGTTAAAGTTAGGGTTAGGTCTTGGTCATGCACTTATTATTAGGTCAAACTTGCGTAAGGTCAGACTCTTGAACAGAGGTGTGACTACTTATGACAGAGGCTTGATGTCTAAAATAATCAGACAAGGACAAGATGAAGATATACAATAGACAAACAGTGGGACACAGGAGGATAGAAAGAGGAGTGTCAGTTAGGAGCCAAAGAAGGGGGTAAGGGGTGAGGAGAGGAGAGGAAAGGGAGGGGGCAGACAGACAGGCTAGGGGAGCGATTATAGCAGGGTTTATGTATGAGCTATTGATTGAGTCGGTGGTGACTTCTTGAGTGGTTAATTCGGGAAGTGAGAGCGATAGAGAGAGTAACTCACTGACCAGAGAGGGGAGGGGAGGGTGGGTAAAGGGGGGATAAAGAGAGAGATAGAGGCGGCCCGATGAGGACGAGGAGAGAGAAGTGCATTTCCTCCGGTAAAAGTGTGGAAAACAAGACACTGTTTTGCAAGAGATTATGTTGTGGTTCTTTGTGAGTAATAAGGGAACTATTTTCATTGTGTTTTGTTGAAATCTGCTTTCCTTATTGTTTGAGCTCCCTGCTGCTGTCCATAAGAATAATAATATTAAGTATTTGTATCTTTTTTTCTGCTCTTATTTAAAATCCAATATGTAAAGAAGTATTGAACCCCCTGCATTGCAGCAAGCTGGGCTTTCACATACAAGTGAATACAGGAGTGACCCTAAATCATTTCTATTGACTGTATATGAGTCAAAGTCATTGTTAGACCTCCGAACAAAAAACAACTCAAATGACAAAAAATCCAAGACTTACAATCACAGATAGAGAAAATAATTATAGTGTTTAACTGTTTTACAGCTGGGGTATCTGTGCTGAATGTGTCATATTCTTCTGAAATATATCATCAGTAAGAAATGATGTTAATAAAAAATTATAATTAAAATTAAATCCATAAAGTATCATGGTAATATAATCAATTATGGATATTGTTTGAGTTGGGGAAGGGGTCCTGAGGTATTCGGGCCCTAAATGGAACATTAAAACAGGAAACAGAGTTGTTCGTATATTCATACAGTTACACAAGTAAGTTATATTATTACCATGAAACCTCTTTATCACTATTGTCATCAGTGTTACTTAAAGGGATCTGTTACAGTTTCCTTTTTGAAAATCATTATACATAACAGTTGCTTCACATTATCGACCAACTTGGCTCTATTTTTGGCAATTTTGTGTTTGTTTGTTTTCAAACCTGCTCTTCAGACATTGGAACCACCACCTCCTCTCTCTCTCTCCCTCTCTCTCTCTTACACACACACACACTAATAAACAAGCATGTGCGCTCATGCACGCGCACAGACACACACATACACACGCCTCTTTGGTCTCTATAGGCGTGAAGTTGAGCCCATAGGACACGCGTCTGCTCGCTGCAAACAACAGCTCTCACTGTATCACCTTGTCGGAGGAAGTCAAAATCAAGAGCAACAACTTCGACTATAGGAAGCAAGGTGGTATGGGCCACAAACACACACGCACACACACACACACTGTGTGTTGTGGCGTGAGGGAAAGTGTGAAGGATCTCTGTTATAGCCCAGATATGTTAGTTATTATTCTAAAAGTGTCCAATGCATATTCGCCTGCACTCTCGTTCGTAATGCATCTCTCATGGTGTGTTTGCCGGCAGGATATCCTGTAGTCAAATTCCTAAAAGCGGCGCACGTGCGCTGTCTACGTGGGTTTTGCGTCAACGTGTACGTGTGCTTGCATGCGTGAGTTTGTGCGCGTGTGAAGGTCAGCTCGCCGGCGCAGTTTCTTTTCCTATTTCTCTTCCCTCTCGCGCAGGTTTTGATCTCTCAGCCGCGAGATCAAAGGCGCTCTCTGGCTATTAGTCAGCGCGAGCCATTGATCCCTCATCGATCCACACGAGACACAGCCGCCCCGTGAACACCGCGCGAGGCTCCCCAAAGCTCCTCCCGCGCGTCCGGAGAGAGAGAGAGAGAGAGCAGGAGAGAAGGAGAACGTAAAAGAGGGAGGTTGAGCGGTGTGTGTGTGCGCGCGCGTGCGTGCGTGTGTGTTTTTCCACTGACGCGGGTAGAGCCAAACTCGAGCTTTTTCTTTGCCGCGGGACATGAAACAATGAGGCTCGAGCCGGTTTTAATAAAGCGCGCTTTCCCTCCTTTCAACTCTGGCGCGAGGCGGACGAGCCGGCAGCGGAGAGCGATCGATAATTAATGACGATGAATAATTTAACCCTATCGATTGATACTTTTTTCTTCATCCTTTTTTCCCTTCTTTTCCTTCTTTTCTTAAGGCCGGCGTTCCATACCACACTAATACCGTTTCACGGGCTCACATCCTTATCTCCACTCACCTCTTAAAACTTGTTGGAGTTCTCCACCTTTCATGAAAGCCTTAAAAACACGTTTCCTTATTTATCACAAGCTATGGTAGCCTATTTATGACCTGAGCAGTCTCAACTTCACCTGACTGAAGGAATCTTTAAAGCTCTAAAACTTCTCTTGGCCTTCATGAATGAAAGTGGCCATACAGGAAAAGACTAAAACAATATAAAAAAATATTCTTATTGCCGACTAATGCAAAAATGAATGGATCATATTCATAAGTCTGTGTGCCTCTTATGTGGCATAACCATCCTTTTGTTGTCCAAAAACTATGAAAAACACATAAATGAGCAACGCTGGTGCAATGAGAGACATGTTCCTTCATTATAATGAACATCTGAATCCTTCCTGCTGCAATAAACACTCTGGGGCACCACATGTCTATCAATCCGCAGCCAAAAATAGTCCCCAAATGCACAAGTTGCAGAAGAGAAAAGTGCTCAGATGTTTTTAAGAAAGAGAATGAAAATGAGAGTGTGTTTGTGACACCTTCAGTTGGGAAACGCCAGACAGTTTAGGGAAGGAGGAAAGTCGGAGAGTATTGAAAGACAGACTAAAGCATGGTCGGTCTATTTTGTTGTTGTCAAAACAGCCTAATATAAAGCCAGACGTATTCTTAAAGCCTCAAACTGAGGTCTGTTATTGGACCGGTTTACTTCATAGTGCAAAGACATTTATTTCAGCTATTCAATTGTCTGTTGTCATATGGCTGGATTTCTTTTAAACATATTGTCTGACTCATTATCGATTTTAAACCTCACATGGTCTCACAATCACTGTACCTGCTGGTACATATATGTGTTTCAGGTTGAAAGACATTTTGGTTTGTCGGTTCTGTGTCTCGCTGTGAAGGACTCAGATTCAGCTCTGCTGCTGCAGTGTGGACTCTGTGGGAGAACAAGAGTCACAGGGCCTCAGTACTCAACTACACATATTGGTTAAATACACAGAAAGTACTGCCTGTTTCTTACAGTGTTGCACTGAATTCTCACAGTTTCATTTGACAGTGTGATGTTGTGTGTTTAGGGTAAACAGAGCTCCAGGATCAAACATGGGCATTTATGCAACACTTTGAGTTTATAACACTGTACAATATAGTTTTATAGCATTTTCAGCCATCACTGTTTTACTGTAATTTTCAGCAATTTGATTTATTTATGGATCTGCAAAACAGACTAATTGAAGGGATAACAAAAGTGAGAACACTTACTTCAAACATATAAATAAAGAAATATTGCATAAATACTTACAGTGCACACTTATTGTCTTGTATTTAATCCAATGTATTCCCATCCCCATAGTGTGAACCACAAGGACAACTCATTTGTTAAGTTTCTGGAGACACTGAAATCCTAAAGATTTTCACACAGACATAACATATTACTGGAAGAACTATTCTTTTTCATTTGTGCAAAAAAAAAGAGTTGGAATTTATGAAGGTTAGATTATTTATTTCTTCACCAGTATATTACTTTCTTTATGGTGCCATATGTTTTGAGGTAAAAAATCCATAAATTAAATAAATTCAGCTAAATCAGAAGAATGTTAGGCCACTGTTCTCTTTGGATGGACAGGTTCTGTTTTCCCTCTTTCTGGCCAGCCCTCCCCTCCTCTCCTCCTCCTTCTCTCCCCTCCTCATTTCTCCTCTCTCCTTCTTTCCAGCTCCTCTAACAAACCCATAGCAGAGTCCCTCTGTTCTTCCACCCTGAGGCTGACCAGTGTGTCAGAGCTAACCAGAGAGAGGAACAGAGAGAGAGGGAGAGACAGAGATAGCGGGAGAGAGGCAAGTATAGAGAAAGGGAGAGAGGGAGAGAGAGAGGGTTCAGTTGGGCCTTTTTCAGGGGCAACCAAAAAAAGGAAGATGAGACAGATGTACAGAGCCCGTTTCATCTAGTGGAAAAAGAAAGCGGGAGAGGCCAGACTCTTCATGCCTCTCATATTTCTCTATCTTTTTATATCGTGACCCATCACTCTTTCCTTCTTTAGACAGCACTGGAGATATAATGTTGCCTGAATGTCAGGCTGCCCCCTCCCTCCCTCTACCCAAGTCACTCTGCAGAATTTCAAAACATAGTTGGTACTACAGTAGTTTCCTTTTCTATCCCGTCAGTGGCCTACTAACCTCGGCTCAGTTCTGCTGACGGGCCTAGTCCTATAGATTAGCAGCCTCGCTGCAAACTTGTATCAGTGTGTATCCGTCAGTCCTGTTTGGGAAGATGATGTCATGTATCAAATACAGATCTCTCCCAAACTACATTTTTATGACACTTTTGAAATACACTTCTAATTTTGTTATGATCCATCTTTTCTTGGACGGTAAGTTGCCAGCAGAAAAGACTGAGCCTAATGTTGCATTAAGTTTGTAGCTAAAAGCTATTCCTTTAATTTTTTATGACTTTCATTTTCCTAATTGTGAGCATACTTTCTTCATTTTCTGTTATCTCGGGTGGTTTATTCCCGCCAGAAAAATCAGGTGACATTATATGACATTGAAAAACTCCAATACTCTGATTAAACATGCATGCAAAAAATAAATTGCAAAGTGCTTTACAGGCAAATTATAAGAAATAAGGCATAAGAAACAGTGCAAACCAATAAAGTTATAAAATCAAGAACAAATAAACACAAATGTGAGTTTAAAGCTGCTATAATCAATATTGTTATATTAAGAAAGGATCAAATGACTATGAAATATGAAAGGGGTCATGAAGAGCCAAACCCGCCGAGAGTTATCACCTGACTCTCAGTTCCCCTCATGTGTGATGAAGCTTTAAATAACCCCTTTTCACTACCTGCCCAGCTGCAATCCACAGACAAAGTTAGCAGCTAGACCGTGAAGAAAGTGGAACATTTTGTAGTTAAATAGTCATATACTTTGCTCGAGACCAAACAGAGCGTTACGTGAGTGAATATTAGACCTGCATTGAACAAAGAGGCCACAAACATATCTCCAAGTGATTGCTGATGCTCCTCTGTGTCTGCTGGATGTGTAAATAATAAGCTGACGAGTTCATTATATCAACCTGATAGTGGTACTGTATTGATGGTGTGTTTACAGTTTCAGTATAGCTTCCATTGAGGCCATAAGGCCCCAAAAAAAGAAAATCCCTTTTTGCAGGTATAAAGATTATTTAAAAAAAATGCATACTGATTTGGCCTTTCTGAGACTTTGGGTGTGGTTGTTTTGAAAGTCAAGCAATTCAATGCACCTTTCAGCCTCATTGAGTCTTTGCATCTTCGTAGAGCGCTAAAGTCGAGGAAAAAAAACAACTGTCCCTAAAACCCGCCGACTCTTTCAACTGAGTGACTTATCAAAAGCCTCTGACTCACCGGCACACTAGAAGGTTTGCAGCAGGAATGTGTGTTTGCTAAAAACCAGTGTGGGCCGACACTCCACAACATGTGGACGAGCACAACTGAGGTTTCCTTTTGAGCGGTGCTGTTGTCCCTATTGTAAGTATTTACTTTTGTCACCGGTAACTGTGTGATCCATCATCCAGACTGGGTTTTTATAGGTGGCCTTTTGTGGGAGAGAGGTCCTTTGTTTGGGCTGTTGTGTCCACAGTCGCTCTGTGTTGCATGTGTGTGTCTGTGCACATCTCTGTGCTCTATCAGAAGCATCTTTAGTAAACAAAGTGCATTCTCTCTTTTAGATTGGTGTGTTAGTGTGTCTATATTGATTCAGTCAATATCTATGGGCTCCATGTCTTATTTTGTGTGCTGTGTGCACATGTGTGTGTGTGTCCACATGTGTGCGTGTGTCGGCTACCTGAATACCTGTATATTTGTGGCATATCTGCTTGAGACTGTGTGTTTACTGTGCTTGTACAATCCATTACAATCTGTGAGCATCTGTATCTGACAGTCTGTGCATGCGTGTGTGTGTAAGAGTGTGTGCGTATGAGGAACAGTATTCCCTGGGCTGCTAGTTATAATGTTTCTGGGGGTGATGGGGGGAACTTGAAAGCCCTGCGCTGCCCAAATCAAAACTAACAAGGAAATGATGGGGGCTCCTTTATCTCCTCTCTGGCCTGGGGGGCCGAGGGGGGCGAGAACGAAGGAGACTGGGGAGGGAGGGGAGGGAGGGATGGAAGGGAGGTAGGAGGATGAGGAGGGAGGGGGGAGCTGCCTGGCTTCCTCTTTGATTTGTAAAAAATGCATTACCTCCGAAATCAAACGGAAAATTACTGTGCCGAAGCAAAACACACAGAGCAGGAGAGAGGGAGAGAAAAGGAGATGGGTGGGGCGGGGGAGCATACTGGGGATAGGTGTGTGTCAATAGAAAGAAGGTGGGAAAGAGGAAAGGAGGATTCACCTGTATAGTTACGCTGTTGGATGGGAAAAAGGGAGGATGGATATAGATGTAGGCGGTGTGTAGGTAGTATGAGCTGGAGAGACCCTGACAGACACAAGCACACATATATATTATCCTCGGAGGAGACAAGCGTATACATGCCGTGGACCATGAGAACATGGCAAATGAAACAGATGATGCAGTATTGATGACCTGTAGCCTACAGGGAAGAGGCAACTTATAGATTACTACCTCAAACACAAAGAATATCTTATTTTTTAAAGACTCGTACCAATCTCCGCCGAGGCCGATGTAGGGTTGTATCAAGTTTTAATGGAAGGACATGTGTTTTGGAAGAGAGACATTTCTAATTGTGCGATTGAAGGCCAATGTGTGTTTTGGTATCCTGGTACACTGAATTCAAAGTGATCTAACGGGCTTTGTGTAGTATAGTTTGGTGGAAAAATCCCACGTGAAAATGAGGAGCTTCTTGTGAAGACATAGCTGTTATCTGAACCCTGGTGATAACTTTGACTCATTACGGGAAAGTGAGCGCAGGCAGAGACACAAGGCCGATAGAAAAAGATGAAAAATAAGAAATGATAACGTGAATGATGTGAGAGAAAAAAAATATATATGAGTGAGGTAGGATGAATGCCAACTCTGTATTTGAAGACAGAAGGAGCGGCTTGAAAACAAGAAAGATGAAGAGAGGGAGGAGAGAGTGAGAGAGGCCACAATCCAAAGGCTAGAAGCAGGGTGAGAGCGAGCGAGAGATAGCGGGTTAGAGAGAGTCGGTCAGAGAGAGAGAGAGAGAAATGCCTGGAGTTAGTAATAATAATTTATACAAACACACCTTAATAATTCACGTTCCATTTCAATGCTGGAGGGAAAATCCAAAATTCACAGAGCATAATTAAATAGAGGCAGAGAGTGAAGGGAGAGATAGAGAGGCCAGCATTAAAGATACCAGTGTAGCAGCAGGGCATCTCTTCCATCTGAGTTTTGTAAAACAACCCTGATGAAACTGTGATATCCAAACTAGATCACATCTCACCGTCCCATCGCTCCTCATGGAAACCCTCCTTACCTCCTCCTGTCAGCAGACGTCTATATGCATTTCTTTCCCAGACATTATCTCACTAGCTGTCATTTAATTCACACGTTATTGTTTGCGATGTGTTCAGATCAGCTGCTCGCATATGAAAAGCAGCGTGACGCGATGGATTGATTAAATTAAAAGGCGTTCATGCCTTCAGTGTTACTCCAGTTTGGTCCTTTTACTTTGCTGTTTCTAGTACTTTATATGGTTTGTACCATGGCCAGTTTATTACGTGCAGCTAGGTCAAACTAATGTGGTCTAATGCAACAGACATGAAATCCAAGTTTCTGATCATTGAGGAGTGTATAGTTTGTGGCGTTGTTGACTTGTATTGCGTTATACTGAGAGGCGTTTCTCATTAATATGAATGTCTAAATCACAGAACAAACTCAGCCTCTCCTGGTGTAGACTATTAAACCAACCGGTCTCTGTTGCTGAAGGTAGTGCACCTGAATATAATAGTGCACATAGAGATCTTTAACTAACGGCAGTCTGTGTCGTTGTGTCCTTGAGCAAGACACTTAACCCTAATTGCTCACCGTTGCTGTGTCTTCGGTCTAATGTATACTGTATATCATGTAAGTCGCTTTGGATAAAAGCGTCAGCTAAATGAAATGTAATGTAATGTAATGTAATATGTATTCTTTTAAATTTAAAAACTCAACCAAGTCATATTATACATCAAAATGTCCCATATTTCTATGTATAATATGGTTCAACTTTAACTTGGTTTTTGAAAAGTCTATTTAATTCCTCCTGTTCATAAATGCACTATAGGGATGTCCACCATGTTGCATCAGACACAGCCTCAGGTGGCCACACAAGATCACATCCATCAAACACCTTATCTCGACCAAAGACATATGAAACATAACCTTGCCATATTTCACATCGATTTACGGTATGTTTTTAAACTCCTATTGCGCCCTTAGATCCTTACGCAATACCTCTATTAAAAAAAAAGTTGACTCTCTTCAACTTCAACTTTAAATCACTGAAATAAACTTGCTACATAGTTTCTCTTGTTTTATATATATATATACAGTATATAACAATATATATTTATATATATATATATTCTCTTTGTTTTGTTGCAGGTGTTGTGGAGGTATGGACTGTAACTGCGTCAGTGATCTGCTGCTCCCCCCGGTGCCCGCACTATGGACGCCAGGTCAGTCCCACCATCAAGCTCTTGCAAGGGGTATAATTTCTTTGTTTGGTTTACCTAAAGTCTTGTATTTTGTGCAAATAAAACAACTCACGCATGTGCAGACATCTTCCTCTAAATATGGACCCAGGTCACGTGTGTGAATTGAGCGTAACCAAAAAGAAAATTCTGTTCTGATAAAACATAACCATCATCGGGAAAATCAAATTGCTACATATTAAAATGCATCTCCAACTTTCTAAAGAAAAAAAAACTTACACATTGGAAAACAAATTCAGTCTCTGGTAGTAATTGGTTGTATATCTAATGTTTTCACAAGGCTAGTTAGTGCCAGATTCTCTTTGGGATGAGTGAAAAAGCTGCTTAACTCCGTCTATGCTGTGCATACAGTCGGCCCGAGCAGCATCAATCAGATCTCTCCCAGCGAGCTGTCATCATCCCACTGACCAATCTGTTGAGGCTAGAGGGCATTAGCGCAGACTAACATTGCTCAAGGCACGTGCTGTGATATTAAACACATCATCCCTCACCACCATCACTCATCAGTCATTCAGACAGCGATGCCCCCCGGCAAGCGGCGGGACAAATGACAGGCCCTAACCTCATCCTCCCTTCTTTCCTGCTCCCTCTGTCCAGGGATCGCCTTCCCTGACTGGGCCTACAAGCCTGAGTCGAGCCCCGGGTCCAGACAGATCCAGCTGTGGCACTTCATCCTGGAGCTGTTGCAGAAGGAGGAGTATAACGGCGTGATCGCATGGCAGGGAGACTATGGAGAGTTTGTGATCAAGGATCCAGACGAGGTGGCTCGGCTGTGGGGGTTAAGGAAATGCAAACCTCACATGAACTATGACAAGCTGAGCAGGGCACTGAGGTATGTGTTTGTACACGATGTGCTGAATGTCAAGCAATAACACTGTTGCTATCAGATGAATCAAGATGTTTATCACACCGCGGTTTACATAAATTGTTTACTCTTGTTTGGCTGAATCCCCACTTACGTCGGTCTTTTTCATGTTGGTTTAATGGAAAGATAAAGGTGGGACTTTTCTTGGGGAACGTCAATACCCTCAATTTCTCCTTATCTGTGGACATCCTAATGGAAAGTTCACCATTGAGCTGCCAAATAAAAAATTCAATAGGGATTTTAAAATTAAGCCCCAGTCTGAAATTGCTTGGACTTCTTCTTTAGAGTCCAGAATGGGGAAACTGCTCGACACCCAACTTGCCGAAGGTGATTAAAATAATACCGTTCGCACTCCATATACCTTCAGCGATTTACACCCCCTAACCGCACACAGTTTTCTTATGCAAATACACACTACCCCGACTTGTTCCCCACCCCACCCCCCTCCCTCGGCTTTTCTTTGGCCTCTTGTTAATGGGGGCTGTCGTCAGAGTCTAATTGTTATGAATTGGCTGGGGCCACAATTAGCCTTCTTAATTAGCCTCACTTAATTGCTCAATTAAGGGCCACGGCACAATTGCCACGCAAAGCAAAACACGTACACATCAGTGCACTGGGCGCAGCCTCTGTGGATACATGCTGATACCTACATGCTGCTGTGTTTGTTGGTGCCGCGCGTCTGCATAATGAGCCGTTGATCGCCAGTATTTAATGCTGAGGTGGTCTAATGCATTCTGTGTTTGGCGCACTCACCGTGGTCACCTCAAAGCAACCGCTCGAAGAAAGGGTGTCCGCGATTTAAAGTTCTAGCTTGCGCTGAGACATCCGTAGGTTTTTCAATTTGCGGTATCCCTCCACCCCACCCCCTCCACACCACCCTGTGCTCTTCCACCTGAGCACTCAGCTCCTTTGCCTGAGCCAGATGGCTCCATGTTTTGCCTTTACTGTTGATCAACCTTGCATCCTGGCAGACTGTACGTCGTGACACCTAAGTGGGTGGCACAGGAAACAGGCATGGCGACGGCTCTACACGCCCAGCGGGAGACACCTGAGGTCGTTCCCGTGGAGACTTCTCCCGTTGTCTTTGTAAATGTGCTTTTCTGATTGTGGCAGCTTCTCAGTGTCATTTACATTTACACGTCCCCCGGGTTGGATATTATGTTTCAGAGTCCAAACTGCTTCTGATGCATTCAGTAAATACCAAATTTACCCTGAAATATTGTCAATTAATATTGTCAACGCTCGAATAAAATATTTAAAAAATGTACAATGTAGAAATGAGCTGGTTTCTCATTTTGAGACACCAATATTTTTCCAGATCATGATATTATCTTTTCATTTATTTTAATGCCATAATCTATATCATATTATACCATAATCTAACACCCATATGATTGTTTTAATTTATATAATCTTGTGCACAATGAAATAAGTATTTTCCTTTGTTGTTTCTGTTTTAATGTTGGCTGTATGTTAAGAGCCTCTGAGGCTCAAAGGGATTCTGGTTTTTGGCTTTTTTTCTGGTAACAGCTGAATAAAATTTCCCTTTAAAGAACCATATTGTATTGAATCAATGCAGGCAGACATGAATTGATTTGAGTAAGAAGGAGATGAATAAAAACAGTGGGAAATCAGCATAGCTCTTGTCCTACAGCGCTGAAGTTGTTTACTTATTCGCTCCTGTTAGCTATGAGACACGAAACCTTGATGCGAGCATTATATTAATCCTTCCCTCCTCTTTTCCTTTTCCTCTTCCTTTTTCCTTTATCCCCCCACTCCATCCCTCCTTCGATATCCTCTCCTCCTCCTTTGCAGGTATTACTACAACAAGCGCATTTTGCACAAAACCAAAGGGAAGCGTTTCACCTACAAGTTTAACTTCAGCAAGGTTGTGTTGGTGAACTACCCTCTTCTGGACATGGCCAACTCTCCCTTCTTTCTGGCCCAGAACCACTTCAACGGGAGCTCCGCCGCTCCAGACTGCAGCCCAGAGGTACGGAGGGGAGGGCGAAGGGTCTGGAAGAGGGTGGGATTGGCAGAGGGATGTATTGCAAAAGATAAATGAAGTGTAAATCATATAAAAAGGGGACAGAAATTCACAGTCTGACACATTTGAAAGATTATCTGCATAGAGACAGAAATCTAAATCGTAACCATATTTGATTTAGCACCTTGATTCTGTGTGTCTAAAATAGACGGTAGTACAAATTGCATTAAAATTTAATGTGAGAATTAAAAAACGGAGAAAACTGGAACAAAGAAAAACAAAGGAGCGATAGCTCAACTCCATAATTTTTTATTAATAGTAATTTGATTCAGGTAACTGAAATCCATTTCACTCAAGTGATTTCGCTGTTGTATTTCTCAAGCCCCTGCTGTGCGTTGACTTTTTACAAGAGAAGGAGTGGTAATCAACATGTCTCTCTTTTACTCATTGCCTCACATGGTGATCATAATAGGATACTAAATATTTGCACAAAATGTTTTTTTTTTATTTGTTAGTTTCTACTACATTAAGACACAACGCTACACAAGTTTTTTCTTTTTACTTTGAAGTGTGTGCAGATCATTTTATTTGAAACCACTAAAGTCCTAGAAAGTACACGTAACTTGAAAGTACAGTACAAGAGATTCATCCATCATTTGTCTGCTACCCTTAAGATGGGATAAGGAGACACAGTCTTTGAAGGAGACAGTGGAGGAGGACGGTTTTAACTTGTCCTTAAAACAAAAGAAGACGTTATCCCCTCCTTCTCTCATCCGTCTCCGATGGCATATCCATCTGTCATCGATTGAAAATGAAAGAAATGGAAAGCAAAGGGGTCGCGTCAGATCAGATCAATGGTGGGTCATTAATGCGGTTTGTTAAGCAACGCAGATCTTGCAGCTTGGGAGTACAGTCTCGCCTTTCAAACTTGGGGCTGCGGGGTGACAGATACTATTGATCCAAAGTCCTGCTCGGGGGGAAAAAATCCCCCCTTTGTCCCCTTGATTCCTGAGATTCAAGCGTTCCATTTATTTTACCTTGCCTATTTTACACAGAATAAAATACATGCACACACACACACACACACACACACACACACAGCTGCCCTACATCCTGAATGGATGTCATTCTCTCAGATCTCAGTCCTATTCGTCCTGTGTCCCTTCATGCAGGACGAATGCCCACAATCCCTCTCTCCCCGTCATTTATCCTTTGTGCCCACAATCTTAATCGCTGGTCTCCATTTGACTCTGTACTCTTCCTGCCTTTGAGTCTCTGAGCCTCTGTGTCCTCCTACCTCCCTTTTTACCCCCCGAGTCCCATGACACCCCTTTTTATCCTGTCCTTGCTGCGACTCTGTCACTGTTTGCATCACACTCTGCCGGGTGCTGCTGCATTGTGCAGTGCAGAGTCCTACGTTGACAGCAGCGCCCTGCCATCAGGGTGGATGTGTAGCAATATGTGCGCTCTATTTGGGAAGTATACACACTAATGAAATACATTTTCCACTCTCTTTTTTTTCTGCCCCTCTTTGTCTCAGGCCATACAGTCTCTGTTTCCTCGTTTGCCAGACTCTGGCAGGGGAACGTCCCTGTTTGATCGAGGGACCACGGCACCAGGGCCCGAAGGAGACAAGCTGAGACTGGATGCATTCCCCTTCCTCAGTACAGGTGAGCCAAGAAAAGTTAGTCAAAAGTGCCAGAACAAAAATAGGAATCTTTCTGTATCCCAGAGACTTTTTCATGAGAAGAAAGGCCACTTGTACCGAGGGAGCATGAGGCGGTATAGTCAGCAAACAGACCTTCCTAAACAAAGGGAGGAGGAGAAGGTAGAGGGAAAGAGGAAAGGATTGAGGATATGGGGAGGCATGAACATTTATTGTTAAAGGAAATAAGAGAGATGGCGGTCCCATCGCAGCCCGCGGTGAGGTTGTGCTTCAGGTGAGAGAGGCCAGGTTACCTTGTGAATTATGCATTTCAGCGGTGGAAAGAAACGAGGTGGAAGCTGGAGAGATCATCCACCTTTCCGGGATGATTCTCCTCATTTGTCCTCTCCTCTCTCTCTGCATATAGGCGTCAATGAACGCAGCGTTGATTTGCGTATGTTTACCTAATCTGTGCCTTAATGCAAACTGCCTTTGTACTTCTTCTACACACTCTATATGTGCATCAGAATGTGTATGAATGTGCAGAGCTAGCGCGGCAGTGTGTAAACAGATGTACTCGCACACACTCGCATGCACTCCCCCCCCTTCTTCCCCACTCTGTTTGTCCTCAGGTCCTATTCCCCCCCTTTTCCCTTCTCACCCTCCTCTCCCTCCCATGTGTCCCTGCTGTCCTAATCCCTTCCCAGGCAGGAAGGCCCTAATTGAGGGTGCAGGCTTCAGTTTGTGGCCTGTGGGCGCCCATTACTGTGTTTTCATAAGCAAGTGAGGCCTGCCTGACTGATTCAATATTCATGTGTCTGCCAGCTACTCCTGGCCCAGCACGCAGAGACTTCACCACTGTCAAATTAGCCCTGCATAGTAAATAACAGAGTGAAAGAGAGAGCGAGGAAGACTGAGAGAGGAGGAGGGTGGAGCAGAGAGAGAGAGAGAGAGAATCCTTAAGTTTGTTGTCAGTTGGAAGGAGGTACAGAATCTGGAGAGGCAATGCTTTTGTTTGTTCATTAAAACTGAATTCCAGCACCACCTCAAATTTACACCCGTGTTCTGTTATCAAGTGATACGGTGCTGTATTTAATTCGCTACAGCTTATGTTCTTTCTGCTTCATCTAAAATGATCCGGTGACATGTCAAAACATTGTGGGGTCAAATCCGTCAGTATTAACCTCTGGAAGTACACGACCAGCCTGCTGGTGCATTCTTTATTTCCCCTTTCCATTTTGCAACAAGGTGACTGTCACCACTGTGATGACGTGAGGCCGTCCATCTCCTTTTTTTAACATACAAAATGTGCTTAATACAGTGTTTGGAAGATGTAAACTCTGTTTTATTAGACATTTATTTTCCACTGCAGTGCAGTATCTTTGTGTTCACATCTGGTTGTCAGCGGTGTGAAGTGGGTGTATCTCAGTACTGGCATGCATAAATGAACCATCAGGTTTTCTTCTTTTTTTTTGAAAGCAGCCGTGCCAGAATTGGCCCCTGTGGCTTCTGATTAGAATTGCTAATACCGATGAGCATAATTAGTGAACATTCTTGGATGTTGTATGTCAAGAAACCTTTGGCCCTTCTGAGAGCTAACCTCCATCTCTGGATTGTCTCTGTCTTAGGTGCACCGTGCTACACCAAACCCCCATCACTGCTGGGCCCGTACCCTCGCAACCCACCCTTCGACTACCCCTGGGGCTTCAACCCCTACCTCCCAGGGGCCTTCTCCCTCAATAACTGCCCCAAACTGCCCCCTGGCTCCCTCTACCCCTCCCAGTTTTACCCCAACCCTTTGCACAGCAGCCTTTCCCAGCTGCCTAACCCCTTCTCCTCCCTGCTCCCCCCAGGGGAGGCAGGTGGGGGTGAGAGGGGAGCAGCGGGGCAAACTGGAGGGACAAACGGCACAGCGGGTGGTCAGCCAGTCAGACTCGTCCTGCCACCTTACCCCGGGAGCCTGTCATTGGGTCGGACGGACGTTGGCAACGGGGCGTCATTGGGGGAAAGGGAAAGAGTGGAGGCCAATCCTCCAGCCACGCCGCTGAGTCTGGGGCTGGGAGCAATCGGCCTCGGAGCCGGGACAGGGACGGGCCGGCAGAGCCCCACGGAGAGGAGAGGAGGGGTGAAGCAGGACCCGGAGTCAGACTCAGACCTGGAGATCACAGATCTGAGCGACTGCAGCTCGGAGAACGAAAACGAGCACGAGTTCAGCATCGGGAAGGAATCCAGGCTGGCGAACCGATCACAGATAGTGTTGGCTGGAAAGAAAGGGAGCGTGCTGCCACCCATCTCCTCTCTCCCCCCGACAGTGTCCCCACATCCCCTGAAGAGGCTGATGCCCATCAGTCCCCCACCCCCGTCCCTGCCGCCATCACTTTCCCCCTCTGTGGCTCTGCATGACAGACACAAGGAGACCGAGACTCTCAAAATGATACACAGCTAATACATTTTCTCCCGCATCCACCATCTTGCCAGACTGTGCTCTGATAACTCTCTTTTTCTCTCCTTTCTTTCTCTGTGACACTTTTTTTTTTTTTTACTTTAAATTTTAAACTCCCCGTAGATCCAGATCCAGAAAAAAGACAGTTGTGTTCTTTGCTTCTGAAATGACTGTTTCCCTGTTTGCTGTGTAAGTTTTGAACTTGCCTGCAGACCATCACACTACCGACTCGTCCATCTTAGAATATATGTGGCGTACAATGTTTTTGGGGTATCGGCTGTCTGTATCACCAACTTGTCTTTTCTGTTTTGATCTCTTGCACCAAATGATCGCTCCATGGTTTGTTTTCCACGTTGCATGCAGTACTCTACTATTGGCGGTCTGCGGCTGTGCTATGATGGAAGGCGGTGAGGTGGTAAATTGCAACACAGCAATGTCTGCCTTGACAAACATTAACAAACAACATCCCTATACAAACAGAACACAACAACAAATAATGCTCAGATCGATCCAATTTTACAGATTTGTCCTGTAATTCTTGAGATTTGGACTATACATATATAATCACTTATGACTTTTGAGACATAGTCAAATACTGCCACCTAGTGGTCCTTTCAGTCCATGTCTCTTTAAATGAAATCATCTTCCCTTCGTAATCCTGTGAGTAAAATTGTCGCCCTTAAGTTTATTTTGCACTTACTTTAATATGATATATTGTTTCCTGCGGGTTAATTTAAATGTTAAAAATCCATATTTCTAATAGTGTCAACTGTGATAGTCTGTGAATATTTATTTTGTCCTGTGGTTCAAGTATTTCCTGCACATTTTCTAAAAGGAAAGAAAAAGAGAGCAGAAGGAGCTGGACCAACCTAGAAATTTGTATGAATATTCCACTGTATATATTTTATTATGGTGTACATTACATTTAATTATTATTCACTATGATAAGATTTAGCTGTATTGTTGTGATTTAATTCAGTATTTAAACATGTTGGAAAAATTATAAGCTTAGGTGTATCAAAGTTTAAATTATTAATGGCAGGCGATCTGCACTTTGAAGATGTTTTTCTATGATGAGGACAGAGTTCACACTGGGAATTGTCTCTGATTTTCTCGACCCCAATTAATTGTGCCCTTTGGTCATTTTTGCCAGATGCCCAACGTACGAACCCTTTGGGTTCAAAAATATGCCAGTAGACTTATTTTTATAGTTAGCATTCACCCAGTGTAACTGTACTGTAATTAGTCGAATGTGAATAATATTGGTCTTTGCATTTTCTTATTTTAAATCCTCCCCCGAAAATCTGTTTTGATTATTTTTTTCAATCAGTGCTTTTTGTCCATGCCAGCAGCAGGGCAATCGGTTTTGCTTGAGGATATTAGAAAATAATTAAATATTCAAAAACTGTTTATGTTTGCTCTACCCAGATCTAATGCCCAACATCCTGCCTCCGGCCCGTTTCTCAGCACAGAGTGAACGCATCACCATATTGTACAGCTTCATAGCCTTTATCCTATGGTTTGTCAAACAGTGGCGGTATACGGTTAGTTGTGAAAGCTCTATTGTAAAGTTAATGTAAAGCTCGGTGTTTGTTGAGTTGCTACAGGAAAGGCCTCCTGCCACCTCCACGTGGAGTACACCAACCTACAGCTGTAAATACTGTTTCCTTTGTGTGTGTATGTGTGTGTACACATCCAAAAATGACAATGCAGTGGTTTTACCTGTCATCTCTCTTTGTTTTACTGTAAAGAGGAAAAATGGAAAGTGCAAAAAAGAAGAAAAAGATGAATATCTTCAATAGCAATAAACATTATTCTGGATAGTGGACTGTTGTTGACTGTGAGTTTGTTGAAAGGATTCATTTAGTGACATCAATTTCTATCATAATTTTAGAAATGTATTGCATTCCAACACATCCCTGAATGCCAGTGAAGGCACCTTCATAAATAGATGCACACAGTATGTTTAGATATTAGGAATACATTACATTTTCTATATGTTCACTTTATATCTCTTGTGGTTAGTAAATTATAATATAAATAATTCAGACGGGACCGCTGATTTCTGCAAATTTAGAATTTTGTTTATTATTTCTAAATTGCACTGATACAAATGATAAATGACGTACTTCTCAAAGGAGAGCTGCATTGTAAATATATAAGGAATTAAATTTCTGTTAAAACAGCCCATATATATCCTCAGTTAATTAGATTTAAAAAAAAAAAGCATTAATTAAATGATCAGAGAATGACTGACACAAATATAATATATTCTAATGCTAAATGGCATGTTTTAACATTGCGACTTGCTCCTACTTTGGTGTATTAAAGTTGATGCTTTCAGGATTTAACTTTTGCTCTCAGATTAATAATTATAATAATCATAATACATCTGAGCCATCATAAAGAAGAAGTCTACATTAAGGATACCTTTAGAAGGTATTAATTCAGACACATTTCATTACTTAAATGCTGACTGTTACAAACTCTGTTGGACTTATGTTGTGGGCTTTTAATTGATTACTTTTACATTTTATTAGAGGTGTGTGCCATACTTTGAATTAAAACTAATGGCAGCAGCTAATTCAACACTTGCAGACACAAAACATATCCTTATTTTCAACTCCTTTGTCATTTGTAAACACAAAATAATTCACCCCCAATCAGGACATTACTAGTTTGAATGCATAAGTGAGACTGCATTAGTTATATCCTGAATGAGGGACACATCCCTTCAAGCATACGTCATACTTTACTTTATTATAAAGTAGATTTTTACAGTTTGAACATGAAGGGCACAATTGAAAGATGTTTGTACAACCGCTCAGTCAATGAAACAACCTTATGACCGTATGTCCTCAACTATCACATCTACAATCTTAAATCGCCATATGGCGGCCACTCAAAATGTGTGAATGATTCAAGGTTACGACCAAGATAAAAACAATGTGGAGTAAACCTGATTGGAAAGTAGACAGAGACTCTAGTAGGTCCTCTTTATATTGCAATTTATTCTCAGTCCAATGGCCATTGCTGTCACGTGTTAACACTTTCCAAGGTTTGAGTCCTTCCTACATGCCTGGGTTTAAATAGGTAGATAACAGCATAGACTGTTCATTACTGTATCAACCTGTAATGCACCTAAATAGACGTCAAGCCAACATGGACAAGAAGTCATGAAAGTGCTTAAAATTTAAACATCTACAATTTCATAAAATCTGGTTATGATGAAAATCATGTGTTATTAAACAGAGCTTGATGTGACATTGTTTTGTCAACAAGGTCAAGAATTATCCTTGCAACTCAAATGTTGTGACATTAAAACCATAAGAATTTACTAAATAGCCATGCAGTTGTATGTCATATTAGTTTGAGAGTTCAGGTCAAATTGTAGACGAGAAAGGGACCAGGTCATGTTTATGTTTCGCCACAAGGTGGCGCAAGGAGGCTAGAATAGCAGTGGGGCAACGAGTGACCAAGTAGATGATAAAGTTTAATTTGGGCAATCAACTCTGTAAACAGTTGCTTTGATTTCACGACAGACATGTCCTTTATGGTATGTAATCTGTTCATGGCTTCACAGTGTTGTGTGAATTGTATTTATCAAATAAATAAATAAACATAATAGCACATCAGCTGTGAAAAAGAACATATATATTATTTCTGATTAGTAGTAATTTTGTCGACTAATTGAATAGTTGATTAAATCGACAGGTCTGAATTTCTCCACAAAGAATATAACACAACAGCACCATTTCCGAGTTGTGATCATACGTTTCTTGGAAATAAGTCATTCAGAATGAAAAAAGCATGAACAATTAAAATAAAAATGTTCTGTTGGCTGCAGACATATCAGACATTAACGCGAATGATAATGGAGAATACAGCTTTACGCTACATGATTCCTCAAAGTTTATGTGGGAAATTGCCTAATAATTATCAAAGAATCAGTAAAATGTTGCAGCCGTTTTTTTCTCAAGTGCAAATAACATGCACAACACTTTGACATACTTTAGACAAATATGTCGTCAAAACGTAAATGCAGCTTTTAAAAAACAGGTCAACAAACCACGTAAAAACATAAGAAACACACTTATAAAATATGTATGTTCAGTATAGTATAGGGTGAGGACCTCAATGGGGACGACTTAGTGTGTAACACAGTGCGGAAACAAATCGTTTTAGACGGTATACTTTTTTTTTTTTTTACTTTGACAGTCGAGCTTTAAAACACAAAAAAACACTAGAGTCTGGCCAACGTCACATTGAAAGCAGTTTTTGGGTTATTAACCGACACATTATTATGAAACGCCAAATCTTTACTTTGTATCCGCCGTCAGTTGGTTGATCACCCTGTGTGTGTGTGTGTGTGTTTGTGTGTGTGCGCGTGTGTGCGCGCGCGCGTGTGTTTCTCACGTGTACTTCCGCATCCAATGTTTTTTTCCCCCACTGACACACGGCAACTTTCGAACAGGAAACCTATTTGACGCTTCGGCTGTCGCTTTCTCTGTATTCACTGGTAAGTATCTTATTTCAACAGTAACGCCGCGGAGCACGAGGGAGAGTTAGAACTTTTAAAAGCTTTTTCTGGTGAAAACTTAAAGTCTTCCTGTGTGTTTGTTTCACCGAGAGAAACGGCGTATATTCCTCGAGCCCCTCCGCAGCCCGAGGTGCAGACGGTCGCGTTCGCGTTGCAGCGCTGTGCTCGGCGGGCTGCGCGCGACACGTCTCGTGCTCTGTGGATAACGGCTTTGTTTAACATTGTGCTCAATTAATGTAGCATTGGAACTAAACAAAAAATACTTTGTATTGTAAAACTTGTAGTGTGCGTTCGAAGTTGTGAGAACAACTTCATGTGGCAGAGTTGGCCCGTGTGAATGTTCTGGCAAAGCCATCAAGGGTTTTACGACTTGTCTCGTTTGGGTCTTATACCAAACTACAAATCACTTTCATATTCCCAAAAGGGGTGTCGTTTGAGTTTATAGCTGGTGACCCTGAGACATTTGATGTATTATTATAGTCTTTGCAAGAGTGTCTTGCTGACATTAATCATAGAAGTTCTGTGGTTGTTTCTCATAAGATAAATATAGTTATAGAATATGAACCTGCAAGGGTTTTTCTTTTCTTCTTAAATCCTGTTTTTGGTTGTTTTCTGCTCAGTCAATTTGAAACAAAGGCTCTATGCACGGTGATTACTAAGGCTTATTCAACATTGGTGCCAGATAAAGCATTTTGTTTTCCTGTTATTTTATGTCAACACTGTTTTTGCACAATATAAACGAAGGCTATGTATGGCACTCCTCCCTCCCAGTCCTCCTCCCCCCTATAGCCTACAACTACAGCTCACTCATCTGATCAGCCTATAGAGTGGGAGTTTCAGTCCAGTGTTCAGTAATTAGTGTCTGCATATAATTGATTACCCATGATGGTTTTGCCTTGTGAAACAGGACGTTGCCTGAGCTCACAGGAAACTGCAATTACTGTACATGTAGTGTGGTTTCATTATCTCATTGCAGCCACTAACTAAAGATAGGAGACTAGAGCAGTGTGGATTGTGCTCACCGGTAAGGCGTGATGTTTTAATTAAGGCTTCCTCAGAAAACAGTGTTGTTGGTTTAAAAAAAAAAAAAAAAAAGTATGCCATGTTGCCAGGCCAGTTTGTCTCATTCGTGCCTCTGTGACTTTCACTCCTCTGAGGGAGGGAGGGGGAGGGAGGGGGTGGGGGTGTTGTCTTTTAGCATGATCTCTCTAACAAACTAATAATTCCAATAACATTTTAATAACGAGGTGGTTTGCTAGTTACCAGACAGTGCACGTGTGTGTTAAAGGCAGTTGGTGGTTTCTGAGAGTGTGACGCGTTCCCGGCCAGACGCTGCACCCCAGAGGCCCCATGTGGAGCAGGGCCCTGCCACTTCCTGTTACGCTCTGCTAGACTAGAGGAGCACTGCACTTGTCATCTCTCTCTCTCTCTCTCTCTCTCTCTCTCTCTCTCTCTCTCTCCCTCTATCTCTCTCTCTCTCTCTCTCTCTCTACATTTTACAAGTGCAGGCTTGTCTGGAGCCTAAAGGCTACCTTCTCTTTTTTTTTTTTTTTTTAAAGGAATGTTGGCTATTTAATCTGAGTTGCTGTGCTGCTCTCTCCCTCCCTGTATCTCTCTCTCTCTCTTTCTTTCTTTATTGTCCGATAGGCCTATGTAAACGCACCCACATCTACTGTCTCTCAGAGGGTAGGGAGATAAACTGGGATAGAGCTGCGGCGAGGCGACGTTGTGAGCCTCGATGAGAAATACCCAATAACTGAAATGACAGGTAATGGTATCCACAGTGGAACAGCCAGGGGGTGTCCTGAGGGCCTGGAGCTGTGTTGCAGGCAAGCTAATAATTTACTGTAGTCAGGCCTTGACTTCAAAGGGAACACAGGTATTCTTCTCTGGCTGGAGTTAGATTGACGCACAGGCAGCAAATAATGAGAGACAGAGTGGACTGGGCTGTTCTTCTTCTCTCCACGGGTCAGCGGTGAAATCTACTGATTTCTCCTGAACAAGCTCAGTGGGTGAGGTGGGGTGAAGTTACAGAAGTCTGTGTGTGCATGTGGCAGTGCTCAGGAACGGGGATCATGCTATACTACGCAACTATATCTGATACCACAGCTAATCTCAGCTAATCAAGGTGACGCGTTGTGAGGTGTCACTGTGTGTTTCTGCAACAGTTTGAACCGATTACTCATGGATACATAAGCAGTATGTTATTATACATTGATGAAGTGATACACACATATATATACCTTTAATGTGTGTGGTTGTTGTAGGCTCTCTGAAGGTTATGTTGTTAATAATTTAATTCATTAATTTGCATCAGTGTGACGATGTACCATGGTTGGTCCGGCATCCTGGATTATTTCCTCATTATGGGCCAAACTCAGAAAATGGTCACAATGCAGCTGATATTCATTGAGCCTTCCTGCCTGGTAGACTCCCACATCTTTGTACCTCCATGCCCAAGGCTTCTGATCCCAGGTTCAGACGACACAATATGTCTGTCTATTTCGATGGTCATTATAGAGTCAACATTCTTTTGCCTTGATATACACGTTGGGCTCCGACAAAGCCAAGCTTATGGTCTTTCACGACGCCTCTTGATGTCCTAAGGAAGTAGGTGCTGAGAACAGACTTCCAGGAACAAGAACGTAAACAAACAATGGTGGTTTATATGATGCTGGATGCCTTGAAGAAAATGACTTGTCTCTGTTTTGCCTTTAGGGTGTCATGAGGCATCCGTGATGCGCTGTTGGTCGTCCTCCGCTGTGACTCACTACACGGGATAAAACGATTGTCGAGCACAGCGGCCATATTCATTCCTGACACCCTTCATCTGCGGGGTTTGGCTATAATCAAGCTGATATTGTGTAGTCTGAACCCAGCATAACACTTTCTGTCGTAGATATGGGGCCCAAGCCAAGATAACCCTCATGACATCACTATGATATCATCAAGGTAATATTATTAGACCTTAAAGAAAAGAAAATACATTTTCCACTGTTTTCTAGTAGCCAGATACTTACCTATATGCATACTGTCGGTGGAATATATGTACTATTAGAATAAATAATCCCACTACACTCATCTGCACTGACTTGTTCTGTTCTTTGGCTGTGCTGACAAAGTGTTTTCATGCAGGCAGGTGATTATTATTATTTTTTTCAGACCATTCACTTTGAAGCTAACGCATGAGTGGCATTGTTGAGTCATCATATGGTCTACGCTCATTCACATGACAATGATTTGTCAGATAATAGGCTCACACAGCTCATTCGGTGGATTCACCTGCCGATCTGTCGTCTCTCTGCTGTCACTCAACGTAGACGAGGCTCCCTGCTCACAGCATACGTGGGGTCATTGTGTCTGTGTTTATTTGTGAGACCTGAGTAGTTTGTGTGCCCCCCAACGATTGGCTCCTTCAGAGGCCCAAAAAAATGCAGCCAATCCCAGCTGTCAAACTTAATGATACGTGTATTTTGGTTTTGTAGTATAACCTGGGCTGCAGCAGCTTGTGCCTCACAAACTGGAAAGAATTACATCCATCTGTCCAAGTGTGAGTCAGCGTGATGTCTGGCTGGAAAGCTGATGTGCCGGAGAGTAAGCGAGTGAGTGAGGAAGCAGAGAATGAGCTCTTTCATTTGAGGGCCACGGTGGAAAAAGCGAGACTCTACTCCATAGATGTTTACTCTTAAGGAGTGAAAGATGGGGGGTCTGGTGGGGTGAAAGGTCCTCCACTCGTGGAAAAATGTTGTAACACCAGCAACCGTCTGAATTACCCCTAAAGTAGTGTTATTTTAGTAAGGAGGCGAAGATCTTGAAATATACAAATACACGTTTTCTTTCTTGTTTTTCTTGTTTTACTTTATTTACATAATGCAGACATCAGTATGCATGGTAGCCTACTTTATCCTCACGTCAGACCTGTTTTATTCTGTCAATGGGATATCAGATAAAATAAGATAATCCTTTATTAGTCCTGCACTGGGGAAATTGCAGGATTACAGCAGCAAGAGACACAGTAAAATAAAAAACAAGTAATATAAATAAACAGTAAGTAAACTACAATTTTTATATATATATATATATATATATATATATATATATATATATATATATATACACACACACACACACACACACACAGACAGAATATAAATGTATTTATATTGCACCAGCTGAAGTAATGAAAGTGATTGAAGTGTTATTAGGGTGTTTTTGTGTTCTACTGGGAGCTCAGCTGGTTGTGCAGCCTGACAGCAGCAGGGAGTAAGGACTTGCGTTACCTCTCCTTCACACATCAAGGATGAATCAGCCGGTGGCTAAAATATCTGTGCAGAGCTGCCAGAGTGTCCTGCATGGGGTGGGAGGTGTTGTTCATCAGAGATGATAGCTTAGCCATCATCCTCCTGTCTCCCACCACCTCCACTGCATCCAGAGGACACCCCAGCACACTGCTGGCCTGCCTTACTAGCTTGTCCAGTCTCCTCCTGTGAGCCTCCGTGATGCTGCTGCTCCAGAAGACCACGCCATAAAAGATGGAATTCTGAAGATTGATGTTTCTGAATCAATCTCTGACAGATGATCACTGAGCGATAGACTACTTTTTTCAACAATTTTACAGAAGTGCAATGCTAAATGGACTACTCTAAGGCCGGGCGATATGGAGAAAAAAATAATCAATTTAACTATCACAATATTTCCCCCCCACTAATCCCTCGATACCAATATTGCTGAGGCGCTTTCACAAATTCTTTACACAGTGAGATTTGTGATAAATAATAATTGGTAATGTGGATATAATGACTAATGGGCAAAGTCAAATAATAGAACAGTCTAAGTTCAGAAAAAATACTTCACTTTAATTTAATGCAGCCTTTAAAACCAGACCACCCTTATGCCATATCACACTACCAATATATTATTGACGTATTGCTCAGCCCTACTTTTAACTTGAATATTGGCTGTACACTCTCAAATCTGGACGTTATCATCTATTTTGTTTGCCTTATTATATATATCTATATATATATAGATATCGTTAGCTAATTACAGTTAGAGTTATTACTTAATTTTAGATTTAAATCTGAGTGAACATTCCTTATATTCAGGACAGATAATTGTTTGGGATAAAAATTACATTTTTCCTTGATTCCTGAGAGAGAAGAATGCTGCATATTTGGTTTGCAAACTATTGGCATGAGATGGGCATCGTGAACCAGAGGCATTTTTTGGCCTCGGAGACTTTAATTCTGGACAGGCTAAACTCCCAAAAATGTTCAGGATCAGCTTGTTCTTGTTGCTGCATTGTTTGGTGTCAAAATCCGCACCTAATAAACACACAAATGCAGACGACAGACTTGTGAATGAATGAAGAGCTGTTTTAGTCACAAAATGCCAATCAGATGTTTCTGTGTTTGGCCCCAGCAATCTCACACACACACACACACACACACACACACACATGGAAGCAGTTAAGCCAAGCTAGAGGTTTACTTTGAGCTGCCAATCCATGCCAGTCGATACACCCCGGCCTATCAACTGTTTCCATGAAGCCAATGACCTCTATATGGGGACAGGGGTGGGGGGAGCGGGAGGATGGAGGGGGCGGGGTTGGCAGTTTGTACTTTGTGTACTTTGGCTCTAAGGAGAGACGACAGAAAATGAAGAGAAAGTGTGTTGGGCTTCGGCGAATACGCATGGCTGTGTGCATGAAGCAGGGAGGAGGCTCGGCAGCAGCTTGTTATTTGGAAGACATGGTTTACCATCATCCTTAAAATGCTGGGAAGTCTTGAGCTGAGATTTTGGGGGTGGGGATTGTTTGGCATCATTAAAAACCTCTGGGAGCGGTGTCTGCGCTACTGAAAGCATATGAAGAGCAGGTCAGGCATTCTCCACAGCAGTTGGTTCAAAACAAAATCATATCGCAAAAAAGCCAAAGCAGTAAAGAAGAGACGTCGGGTAGACATATCAGTGGTGCAAAAAGAAATCAGGAGAAAACCAAGGGATTCAACAATATTATTTGTTTGGACAGCTGAACAACATGTAAGGCAATGAAAAGACCTGCCTGTGTTTTCCTGGCGCTTTTGGCCATAATCTTATTTTAGCCGCTACGTAATGGTCGTTAAATTACATAATTGGCCCTTGTCTGCCGGCCATGAATGCACTGGCTGTCTTGGAGGGATCGCATAAGGGGCCGCTTTATTTTAAGCTAAAGGTGGAGTAGACGAAGGAGGGAGGTTAAGAGAGAGAGAGAGAGAAAGAGGGGGAGAGGAAAATGGAACAAGATGTAGAGGGATGGAAGACGGAAAAAAGAAAGCTGTCGTCAAAAAAGAGGAGAATTTATTTTTCGAGAAGGCATCTTTTTGCACCTTCTCCACAGACGAGCCCCTCCCTCTCTCACGCATATACACTGATGTCACTTTCCTTGTACACACACCATCTCCAGTATGTCACAGTGTACCCTTGCCTCTGTTGTTTGCTTACTGTCAGTGCATTGACGAGATTTCCGGGATAACTTTGCCCTCTGTTATGTTCCGACCACTGTGCTGTTGCCCCTTTACCTCCTTGAACTAACGCGCAGACATTTAGTCACGTTTGGCCTCGTTATCTTGAAATGTCTTATCTCTGTGAGTTGATAAGAGCCTTATCTTTAATCGAGTCGGAGTTTGGAGAATGATTGTCTGTTAGGCTAATTTCTTCAGAATATAAATAATGCCTTTTCTTTCACTTTCAGTAAATCTTGTGAAAGATGGATTAGAAAGATAATGGTCACTATGGGTCAAGCCCCCACAATGCAACAGTATAGTGTCTTTCATCTGACCCTCAATGTCCAGTCAATGTAAAGGCTTTTTGTTTGGACTTTGAACTCCATCTCTATCACAAGCCTGACTGAACCCTCAGCAGCCTGTCACATTATATAGCTACATTATGTAGCACTACCCATAACGTGTAAACTGAACTTCATGTGTAAAGTCAGAAATCAGCATTTGTTTGCCTTTTCTCGCCTGTGACTTTATTTTTTTGTCAAAGTTTTATTGTATAATATGCCTCACAATTGTAGTATATGTATTTTACATGTATAAGTGTGTGCATATACAGTTACATTTTAGAGTTAAACTTCCTGTAAAATTGCACAACCATTTTTATTCTGGGCCAACCTACTCACATCTGAATACTTAGATTGCAGATGTGCATGATATAAGTTATTTTTGGATATATTGGAGTCTTATTTCTACTCTGTTTCTAGGGTTAGAGCAATGGTTTTTATATTACATTATTACATTACATTTCATTTAGCTGACGCTTTTATCCAAAGCGACTTACATGATATACAGTAGACCGTAGACACAGCAACAGTGAGCAATTAAGGTTAAGTGTCTTGCTCAAGGACACAACAACATGGACTGGCTGAGCCGGGGTTTGAACCACCGACCCTCTGATTGAAAGACTGACTTGCTAACCACTGAGCCACAGTCGCCCCATTATATATTTCTAGTAATTTGCACATGGCTGTGTAAACTAATTTTGTCACTTTATGCCTCAGGTCTAGTTCAAACCATGTGTTCACACACACATTTAGGCTACAAACACCTTCCAGTTATATAACAATTTATGTATGACAGCATGCTGCATGTTTATTAAGACCTATATATGACACATACACACACACTCGTGTTCTGTCATCAGAGATACCTGTGGGTCTTTTTTCACTGAGGTGCTAGCTCACTGTCAGCTCTGCCAGCTGCAGACAAACCCCCTTTGGTCAAGGTTCAGTGTGTATGTGCGTGTGTGTCGTATTTGGGGAGTCGACGGATGTGTTGTAAGGCTCAAACACGGTTTCTGGATGCTTGTTAGACTAGTTTCTCACATTTATGTTTCCCATGTCAGTTTGTTTTTTCTTTCCCATTGTTTCTGCCTTGTTCTTCATTTCCTGCTGCCGTGTTCTCCTCTTTTCATTTCTTCTCAACACTCCCTCTCTTCCTCCTCCTCCCATCTCACTAGGCCCCTGTCTTTTTTCTCTCTCTGTTTAGTGTATAGGGATCATATCGGCTAGTGCTTGTAGCCACTGTCAGGTTTACTAGTCCAAGTAACTCCTAGGACTTTATGAATGCAAGACAGGCAAGTTAATTTCCTCGTGTTGAATTAAAAAAACTAGCACAACTAGCAGCAAAACTAGCATGTTAGGTTAATTGGACTCTAAATTGCCCATAGGTGTGAATGTGAGTGTGAATGGTTGTCTGTCTATATGTGAGCCCTGGATAGACTGGCGACTTATCCAGGGTGTACCCTGCCTTCGCCCAATGACAGCTGGGATCGGCTCCAGCGCCCCGCGACCCTAAAGAGGATAAGCGGTTCGGATAATGGATGGATGGATGGATGAATTAAAAAAACCTGAATCAATAATTGTTGAGATACAAGTATGACCAAACTTTTCATGTTAAGGATCCCACTTTTATTTAATTTCTACTTGTCTTGGTGTATCAGTCTCAAAGCCATCGTAGCTACTGCCAAAAAGACATCCTCATGCAAATGTCTAAAACCCTGCAGTTTTCGGCCATCGTCTCCTGTCACACTTTTCTCATCTGCTCTATGTTCCTCATTTGTTTATCTCTTGGTCATGCTGTGTGGGTAACTTCCTTTTCTGGTTCCCATGTAATCTCAGAGACGAGGTTTGTTAAATGCAGTTTTGATGTTAATTCTTAGGCTCTTCATTCTTTCAACTTTTGGCACTCTGCCTTTTTCTTTTCCACTCTGTTTCATTTTGATTCTCTCTCTCTCTCTTTCCCTCTTTTCATCTGATAGGTCATACAAGAAATGGCTCTGATAGCTTCCTGAGGAAATTACACCCACTTCCTGTCTGTGTGCCTCCCCATTTGCCACCTTCCCCCAGTTTTTCTACTTCTTTGCTCAGGCGCTTCAGGGAGCAGCCAGTGGTGCTGCTAGGAATCCCCCAGTCTCTGCTAATGAGGCTGTGGCCTGATGAGACAACCAGATAAACAGCAGTACAAACGCAGCAAGCTATAGCCATTAGCTGCTGGGCTATTTTTGGACACTGCCCTCATAGCATATAGAGGACAGGACACAGCCCATTGTGACCATATGTAAGAAGAGAACAGTGACCTGTGCTTATACAATGGATTCTGTGGCCTGGTGTATGTAGTAAGTGTGAATGAGGGAGGCTCTAAATTTAGTGTTTTCAGCACCGGAAGATATATGCTGAGTGCTGAGTTTACACGTGTTGCTGCACTAAGAGTTGAAATAATTGTAAATTTTATGCTCTATGCTACGGGCTTTTTTTTGACTGTACAACTAATCCGATATCCGCTGACTAAGATGCATCTCTGCTGACGTAGTAAACCAATATAAAGCCACTATCTGATCAATAGTGACGCTTTTCTTTTTCTTTTTTAAATATAAGACCTCTTGAGAAAGGGTGTGCTGTGCACATTCATCTCAGTGTCCCCTGATCGGATCCCTGGGGCGCTGTCTCTCTGTCACAGCATCCTTTTTGATACCGCACTCCAAATCTGGGCCTCCAAAACCGGATATTCTGCTTTTTGAAGAGAAACATAAAACACCAGGTTGAAAAGCAGTGTTTCAATGCTCTCTCTGGTTAAAAGCTTAAAGCCTGTTTGACCTCAAACTACACTCAGGGTAACTCATGGGTGTGGTTGGGTGGGGTCAGAAGTGGGCTCTAGACAGGCGACCTCTTGCTTCTAAGCAGTTATAAAAATAAAATAAAAAAATCTGAAATAAATCACATTTGCATATTAATAGCTTCCTTCTAGAGCTAGAAGGAACAATACCATTTTACGGATCTTTAAGTACTTAATTAATTGAATATTTTTGTTAAATCACTATCGCTGTATGATATAATATAATGATGATTTGTGGTGGCTGAGCTGTTTGTAGCGACATTCCTGAGAAAAATCCCAAGCGGTTATCTCTCTGGAGTGATTTACAAAAACACACCTGCTATTAGCGCTTATCGCCATAGAAGTCGTCAAAGAGAACAAAACGGAGATCAGCAGGATTGTAACTTTAAAACAAGTGTGGCATATATTGGCTTTTCTATATACAGTATATATGTATATATATATAAAAACTGATCAAATGTATACTTCTCTTCAATGATTTTTCTGTTTTAGATACCACTGTTAATGACTTCTTCAACTGTGGGGTTAAACGCCTGGAGACTGTAACTGCTGTGCAATAACAAGTTAGATCACTTTTGGCAAATCCACTTAATGGTGATGAACCTTGTCCTTGACTGTTTAAAAAAAACCTGTATCTTCACAATTCTACTCATAACAATTTGAGGTGCCATTGCATGTATAATATCGTTATAACTCAGCAAAAAAAGAAACGTCCTCTGACTTTCAACTGTTTTTACTTTCAGTAAACTTAATGTGTGTAAATATTTGTATGAACACTACAAGAGTCAACACCATAAGACATAAACTAAACATGTTTCACAGACATGTGACTAACAGAAATAGAATAATGTGTCCCTGAATGAAGGGAGGCTCAAAATCAAAAGTACCAGTCAGTATCTGGTGTGGCCACCAGCTGCTTGAAGTATCCTGTGCAGGTGTTGTTACACGTGGTCTTCCACTGCGAGGGTGATCAGCTGTCCTTCCTGTCTCCCTGTAGCGCTGTCTTAGGCGTCTCACAGTGCGGACATGGCAATGTATTGCCCTGGCCACATCAGCAGTCCTCATGCCTCCCTGCAGCATGCCTAATGCACGTTCACGCAGATGAGCAGGGACCCTGGGCATCTTTCTTTGGGTGTTTTTCACAGTCGGTAGACAAGTCTCTTTAGTGTCCTGCGTTTTTAGAACTGTGACCTTAAATGCCTACTCTCTGTAAGCTGTTAAGGTCTTAACGACCATTCCACAGGTGCATGATAATTAATTGATTATGGTTAATTGAACATGCATGGAAAACATTGTTTAAACCCTTTACAATGAAGAGCTGTAAAGTTATTTGGATTATTACAATATTATTGTTGAAATACACAGTCCTGAAAAAGGGACGTTTCTTTTTTTGCTGAGTTATATATATCATATCATCATCATATATCATAACACCGTCATGTTATTGCAGGAGCTTGATTGACAGGTGCGAGCCCCTGGTCCCCTGCGGTTGCAGTATGGATGCTGAAGATGCCCACTTTGGGGCGAGGTCACAACTCAACTCCTCCTCTCGGTTTGCGGGGCTTTTTACTAAAACAGCTAATTGTTTTAGAGGTTTCACAATGGACGTTGGGTTTGCATAAGAGCTGATGTAACAGTGACTCAGATATTTAACAGTCATTATTACGCTGCGGCGTAACCTCTTAGTCCCCTTGTGGAAATATGAAATGCTAGACTGTGCTACTGCTTTGTCTTATGTGCAGTATTGGAGCTCGGCCTGGTCAGGAATGGTGGGGAATGCTGTTGTAAAGACCAGTTGTCATATAACACACACACACACACACATACTTGTAATCGTGCCCCGTGAGACATGCCTGCACAGATGTGCCCCGTGGGGACACCACTTTCTAAATGGAATAACAGCATACTTTTGATCACATAAATTTTTTGGGGGTCCTGGGAACCAAAATATGAACTCAAATAACAAAATGTCTCAAATTTATAAAACTTAATTTTTGTCTGGTTTTTCTATTCCGGTGGGGACGCTCCTATTGTGTCATAACACAAACCACCACTAGGTGACACTGTTAAATATTCGTCTATTCGTTCCACTTACAATCCTATATAAAAGGTATGCAATGGAGGATATGGTTTTAGAAACACTGAGCAGCTTAATACATTGTTTTTGTTTTCTGTATTATATTTTGTTAATTCAATTCATATTGCATTTGTATATTCACCATTAAATGTTTTACTTGTATAATGACTCATTATCTGTGTATATTAAACTCCACTCAATATAAATGTTCAAACTTCACAGCTGTATTTAAAGGTTCTGTGGATCTTTCAGAAATATAACACCAATATTGTTCCGTACAGCAGTGAATATTACGGTTGAAAGCATTACAGTTGTGATACTGCAATATTAAGTGCTTTGTATTTAAGTTGAACTAAGTTGACTCACAGGCAACAAACGGATAAACAAAAGTGGTTTATTAACCATAAAGGAAACAAAAACTACTTCCTCAAAGTGAGGAAGTGATATGATACAACCAGATCAATATAGCCTTAGAAATAGTACAAAAAGACAAACATTACAGCATTAACACAATAGCCATAATACAATAAGGTGAACGCTTCCACAATAACACAACAGCAACCACTCTGGTATGGGGTATTGCAGCTGCTTTTAAGTCAAGTGATGAATGTAAAAAACTTACCTAATAGACTTTCGCTTTAACGCATCATTGCGATGTTTAACATAATATTTGACACCCACCCAACTCCTACCCTTAAGTGCAAATCCTGACGCCTCAATGCAGTCCAGACACTGAGTTTTTCCAGGCACTTTCCCAGAGTTGATGTGGTCCATAAGTGTTTTCTCGACAGCCTGGATTTCTTCGTTTGTCCATTTTAGTTTTTTTGGACCCTGAATCAAACGAGACAGAAATTACATGTTATTCAAAAACCAGCAAGTAATGAGGCTGTGATGACAACAGGTATTGACTGTAGCAGTACTCATAATACCAGAATTACTAGGAGATCAAGCTGTAGTTGCAGTAATGTATGTATTTACATTACATTTCATTTAGCTGACACTATTATCCAAAGCGACTTACATGCTATACAGTAGACCGTAGACACAACAACGGTGAGCAATGAGGGTTAAGTGTCTTGCTCAAGGACACATGGACATGGACACGATTACCAGAGCCTGGGATCGAACCGCCGACCCTCTGATTGAAAGACAGACTTGCTAACCACTATTTCAGGTGTTTCAGTAACACCTGAAATAGAACTAGCAATAGAAATATAGACGGTAGTTGCATAAGTATGATGTTTACCAACACTAACATCATGTAAAACAACTGGACATTGTCCGTTTAGTGGAGAAGACATTTTCATCAATCAGTTTTAAGCTGACGAAGCCTCCTGAATGTGACAAAATATAAGACTAAGAGATATCTGAAGAAATGAGTCCTTTACAGAGATGATTCTCAATTGAATATACTGGATGATTCTTAGCATGTGGAATTATTTTTCATTCATAATGATGGCAGTTACTTTAATATGCTAAAACCATGTGCTTGCCTGTGATACAAACACAGAGATAGCATAAATATATGCCTCTATGTATCGAACGGTAAAGAATACTCTCTATGCAGAAAAATAATATATTTACGGTAGGCCGAAATCATTGGATAATATTATTGATGCATTGATGTGTTGATAACTTTAATGTTGCAGCTGGTAATGGTGGAGCTAATTTTAACTACTTAATACACTTATTAATACACACTACTTAATGATATATCATAGTTTATTAGTTGTATCTATATTTTGGAGAGAATCTGAATCTACAAAGTAGTTCAACTAGTAACTAAAATTGAAAAATATAAAAAAAGTGAATTCCCTCTGAAATAACTAGAGGTATTGAGTTAAATGAAAATACTCAATTTAAGTGCAAGTACCTAAAGGTTTTTCTCAAATATAGTATCTTGTTAGATTCAAAACCTGCTAGAACAAGAGCACACAGTTCTTATTAAAGTTTCTCTATTCTGTGGATGACACTACAGTATGAGCAGTTATTACATTATGAGTTGCTACACATGTTTTGTCTCCTATATATATGAAGTTATGTAATGAAATTACTTAATTTTGATTATTAAACAGGATGACAGGGGAGTATGAAAAGACAGGTGAGAGGAGAGTCAAAATTCTTGATTAATTTGATTAAACTTAACTCAACATCTACAACAGAACAACTGTCAGAAACCCATCTCATGTCAGTGGACTCGCTAAATAACTTTAAAAATACCCCACGCACTGAACCCCAGGGGAGAAACTGAATACACTTTGAACAGATTACCTTTTGTTGTGTGTGATTTGCCAGAGACCTCCCCAACCAGCGGCATCTTTTCATCCGACGAACCTATTAAGGCGCAAGCAAAGTGAGAATAAAAGCCTTTTAATATATTTAATACAAGCACTTAATGTTCATAAAGGTCCAGACAAAACAATAACAACTAGACTAAAACTAGAAAAGGCCATTTTTTAAACTTGACTACAGAACAACATTCACAGTGTGCATACTTCAAAATCTTGAGAGAGAGAGATATCTTTATGAAGGCAAATCCCTGTCATAATTGGAGAGCGCAAATGAGCTCTACGCGCGCGCACAAATCAACCAGCCACGCACGTAATTTACGTTGACGAGTGCTTTTACATCACTCCGCGAGTTCCTCTCGCGCATTATTAACCTGCTCGCTCGCGAAGCTTCAATCTGCGCTCGTGTCTGTAACCTGCTCGCTCTTGAGTAGATTTAGATGGGCGGAGCCAGTCACCATCGTATTGGTTACAATCCTCGTCTTTGGATTGGCTGGATATCACATACATACACATCCAGGAAGAGACAGATGAACCCAGTCTACAGCACCCAGTAGAGACTGAGCCATGTCTTTGTATGTGGGTCTACAGACATGTGGGTGTTAATGTGGGTGTGACCCAGTATACAGCACGTTATCTCCGTGTTCCAGGGCTCGTTACCACGATGTGGGCTATGAGGAAGCTAATGTGTGTGTCTGTTACGTTGCCAGTACGTTATCTCCGTGTTCCGGGGCTTGTTACCACGAGGTGGGCTATGAGGAAGCTAATGTGTGTGTGTGTCTGTTACGTTGCCAATACGTAATCTCTGTGCCACAAGTCTACTGGAGCTTTCTGCCTGTTTAAACAGCCGGTTGGAGCCAATACAAGATCAAGTGTGACTGAATTAATAACACAACGCAAGAGGGAGGGAGTACACAACCGCTACAGTGGATACATATACACAGTGGGTACATATACACAGTTGATCAGGGGCGGACTGGGGGAAAAAGTGACCCGGGAGTTACTGTCAGACTGGCCCACTCATTACACTGAGAGAGACATTTGCTCGCGGAGTGACGTAAAAGCGCTCGTCAAAGTAAATTACGCGCGCAGTTTGGGATTTGCACGCGCGCGTGGAGCTCATTTGCGCTCTCCAATTATGACAGGGATTGGCCTTCATAGATCTTATATTACGTTTTAGCCAGGTATTGGCCTGATATATAATAGAAGTACCATGACATCTGTTAAAGAGAGTCACGACGGTCATCTATTGATTTGAGATTCACAGCATTACTTTCTTACACTGAATATGTGTTATTCTTATTGCCAAAGTCAATGCAAAGACTCAAATGGACGCAAGTAGACACAGGGGCAGCAAACTGCTGTGAAGGCATTTTGCAACACCAGTTTGACTTTTCTATAAAAAATGTGGCTGTTACTTTGTATTCACTGTGTCTTCGATGCAGGAAAATACCCTGATTGCAGTAAATCTGGCCCTTCTCATGTTAGAATGTAAAGTTTTGCAAATAAACTTACAATTACACTGTCGGTTCTCCTGAGCTCTGGAACACTGATGTCCTCATCAACATCATCTGGAGTGGGGTCAAGAATAATGGTACTGTCACTGGACCACTGGTTTTCTTCCTTAAAAAGAAACATCAGAAAATGTTTAGACAGGCTACCTACCTACAAAATTAAAAATAAGCTGTTGCATGGAGGCCTCAATCAGATTTTATTTAACAGACTTTACTCAGGCAGGCTGCTCAGGTTTATTAACAGCCACTAGGCCACAAATAATCAAATTATGTGGAAAACATTGCTTATTCTTGTGTATGTATGCTGTTTTACATAAATAATCAAAGAATAAACCCTACAACTTATATTACATCCAACATTAGGAATAAGTGGCTCCAATGCAAACAATTGAATTAATTAAAAGGCACCGCCTCATTCTAAGATCTCTTAGCTATCATTATGGCTGCACATTGACATAATCTAAAAATCTTGCTCCCTTTAATATTCAATACTTTTGGTACACAGGAACATTTTACTTTGAACTTAAACTGATGGCAGTTTAACAGACTGAGGAACTGAGTTCTGCAGTCAAACATCAAACTAAATCTTCTGTGTGATGGTAAAAGCTGATATTATTCAAATAAGATTTCAGAGGGGTGGACCATATATTACCAGCCAGACACAACATTCTCTTACTTTATGCAGCTGGAGAACCTGACTCAATCACTTGACCTACACACTTGAAACAGATACGTACCAGGTATATAGGCCACCACCCAAGTATATTTCAGCATTTTATCTGTTTAATTATTCGTCCATCCAAGACAACGACTACATCCGTTTTCATTTAAGTAGTGGTCTGCTATTAGACAAGAGTCTAGTGAATATTTAGAATAGAATTCAGTGGAAAACATTGTAGTAACACGTTGAATATGTGTGATTAACTAGCTGTAGTCTGTAAGAAATTAAATACTGTATCATTGTTTTGATGTCTATTATAGTTACACAGTCGAGCAGGTTAACTGTCAAACAAGAACCCAAAGACATCCTACCTCTTCCTTCTGGTCAGGGTCAAAGTCATCAGCGCCTGCAAATATATTACAGAGGATTAAAATATTAATATGGTGTACGATGAACTAATAACGGCAACATGAGGCTGTTCAAACCTTGATGGAAAAAATGTGTTTCATTTGCATTCCTATTTAAATAGTTGTATGACCTAAACCCAGAGAGTATGATCAGTTAGGGATAGCAAACGTATAGACTCCTTTATGTATTTAGTATAATATTCTACACTTTTACAAACAACTTCCTACAAACCTCAATATACAACCCCCTCCCCTCCTCACCTGTGCATTCAGAGCTGCCACCAGCGGATGAAAAACATGCTCCATCCTCCTGTAAGCAAAAAAGGACACATTCAGTCCAAATTAAACATGTCACAATACTCAGTATTTCAAGCTGTCGTGGTAGAATTTGTAATTAAAATTATGACATGAATCATTTAGATATCACCTGAGCTGCTATTATCCCAATTTGACCGAGACTAAAGTCTGGTCTTATAAGACTTTATTCTCGGTCAAATTATAGTAACGAGATCTATTTCTGTTATGAGGCTAAATATTCTAACTCAAAACCCATGGCCATTTGAATTACTATATCCGCATACATGTGAAAAAAATACTACATTTTAAAAGTTGACTGTGACTAATTTGATCTCATTGTAATACAGCTGTAACAATATAATGTTTTAACCTGAGTGCAACTTTGTTATTTCAAGATAATCTGTGGTAATAGCAAAGGTCTGGTGTGAAACTTGAACAATTTTTGTAATTGAATAATCAAAATTGAGGCCTCGGAGGTATTTGCCGTTTAAAGGTAGATCTGACATGACATTTATGTGAATTTAGGGAAGATTATAACATTTTTCCAATGTTAATATATATTTGGTAAGTCAATTATACTTTCGAACAACGGAAGGACTGACTATGTGCATGAGGCTACACTAGTTCTATCATAGTTCTATCTCTCTCTCTGTGTTCATCATGCTCTCTATATTCTTTATATTATGTATATTCGCAGCTTGGGAGATGAGAAAATCCCCCTTGTTCCAAAAACTACATAAATACATCACTTTGTTGAGCATAATACTAACATTCAGTGTGAAAAGATAATAATGATAAAACATCAGTTCTAATAAATATCTAAATCCCATTATATTGCAACTGTAAAACTCCCACGATGTGTAAATTATATATTTATAGTTAACCGTAATTAGATAATTGAAGGCTGGTCTCAGGTCAGTTTCACTTGACTTTGGCGCATGTGCCGTTAGCTGCTCGCTTAGTGTTAGCTAACATTAGCTAGTCCTATCACATTACAACATAGCTCTGTGTATATATGCAGTACATATACAAGCAGTACGAACAGTAACAGTGTAATGTGACATTAGGAAGGAGTATAAGCATTAAAAACTCACCATTTCCATCAAGATTTGTGCCGTCAGGTCACGTGTAGAGCTGCCTGCAATCTGATGCAGGCCCGAGCGCATGTGCTGAGGAGGGGCGGGACTAAGCCAGAAGTGAAACTTGAAATGTCACACAGAACCGGACTTTTACCATCCTCACGGGCCGTGGTCACAATGGGGACAGTACAAGTCATGATGTGTGTGATGGCTCAGAACAGAAACGTTTGATCATTTACACAGAACATGACTTTCACCGTCCTCATGGGCCGTGGTCACAGTGGGGACAGTACAAGTCAGGATGTGTGTGTGATGTATCAGAACAGAAACGTATGATACTTTACACAGAACATGACTTTCACCGTCCCCACGTGTCCACGCCCATCCCCCAACCCTTTGGTCACTGAGCAAGAGGAAGCTCAGGATCCATGTTAATAACTTAGACAGGTAATAGTAATTGCTAAAATATACGGTTTATATCAATTACCTGCTTATGTGAGGCGGTATTACTAGAATTTAGTATAAAATATGTACAAATTTAAATAAAATCTAAAAAAGGAGATTGAATTGACACAAGCATTTCTAATGAAGTTAATCAATAGAAGCATTATTAAAAAATTATACAAACATTGATATTCATAAAAACAAACTACAACCATTTATAAGCCCTTGTATTCAACAGAACAAGTATTTATGAATGTATTTTATAAATAAGTGTAGGGAACTTGAAAATATAATGTATTATACATATTATCTTGCTTATAATTTCATGTAATTTCCTGAAGACGGATCTACAGATAGTAGATATAGTTGTTGTGGTACACAAAACATAGAAACCGTAGTTAACTGGATGTAATTCCAATTCTTTGAGTAATCTGGTGACTCAGGATTTGTTGCACTCTGCCAGAAGATGAGCTGCACTGGCACCATCCTTATAGACATAGTCAAAATGATTGTGCCAACGACATGATTGGTCAGTGGGTGCACTACAAGTCTCCAAATCTCGATATGAAGCCCAAGTGGATAAGCAAAGAGCAAAGCCTGCTCCTTCTTTCATATGTTCCTGTATCCACCATACAGTCAATTGTTACAACAATATAGGCTTGTAGCTCCGTCACTGCGAGCTAAACACTCAACAAAGTCTCGACTGTTCTCTGTCCTGGCTCCTCGATGGTGGAATGAGCTCCCCATTGACATCAGAACAGCAGAAAGTCTCTACATCTTCCGTCGCAAACTAAAAACTCATCTTTTTCGACTATACCTGGAATAAAGAAAGTAGCACTTTAGTAGCACTGGAATGGCTCTTACTGATAGCACTTTGTAGTTGAACTTTTTGATGAAATTGTACCTTCTTGATTCTTGTTGTTCTGATTCTTGTTTGTAACCGTGGAATGCACTTATTGTAAGTCGCTTTGGATAAAAGCGTCAGCTGGATGAAATGTAATGTAATAATCTACCAAACAATGAGCGTTGCTAGCTACAAGGGATGCAACCATAGATATAGAATAGGACATTCAGCGGTTTTCCATTGTCATAATGATAACACATGTCTGTGGGGCTGTTAAGTGTTGTTGCAGCTCACTGGGAAGAGAGCCGACTTAGCTCAGCCAGATGGCTAGCTACTGAGCAAGCTAGCTTATCTTTCTCCTGAGTAGGCCTCAGTAGTTAGACAGAGCGACCGTTACACCGAGCACTGCTGTTGGCCACCAGCTGATCATCGTCTGTAACTAGTAAAGCATTTAAGCAGAGTAGAATTAGCAAGCTAGCTAACTAGTGGGTTGTCTGCTAGTTTGCTAGCTAGCTTGCTAATTTCCCTTGCTTAAATGCTTCGCAGGTTTTACATGATGTATCTTTAAATTTCAATTAGGTCAAAGTGCAAGAAACTTTTCTTGATATTAGAATGTACAGTGCATCCGGAAAGTATTCACAGCGCTTCACTTTTTCCACATTGTTATGTTACAGCCTTATTCCAAAATGGATTAAATTAATATGTTTCCTCACAATTCTACACACAACACCCCATAATGACAAAGTGAAAAAGGTTCTTGAGACATTTTTGAAAATCTATTAAAAAATAAAGAACAAAAATATAACATGTACATGTATTCACATGTAAGTATTCACAGCCTTTGCCATGACACTCAAAATTGACCTCAGGTTCATCCTGTTTCCACTGATCATCCTTGAGATGTTTCTACACCTTGACCGGAGTCCACCCTGCTATGTTCAGGTGATCAGACATGATTTAGAAAGGCACACATCTGTCTATATCAGGTCCCACAGTTGACAGTGCATGTCAGAGCACAAACCAAGCCATGAAGTCCAAGGAATTGTCTGTAGACCTCCGAGACAGAATTGTATGGAGGCACAGATCTGGAGAAGGGTCCAGAAACATGTCTGCAGCATTGAAGGTCCCAATGAGCACAGTGGCCTCCATCATCCGGAAATGGAAGCCACCAGGACTCTTCCTAGAGTTGGCCGCCCAGCCAAACTGAGCGATCGGGGTGAAGGGTCTTAGGCAGGGGGATGACCAAGAACCCGATGGTCACTCTGACAGAGCTCCAGCGTTGCTCTATAAAGGAGTTTGCCAAAAGGCACCTGAAGGACTCTCAGACCATGAGAAACAACATTCTCTGATGAAACAAAGATTGAACTCTTTGGCCTGAATGCCAAGCGTCCTGTTTGGAGGAAACCAGGCCCTGCTCATCACCTGGCCAACAGCATCCCTACAGTGAAGCATGGTGGTGGCAGCATCATGCTCTGGGGATGTTTTCTAGCGGGAGGAACTAGAAGACAAGTCAGGATTGAGGGAAAGATGAATGCAGCATGTACAGAGACCTCCTGGATGAAACCTGCTCCAGAGCTCTGGACCTCAGACTGGGGCGACGGAAAGGTTTGACAAAAAAATTATCTTAAAGACGATGAACGGAATACATGGATACATAAATAAATCATAGTGCTGTTTTTCTTCATTCTGGAATGCCAGAACCATTGGTCCAGTTAACCGTGAGCCGCTGAGTCCTTCTCTGGTGGCATTTGTGTAAATACATACACATTATACTGTGTGCGTATATATCTTCATCAGTAGTCGGAGAGAGGATATTAAGTCTTTTCCCTATATATATATATGTATATATATATATACACACACATACAACTGTGTAATGATTGTAAGGAGCTCGTTGTCACTAATGCCTAGCATCACTGCAAGTCCATCAGGCCTCAGACAGATGCTCTAGACTGGGCCTTATTGTCTATAGTTTCTTGTTGTGCCAAATTACCTTGAGGAAGCCCAGACTATACTCATTATGATGCTGTTAGTATTTCGGCTTTTTCTTTTGGCTGTTCTAGCTGCACTTCTAACAGGACTACCAGTGCTAACACTTCTATTTAGTGATGATTAGTTTTCCACTATGACCTCTTTTTTGGTGTGATATTGTTAGCTGAAGAGCTAATGCTAGTACATATTTTATGTTGTCATACACATGTGTGTGGGGCTGTTAAGTGTTGTTGCAGCTTACTGGGAAGAGAGCAGACTTAGCTCAGCCAGAAGACTAGCTACTGAGCTAGCTAGCTTATCTTTCTCCTGAGCAGACAGGGAGTTAGGCCGAGGGACCGTTACATCGAGCGCTGCTGCTGGCCACAAGCTTGCCGTTGCGACCATCTTTCGTAACATTTAAGCAGAGTAGAATTAGTAAACTAGCGATTATCTGCTAGTATACTATATAGTTTGCTAATTTTACTCTGCTTAAATGCTTTACTAGTTACAGAAAATTAGCTATACAAAGTTGTTACTTATCAGGCTAGTGCTCAAAGTAGGCCCTTCTACATTTCACTCTTTCGTGTACCGTAATTTCTTTTCTGCGCCAGCAGTTCTCACAAGCTGCAGGTACCCTTTTCTGCCCCCTCTGTATCAGTTTCTCGTGATGGCAATTCATAACTGTGCTGCTCCAGTGTTTTTGCACCTTGCTTAAACAGCAGTAAAATGCTTCACTAATTACAGAAACTTAGCCAAACAAAGTTGTTACTCATCAGGCTAGTGCTCAAAGTAGGCCCTTCTACATTTCACTTTTTCGTGTACCGTAATTTCTTTTCTGCGCCAGCAGATCACATAAGCTGCAGGTACCCTTTTCTGCCCCCTCTGTATCAGTTTCTCGTGATGGCAATTCATAACTGTGCTGCTCCAGTGTTTTTGCACCTTGCTTAAACAGCAGTAAAATGCTTCACTAATTACAGAAACTTATCCAAACAAAGTTGTTACTCATCAGGCTAGTGCTCAAAGTGGGCCCTTCTACATTTCACTTTTTCGTGTACCGTAATTTCTTTTCTGCGCCAGCAGATCACATAAGCTGCAGGTACCCTTTTCTGCCCCCTCTGTATCAGTTTCTCGTGATGGCAATTCATAACTGTGCTGCTCCAGTGTTTTTGCACCTTGCTTAAACAGCAGTAAAATGCTTCACTAATTACAGAAACGTATCCAAACAAAGTTGTTACTCATCAGGCTAGTGCTCAAAGTAGGCCCTTCTACATTTCACTCTTTCGTGTACCGTAATTTCTTTTCTGCGCCAGCAGTTCTCACAAGCTGCAGGTACCCTTTTCTGCCCCCTCTGTATCAGTTTCTCGTGATGGCAATTCATAACTGTGCTGCTCCAGTGTTTTTGCACCTTGCTTAAACAGCAGTAAAATGCTTCACTAATTACAGAAACTTATCCAAACAAAGTTGTTACTCATCAGGCTAGTGCTCAAAGTAGGCCCTTCTACATTTCACTTTTTCATGTACCGTAATTTCTTTTCCGTGCCAGCAGTTCTCACAAGCTGCAGCTACCCTTTTCTACCTCCTCTATATTAGTTTTTTGTGAAGGCAATTTATAATAGTGCAGTTACAGTGGTTTTGCACCATGTTTAATCAGCAGTACAATTTTACAGGGCTATCATTTCCAGAAAAATATGTAAAACCCAAAATGTCCTAGTATCTTTTATTTAATGAAGAAATTCAGAGTTACTCTTTATCCTGCTGCGTAATATGTACAACCATCCTGACTGATATTTATTTAGATTTTAGGAGCAGGCTGCAGCATTCTGGATCAACTGTAGAGACCTGAGAGACCCAGCAGAGCAGCCCGATAATACAGAGTTACAGTGCAACAAAACAAGACCTTATTAATATCCGTATTAATTCATGTTACACCACTGACATGGCATAAGAAATCAAATATAGTTTTAGATCTATTATTATTATTGCTGTTATTAATATCAATGATGAGATCATTAATAATAATTAAATATTATACAAAAGTTAAATATTAATAGCAACTATAGTAATATCAATATTCATATATATTTAGTATTTATTTATATATGTATTTGTGTATTTATATTTACAAATCAAGATAAAGTTTTAAATGAATTGCCAAACTTAAATACTACTTTTGACCAATAGGGGGCGAAAGAGAGTGAACAAACAGCGATGCACACTTCAAGAACAACCGACCTCGTGGGGACTGCAGTACCCTGTGTATACTCTAGGGGCGCCTTCATACACAGTCACACAGATTTTTGTCTTGAAAAGGGTTTCATGGGGACTTCCTAGAAAAAAGCATGGGGCGTATCTAGACACTGTTCTGAAGCCAATGGGAGGGGTTTGCCCGTGGGGACCTCGTTTTAGGTCCCCACGGTGACACGAGTCCCCATGGGTCTGTGTGCACTCAGGTCAAGGTCCCCACCGGAATAGAGGAACAAGAACACACACACACACACACACACACACACACACACACACACACACACACACACACACACACACACACACACACACACACACCGGCAGCTCCCCACAATCACATAGGAATGGCCCCCTCCCACATACGTGCTCAGTCTTAACCCACACACACACACAAAGGCACGTACGCTTGATGGCTATCATTGGATTGATGCCACCTGACACTTAGTTAGTACTGGAATGTAATGGGAGGGAGGGGAGGGCCGATCGGGGGGCAGCTGCCGACTCTCAGGAGCACCGGAGCCGATCTCGGCACCTCTGGGATGCTCTGTGCAAATACAAGTCACTCGTGGTCTTTTTTTCTTTCTAACGAAGCCATAGCCAGGAAAGTGCCTTTGCAGTGTGTGGCTTATGCCAGCTATCGCGTACTAATCGAGGTGAAGAGAAGAGGGTCTGGTTACAGCTGAAGCTCACAGACGGTCTCCATCTGTTGTCTGAACTGTGCCATATGCTGGAATGTACCACTTGGCTCCGGCTGGGCAGAGCAGGCTCCCACTCCGGCCGCCCCTCTTGTGCTCTTTAAATGCAGAGCAGGGTTGACCTTCCCTACCTCGCCTTGAGTCGCCGCAGTAAGCTCCCCCCCCCGACTACTCCAATTTATCTCTCAAGATGTACGAAAATGTATGACAGTCACTCAAATATCAGCCAAGACGTAACGATAACAAGGGATTGGCTTCAGCATCTCCTCTAACGAGGAGGCTGACATGCTGCGATCAGTAGTGCTTTATTGTAGCAGTGATAGAGTCAGTGTTCCTCATTGTTTTATAAGCGTCTCCTGCTTCTGCTTCTCAAAGTTTACTAGTTAACTGGGATGGAAACAGAAATCATTCGCTCTCAGTCTACGTTTTGAGCTGCAGCGATTAGTCGATTAATCTATTAGTCTACTGAAAAGTCACATGAGTGAGATTATTCACAACGAGGCTATAAAGGTGGACTAGTGATGATGATTTGTAGTCTCATTTAGCCACTTTGTTAGCAAGCTCATATCTTATATGATAGAAAAGAATTGTTAAAATATCTTTCGTTTGTGTTAACAGCAGCCCTTATTTCAGGCATTTAATCAAAAACCCATGAAAAACATTGATTAAGTGACTAGAGAACCATAAGTGCAAAGATGCAAAGTTTCTGTTTTTTTATTATTATTAATTCCTGCAGCCCTCTTTACTGTAGGTGATAAAATTATATACCTAAATAAATTATTTGAAGAATATAGCAAATGCAGATTTCAATCAATACGGCACAATGATCAGTAGATCATGTAGAAACTAAATGACGTGAATACAAGTGACTGACATTTTCTGTTTTCTTCTCAGTGAACTGAGTTGTTCTTCCTACGCACCTGTTATTAAGAATGTAAGTTATGCGCTGCAACAGTTCTTCAGCCGCGTTGTAGCGGTGAAAGCATCTCATCTTTCCACAAGGAAATGTCTAGATCTGATTTTGCATTAGTCCGTTACATCTGATGACAAAAGATTAATCAAGTTTGTTTCAGAAGGTAAATCATAGGGTGAATTGCTATCGTGTGTGTGTGTGTGTGTGTGTGTGTGTGTGTGTGTAGGTGTGTGTGTGGAGGTGTGTGTGTGTGTGTGTGAGGAGGTGTGTTTATGTCTGGGAGTGAGTGTCCATGCAGATGTGCCTTCATGGCCCTGACAGGCCTGTGACTCTGTTTGACTAACCCCTCCTACGCATGTTGCTCCAACACTGGCCTTTCTCAACCCGCAGCCCACTGGATACGACCATGAATGAACACATTCTCTCTCTGTTTGTCTTTTCCCGAGTTTTTCTCTTTCTCTCTCTCTCTCTCTCCCTGACTCTCTCTCTCTCTCTCTCCCTGACTCTCTCTCTCTCTCTCCCTGACACTCTCTCTCTCTCTCTCTGACTCTTTACAAGAACTCACCTTGACCTCAAAGCATTTGTCAGCTTTCCTGCTTTCCACTCAACACAAACGCAGTATTCAGGCAGAATACAAGCGTGGCCGTGTACACACTCTCTCATTTCCTTAATAATCTTTAACCACTAAATTATTTTTCAGTTCCTTCTTTATAACAGTGAAACACACCTCCATAACCACACATTGACCATGGAATTAGACAAGAACCTGCTTCAGTTGACTCAACCACAGTTTGAAGTCCGAAAACATGAATTCAGTATATCCAATTTCTTATTGAGCCTTTTACAGTATTTATTATACACAGATAGCATATATTACATAGAGAAGGTAAGTGATGTGACGAAAGTCTTCTATACCAGTGTGTGTGTGTGTAATTTTATGTTGTCACATTGATATGAATCAAAATATTGCGCTTAAAAATCCGCCATTAAATTTAGACCAACACCTTTTTGATAAAGTATTGGAAATATTTGATTGATAATATTATTCATAACTCTGAATTTATAAAATAACTAAACTACCAACAAAATAACTAAACTACCCTTAAGTACAGTGACTCATACATACATCTCTTACTTACACCTAGCAGTGAACAATGTTGCATTGTGTATTTGTTGGCTTTTTGATGTGTGCTTGTGTTTGGGTGTTCCCTGGTAGCAGACGCTGGGTCTGCGTCCTTCAGAGGACTGAATACAAGAGCTGTGTGTTGTTTGTGTGTTTTGGGTGTGTATGCGTGCAGGGGAAGTGGTGTGGGGTGTGAGAGGTGGGGGTAAAATGGTCACTTGTTCCATTGCATTTTTTTTATCCCCCATTTACGGCTTTTGAAGGCGAGGATTGGCATAAACCTTTAATTTTGGATTAGTTTAGTTTCATTTTTAGACCTACAGGGGTCACATCGTGGCGGCTAGAGCAGCGATTTCCTTTTGGGTGTATTGCTGAACCCAAAGTTCAGGGAAAGCTCAAATCGAAAATGCTATTTTGCAATCCATGTGTACACACTGTATGATTTCCCCCTTGATTTCAACATATTAACTAAATATTTTAGTGTGGCCTGGGGGAAAATACTTTAGCATTTTACAGAACCCCTGCCACCTTAATAAAATGCTCAACATTATGTTGTAAATACAGATTTGTATTATCAGTTAATTATTTCTCATTATCGCTGTCCAATTCCTGTGAGCGTAATTAATTCAGGAGAGAATAAGTTTACCTGTAAAGTAAATATTTCTCTCTCTCTCTCTCGGCTTGATTGGATGGATGCTGGGAAGTTTTCCTGCTTTCCGCTTGATGTAATATTTCACTGGGAAAGTTCATAGTGTCCAAATCTTAATCTCTCTTTATGTCTGGCTCTGCTCAGCGGGGGCTCAGTACGTCAAAGAGGAAGCCTACCGGTTCAAAGTACAGACCATTATGTTTGCTAATTGTTTTGTTTTCTCCCTCCCTCGCTCTCCTTCTGCATAACAGGGCGTGTTTGAAGCTCAGTGCTCTAACCCAGCCATGAGCATCATCGGGGCGGAGGATGAGGATTTCGAGAATGATCTGAATGATGTGAGTCAATGAAAACGTGAAGCGAGACAGCTGAGTGTATTTGTATCATACTCTGTTGTCCTTATGTGTCTTTCATATTTCTCTCTCTCTCTCTCTCTCTCTCTCTCTCTCTCTCTCTCTCTCTCTCTCTCTCTCTCTCTCTCTCTCTCTCTCTCTCTCTCTCTCTCTCTCTCTCTCTCTCTCTCTCTCTCTCTCTCTCTCTCTCTCTCTCTCTCTCTCTCTCTCTCTCTCTCTCTCTCTCTCTCTCTCTCTCTCTCTCTCTCTCTCTCTCTCTCAGGTGATGGACGACCAGTGCACACACTTCAACAATATAGACCAGTTGAAGGCTCGGCCGACCCACCTGCTCGTCTTCATACAACATGTCATTCTACAGTTTGACCCGGCGCCGCTGGTGAGAACTACAACTCCCACAATGCAACACACTGTCTCTTACAATAAGAAAAAAAACCATAAATTGACGAGAAAACTAATCATTGGTAGCAGCCGTATTATTGATGTATGTGGGCAGAAATATTTCTGTTACATTTGCTTTTTGTTGTTTTGGCGATGGTAACGTTTCATTCACAAACAAATGTTCAACAAGTCCAAATGGCACATATTCCCTATGAGTTTTTACTGAAGTTTGGATTCAAATTGCTTTATGAACAAGAGAGACTTTCTCCCGCGTGTGTGTGCTTGACTACATGTGTGTCAGTGCTGACATAAAGCATGCCTGTCCTTCCCCCTTTGTTCTGCATGCAGACACTGTGACCCACCCAGGTACTGTTACGCCTCCCACTTTCATGACACCCTCTGCTTTTATACCCATTTTTTACCTTTAAGGAGGTCTGTGCACTGTACAGAATAGAAGGGTGTTTATGAAGTTATTATAGTGTGTATTGATTTATTGAGATTAGTGCATGATTGAGTGACATTGTGATAAAAAATGACCCAATTAGTCTTTGTGTTTTGAGAAACAGCCCTTTGTTCATTTTATGTCAGCATCTTGACTTTAAGGTCAGGGGAAGTGAAATGAGTATTTAGATCTTATGGTTTGCCAGTATATGCTATGTCAGTTAATAGTGCACATAAAAGAGGAAACCTTTGACTGCATCAAAACAGCATACAGGAAGTTAAAGGCACTCACTGGTCTTCTGTCTGTCTCTCCCCCCTCAGCTGTGTTATCTCCATGCTGACCTCTTCAAGAACCTCAGTGCCAAAGAGACCAAGAAGCAATTTGTGGAGTTCTACAACACCTTCTTGGACAAGGGTGCAGTAAGTAGCACGCCACGCATTTCCTGTAGGATGTTTGCCCGTATGCCAGTTTTAAGTGGAAGCGAATGGGCTTGAAATAACAATCACCTTATTGTCACGAATACAATATAAAGTTTAAACAAATGTACTGTTTTGATAACTTACGGTAATATGCAACTTTTTGGATATGGGAAGACCACCGCTGCCTTGTTCGGACTAAGCTGTTGAGCAGACGCTATATTACTTAAATTAACGACTTTATGTTTCAATAGTTTTGCCGTTTGAAACACTTCCTATAATGACAGACTAAAGAGTTGTGTCAGGACGTCGCTCTTTAATGTTTTGCAGTGAAATTATACAAAAATCGATTCAGATAGCTGCCTTTGCAACATATATTTTATTTCCTCCTCTCATTGTGTTGTATCAATATTAATTTGATATACTGCACAGCTGCAGCCTATAAGTGTAACTCAGGAGAAACATTGTGTGCACACGATTTGTTTTGGTGTGCATGGCTCTGTGTGGGCTGTGTTTGCTCTGCCTATACTCTGCCTCTGTGTAGCACCCTTCAGTTTCTGTCACTTTCCATTACTCCTCCCTGCACACCTGGCCTCTGTCACTTCTCTGTTATATTTCCTCCTCAGATCTCATGCACTGCACATGTCTGTCAGCTCAGCTGACTTGCGCTGCACTTTCTGTCTTTCGTCCGACCCCTCCGTTTCCTGTCAGGGTTGTGGGAAAGCCCTTTCGGAGGAATCATCTTCTCTTAACGCTCCTTTTCTTTTTTCCTTTTTTAAACCTTTTATAAACCCATTCACATAAAGTTGGGCCATGTGGTAATTTTCTTGTCATTGACATAGCTATTTATCTCTCATTTGGAATATGATTTTCTTTCTTTTGGTTTGTTGTTTTATTTCTAATGTTTAAATGACCCCTTGTGGTGATATGTGGCAACTTCACACTTTCTTTTGATTCTTATCAGTTGCCAGTGATACCACTCTGTTTTGCCTTGTGTCAACACATTATAGAAACCATTATCCATATACACTCAGTTGCCAGTTTATTAAATACACCTGGCCCAGAAAGAGATGTTGATTCAACGTTATGGTAATTTTGGAGGCTTTTGTTTATAGTGCGGTTGAACTGTATTGCATTATAAAGCTGTTCTGATATTTAGCCTACCCTCTGGGATTTGAATGGGGTGGACAAAATAATAGAAACAACCGTCAGTAAACTACAGCTCCAAAACTAACAAACAGTTGAATCAACACCTTTTTAGAGAGTTTGAACAAAACTGAAGATTATAAGAAGGTAGGGTTTGTTGCAGAACTGTTGTACTAAACTGCATTAGCTTTAGTTGTGTGTACCTAATAAACCGAATCTTACTCAAAGCAACAACAAAAAGGATTCAGTACACTTATTCACTATAAAATAAAATATAATCTTTTTTCTGCCTCTGTAACTATTATGTCTTTCTCTCCACAATATAGATTCTCAGAGTGGCACTTCCTGCTAATGTAGCCTATGAATTGGGTGAGTTGTTTTCCTGTGTAAAAAGTGTAAAAAATAAAATTATAAATATATAAAATAATTATGTATTCTCATAACACGCCTCAGTCCCACTCTGTGTCTTCCTCTCTGTATCACCGCTTCTCGTTCACTTCCTTCCTTTGTCCCCCCTTCCCTAAGACCGAACACGTTCAGATCTGCTCCATGAGGACACCCAAAGACGCTATGCTCAGGAGATTCAGAGCCTGCAGGCTGCAGAAGTGGCCAAACAGCTTGAAGATTTCAAGTGAGAATCCCCATCCTTAACAATACTAATCAAGTCACGTATACTCTTAGCTGAGCCCCAACTGTTTCTTTTGTAAATCCACAACATTTGTGGGATTTATGCTCTTAGGTTTAATCACAACATGAGTATTCAGGTCTCTGCTGTAAATACTGCATCTCAAACCTAAAGGGAAGTCGTGCTCGTGAAAAAGAAATTAACAGAATTGAAACTTGCTTAATTGAGTAATTTATCCTAGGGGAAGCTATTTTCACTTGACCTATGAATATTATTTCCTCTAATCTTAAAATAAACAATGCATTAACAAGCTGCTGCCAGTGACTTTTACTCAAGTCTTGCGTTGACTACTTCACTCACAACTAAAGCCATGAACACATCGTCTTTACTGTGAATAGCATGAACACAAGAAAAGGTCATCTTGATCTCTCTCTTCCTCAATTTCTTTTTTGATTGCGTTTTGTCCCTGTGATGCTTATGTAGAGCTGAGCAATATAGCAATAATCTTCTAAATTATAGGTAATTTCATATCTCGATAACGGTATGTATAACAATATAGCACAGTTTCTGGTAATTCACCAAATTAATAGTCTATAAGAAAGAAACACACAGTAAAGCCTATTTTCTCATTTAATTGAAATCTTCAGTACCAATTTAAAAATGTTTTAAAAGAAATTACAGAAAAAGAAAAGACTAAATACACAAACACAGAGTAATCACATAAAAACAATAGTTTAATTAACTACACTGGAGTATTCCTAAAAGCAGAATTATCAGTTCAGATTTACTGAGAAAGTTGAGTTGGTATGTGCTTGTTTTTAAGACAACGTAATTGTGTTTCACAATATCTCAATATGGGCTGCACGAAGCTGCAATGGCTACCACTGTCGCCTCAAGGCGACCTGCGACCTGTCCAGGGTGAACCCGGCCTTCGACCAGTGGCAGCTTGGATTGGCTCCAGCGCCCCGCGACCCTAAATAAATAGGATAAGCGGTTTGGATAATGGCATGGAATATCTCAATATATGATTTCATCATGATTTGATTCCATTTAATTATTGCCCAGCCCTAAGCTTATGCTTCGGTTAGTATTTAACCTGAACAAATTAACTTTTAGATTGGCTGCCTAGGATTTAGATGTCAAGGAAATGACCCGATGTGAGATTTTAGAGTGAGTTGCCAAATAGCATTGCATCCAGAAAATCATGGAGAGTGTTTCATGAATTAAAAAGGTCTCTGTTCTCTCGGAACCGTTGTATAATGTTAATCTACATTATACATCTGCTCACATAATTGGGAAAACATTCATCATGTGCAAATCCTTTGTTTTTAATATTAATCTGGCCAAACTCTTGCCTCATTTTGCTGTCTCATTCTCAGGCAGAAGAGGATGATGGGTATGACCCCCAACGAGGCTGAGCTCATTGACGTGGAGAGTCACTATCCCACCGACCGCATCCCGATGGAGATGAAGGAGAAGTCTGTAGCTGAGAACCTGCTGGACAGGATGTCTGAGACACAGTGAGCGTTTCTCTCTTTCACTGCTTCTTTGTGTTATTTTTAGTAGTAGGAGAAGTAGAAGTAAAATAAATGTTTCTGCATAGACATTGTTAGGTAGTCTGTGAACATAAGCTGATAAAGAGAGAGGGGCCACCTGTAACTTCCAAGGAGTACTTTGGTTGCATTCACAGTTATTTAAAGCTAAAGCACTTTATGGTTTCTGCATGTTCAGCTGTTTTAATTCCATTCACCTTTTGGATTCTGGCTCAATGTTAAATGACTAAAGGCGCCTTTTTCTGTTCTCACTTGCAATGATGAAGTGTTTTGAATTTTATTTGCACCCCCAACGGACCTCTCATGTGAAATCATCTGCAATGTTCCACACTAAATTGAGAGAAAAACATCATTTCTTAGAGATTAAGTTAAAAATAAATATGCATTACTTTAAACCTACAGCATTGTCATATTATCCAGGAGACTCCATTAAGACTGAAGATCATCTAGTTACTGGTACTGCAGAACCAAAACCAGAACTTTCAAATAGTAAAACTACAGTGTCCTCTCTTTTCCCTGCTGCTCAACCATTTAAGCTGAGAGGATAATTGGTCCGTCAAAAAGGTGGAAACCGGTCTTTTTGGATCCGTTCCCTCGAAAGTTGGCACTACGCACCCTTTATAGGTGTATTATATTTTAGCTGTATACATAACCAATCTAGTGCAAATCACACTGACAAATCCAGCGAGAGAGAAAATCAAGCTCCCTGGACAGAGAACTGAAGAGGGTGATTGGAAGAGAGCACAATAGAGCGAGAAGGAAATGAAGGAGCAGAGAGGAAAAGATGGAGTCAGCAGTGCCACGCTGGCAGGAAGGCTCTCCCCTGGCGTTTTGCCAACTGGAAGGAGGGGTGGTGATAGGGGGGTTACACAGCGGAAGAAGAAAGGGGAGAGAAAAGGCCAGAGGGTTATCGATGCTGGATTGCTCCTGCCCTGGACACGGATGAAGAAAGAAAGCAAGAGTTCTGGGGCAAAGTTAATCTATCCTTGACCCCGTGGCCAACTACAATGTGTTATCCTCTAGGAGAAGCGAGTCAGACGGAGAGGGAGAGGAGGCCAGCGAGAGGGCAGAATTCTGTCTGACTTCATCTTGTCAGATCAGAGAAGAAAAAAAAAGAACAACATAAGCAAAGGAAGATGCACTGTGCATGAGCGTCCCTCGTGCTGTAACCACGCTGCCAGTGGAAGACACAGAAATTGTGCAAAGCAGTCTATATCGAAGACATGATAATTCAACTTTTGACTCACTCGGTTACAATCACACAGTTGGGTCTCTGTCTCCAATGCACAAACGATTTATTCAGTTTCACTCTATTCATTCCTCCCAACAATCATTTCTCTATTACCCTCACACTTCTCCCACACTCTTGCACCCGCTGACCCCCGTCCAATTCCCCCTCATTCGACCACAACAAAGTGACCTCACCCCAGCTGTTTCTTATTGGTCTTTCTGGTAATGAGAATGAGGCAACCAGACCATTTGATTGGACTATGCAGGGAAATCCCTGGGAAACCCTTCCCACTCTTTATGTTCATAGAAAAACATGAGTATCCAATTTCTTAAGTCTTGCCTGCATGTTGCATCAGACAAAACCCGGTTTAAATAGACATTTCCGCTGTGCTGGATCATTTCTGGATTCCCTTTGCAGACAACGTACCAGCGAGACAAAATAGGAAACAATAGTTGGAATTATTTGTAGAACTTCAAGAGTGAAAGTTGATTCCTTCATTGTTAGAGCAGACAGAGGTGCAGCTTTTCCTTTTTGATCTTTTTTAGTTCTTCCCTTATTTCGTGCACATTTTAGAATATGTTCAATAGCTTTTGCTCCGAACAAAATAATACAACAATCAGCTTCGAGTTGGATCAGGAAAAGCTTAGTCACTTCCACCGGCCCAAAACACACCTAATAATCAGTCGAGCGAGAGAAAGGAAAAATGCTACTTAAGAGAAAGAGGTGAGCTCGATGCTGCAAGTGGAGGGAGTGTGTTTTTGCTTTTGTCTTTTTCCAATTGTGACATCCTACATGTCTCTTTTCTTTCAGACCTTCAATTGTCGCAGACGAGGACAAATGGTGAGTTTTTTTTTTTTTAAAGTGAACTCAAAAATATTGAGTTGTGTATTTTTGCACATGGAGCTGATTTGATATCTGAATGCTTTGTCCAAATCTTGGTGTGGTCAAACCTAAAGATGTTTGTCTACTGACTCAAGTGCACCATATAAAACATTTCTTTCAGATGAGTTTTCGATAGAAAATGTCCTTTCTACCCTTACACATGTTTGTACTTTTGTTTCAAACATTGTCACTGCACTCCATATCAGTATCTGCTAAAAAAGACCCCCGTACATTCTTAAATGTTCTAATACTTGATTAATGTGTTGCACACACATTCAATTATTAAACCGTGTCATGCACTTCTTAGATTGTTGTGCCTTTTCTGGTCTAGTGTGATTAAAGTTCTTTGTCAGTGTATTCAGACAGCATGCTCTGTAAAACCTGAGATACTTGTGCTTTTGTTGTGGGGACATCCCCAGAGCCTCCTCCCTTAGGCTTCAACTTCTCAAATTTCTCAACTCCTCCTTTTGTCTTTTTGTGTCATATTTTCTCTCCTCACAACTCGTTTCAACTCCTCCTCTTCCTCCCTCTCTTGACATCCTCAACTCTCCTCCTCCCTCTTCTACCTCACTGCATCTGCCTATCCTCATTTTTATCCTCACACTCTTCCCTCATGTGCACTGTCCGTTTTGTGTAAGTCTCTCAGCATTGTCAGCAGGGGCACCTGAGACTATACATTACATTACATTACATTTCATTTAGCTGACGCTTTTATCCAAAGCAACTTACATGATATACAGTAGACACAGCAACGGTGAGCAATTAGGGTTAAGTGTCTTGCTCAAGGACACAACGACACAGACTGCCGGAGCCGGGGATCGAACCACCGACCTTCTGATTGAAAGACCGACTTGCTAACCACTGAGCCACAGTCGCCCCACAAATGTCCTTTCTTGCAGCCTTTAATATGAAATATTCTAAAAACAGACGCATCTAAAAGAATCCTATGAATATCATGATTTAAATTTAAAAATAAATGTGATATTACTAATAATTACCTTTCTCTAACTTCTCCCTTAGTCAATCCATCTTTGCAGCAGTGGCCTTCTTCATGAAGCACCTTGGGGTTAAAACCAGGGCAGTTGACAGTAAGAAGTCCAGAGGAGGCTTCTTCAGGAGACAGCTCGTAAAGGTAAGCTACCATTTATATGTCTACTTCGTTTCCCAAACTAGAAAGGGAGCAATCAGACAGGCCAATAAATGTACTACAATATCTTCATAACAGCATTGTGGGGATTCATTTGTGTTTCTGTAGCCCTCAGATTTGACTTCTTTCTCGCTCCCTACCTGTGTTGTCTTTCCAGAATAAGAAGGATGAATCCACAAAGGCCAAGCCCAGAGGGGTGTTTCCAGGCATCCCAAGCTGGATTGCAGGCAACAGTATGTATCGACTTTTTGTGTCTTAACAAACTATTCTACTGTTGTTTTTTCATATCAAGTATTCCATTTCTGTTTATGAATGATATTTGAGAGTGTTTACTATCTATAAATATGTACATTTCATACATTTTATCGTGACATTCAAAATAACTATAATGTATTACCTTTAAATAAATATGTCGATGAATGCTCTGGATATGAGAACATGTTGTCCTGCCCTTCTTTCCTGTTACAGCTGACGTCAAACCTAAAATGGAGGCTGAAGGTACTAGACGTCCAGAGCTCCCAAACCCCCCTTTTATCTGTAGAATGGTCACACCCCTACTAATCAATCCATATGCATGTCTGCATGATCAAAATCAACCTGGGAGGGGATGTGGGTGGGGCATTGTGTAGCTGGTTCATGTTTCAGGGTGTGTTTTTGAAGAATTAGTAGTGTATATTTTGTAAGCACCAACAAACCTCACATGTATCTTGTCTGCAGAGTTGTGGGTGTTCTCTTGCACCAAATTAACCCTCTCATTTACTACAGAGACCCTGATTGCACCATACTCATCCCGTCTGTTTGTCTGTCTCACAAAGTCCCTGTTTCACTGACTGAATTGGTTTTGGGTCTTGTTTTTCTTCATCTGCTTTGCCTAAAGTTCAGCTCTGTTAAACTTGTCACACTCCTCCCCATCTTCAGCGGATAAAGAGAAAGTGAATCCAGAGCGTAAGGGTCCAGCTCCCGGCAGAGGCTCCTTGACCGACCCTGCAGCCCCTTTCCTCAACAGCAGAAAGTCTGGTTCCAGCGGAAGCTCCTCCTCCTCCGTAGTGCCTGGGTTAGAGATCACTGATGGGTCGGGCCACAACATCAGCGCCGCCAACATCCCAGAGTCTTCGCACAGCGATGGTAAGCCGGCTCATCAACTAGGCTGTGTTTTTTTTTACAGTTTAATCATAACCAGTTGATGATTTGATGAATAAAACAAGCGTGCAGCCCCCCAAACGGCTCTGTATAGGCATAATGGTGCTTTGAGCTAAATGCTAACGTCGGCATGCTACCATGCTCACAATGACAATGTTTTTGTTTTGCAGGAACCATGCTCACCAGCTAAGCTTAACTTTTTAGGATGTTCAAATATATAATTTTATTCGGTTTTCAATAGTCGATTAATAACAGCCTTTTAAAATGTATTAGTTGATTAGTTGATTACCATTAAACACTAAACATGAACGTACATGATTAGTGTGGTGGCACACTCAAAACTCAACAATTTAACTTTTTAACTCATGTATAAACCTCTAATAAACTTGATGCATATGTTTGGGCATATAACTGCAAATCACGATTGTTTGGTGTCAGCATGTGAAAAAGAAAAGTAAATATCTTGTGTAAAATAGATATTTGTATACTATATATTTATTTACTTGATAAAAGCACAAATTAATAATAATTTAATATAAAAGCATTGCTACTCATTGTTTTTCTCTCACCTTCTAATCTTCCAGGCCTCTCAAGCAATCGCTTGGAGCCACCGACCGTGTCAGACGGGGGTGATGTGTCCCCCATCAGCCTGGGAGGAGGGCCGACTGTCGGGGAGCTCCTCTTACCCATGGACACTCCCACAGAGGAAAATGTGGAGAAAGAAAGGTGAGGAAAATGGAGATGGTGTAAAAATCAGTAGCATGAGATTATAGCTGCAGTGTAGTGACTCAATAAGTGAGTATTAGAAAACACAGGATTAGAGAATGTAAGCAGATAATAATTAGACTGTATGGAAGGTGTAAAGACTCTGTATATCTAATATCTAAGGGGGAAGTGGGAGGTGACACATGTCTGAAGTCCTCAGGCTGAGGGAGCGTGGTAAAACTCCCCCAGCAGTCTGTCCCTGCCGTGTGCTTTTGTCATGCTGCCTGTTGCTCGCTAGCTAACAGAGACTTTACATTTGAGAAAGGCCCTCACCAGGTGAACTCGGACCCAATCCTCCCTTCCAGCCCTTTGCCTTCCCTCTCCCTCATACCCTCTGTCCTTTTTCTTCTCTCAATGGCTCGTGTGCTTTCTTCCTAATATCATTCTGTCCCTTTTGTGTGCGTCCTGTTGTGCATCTCCTAATGTTTACTACAGAGCTTCATTGCAGTTTTTGTTGCATATAGGTTTTGTTTGTGCAGTTCTGACTCCTGTTTTTTATTGGATTCAGGTTCTTGTTGGTCAATACACTGGTGATTTCTTCTTGACCGAGACATTTATAATTGTTAGTTATGTGGCACTTATTATAGATTTTTTTGCTGCAACCTTCTACCCAGTAAACGGGTTTGGCTTTTAAGTCACACATTTTAGCTAACCTATAGAAATGGTGATATTTTGTCTAAAGCTTCAAAGAAATATGAAGACTGGCTGCTTAGTCTACACCAAAGTTGTACAAAAAGTAGTTAATCTTAACACTGCTTGTATTTAGTTAATAGACAAAAGTTGACAATAAGTATAATTTTATCTTATAGTATTTGTTGCTCGCCACGTGTGCTTTTCAAAGTGTCTGCGTCTGTTGTGACCAGGGCCCGTCCTTTTGTCTTGCTTGTCTCCACAGTGTGTGCGGTTACATGTTGTGCCAGGGGCTTTGGCATCTTATCTGGCATGCTACTCTGACAGCGGTATCTAGTTTAGTACATCATGTTGGGGTGTGCATTTGCATGTTATGGTTACTACTGTGGCTAATAGTTGTGTAAAGGCGGGTGTGTAACAATATGGTGTCCGTGTTTTTACAGACGGAAGACAAGGTGGGTGTCAGCGCCTTGACTGAGTCATGGACATGCTTCAGGCCTTTTACTGATCACACAACACGCATACAAACTGAACAAACACCACTTGCATGCACACACACCTCACATTGAGCCCTGCAGTCCTGATACACAACACAAACACACTACATGGCTAAGTATCATGTACCTGCGTGTGAAGGGATTGGAAGAAGCTTGATTGTTGAGATCAGTTGGATTATTTTGAGTTAGTGTGAATGAACGTTGTGTGGATTTGGAGAACTATTGACATAAATGACCAGTAAAGTTTCCTCACCGAAAGCTCCTGGTCTAGACATGTAGAAGCAATGCATTGGTACTTTATTAACATACAGTTGTTCAGGGGTTCCCAGTAACTCATAAGGAAATATAGAAAGTGTTGGTATTCAAGTACTACAACTATCTCTACAGTATATGAAGCATACTTCATATATTTTCTAATCCAACCAGTATATGCACGTCATATGTCATGCATATTCACTTGTCACTCATTTTCTCTCTTTCTCTATCTTTTTTGAATCACCCTTTTATTTTGTAAATCCTCTACTGCTGTACCTTAAATCATGAATCCTCCTCTTTACCCTCATAATTAACACAAATGTCTGTGCACATTGACTGTACATAACTTTCTCCTCTACTGTTTGATATCTCCTCTGTCCATTCTGTGGCATCTCTTTGTTTCCTCCTTCCATACTTTTCTTCTGGTTTTCTCTTGGTCCTTTCTGTTGACTCTCTCACCTTTTTCTTACCCATCTGTCCTCTATCATTTGTTTCCACCTTCTTTTTTTCTATTCCAATTCATCCTTCCCTCTATTCTGTCCCCATCTTTCCTCATCCCCCCTCCCTCATCCTCTCCGACCTTCCCTCCCTACAATAGGAAAGTGGCGCGTAGCGAGAGTGCCCGCGTGGACCGGCACTCCTCTCGGCGCCGTGGCTCTTCCCGGGCCAAACAGTCTCGTTCTCGTAGTGATGTGGACCTCCAGCCGCCTTCTGCCATGACAACAACACCTGCACCGCTCACCCCCCAGCACCTCCATCCGTAAGATGGACAAACCCCCTCTGAATGCCTCTCCGATTGGAGATGTGCACAGCAGAGACAGACAGGTTGTCAAGCACCGAAAGATTAAACGGGATGAATGCAGCTGTTCTGAAATATTCAGAAAGCAGTTAAACTAAATAATTGGTAATAATGAGAATATTGATGGATCAAATCCACCTTTCCGAACTATTAGGTAGATCACCTTGAAAGGATATTTAAACCTAATTATTTTTAAAGGGCACATGTCCTTCGCCTCCTATAGACACAAACTAAATGAATCAATTGACTGACAGGTTTACTGACTCATTATTCACTGTCAGACAGATCTGTTGACCTGTGCTGTTACTGGCACGGAGTGAGTAACAGTCAAACAGAGCTCTCATTCTTAGAAAGGTCAGACATTTAGGGAATTATTATTGAGTTATGTCAATGTTGACCATTGGGTAAGTGTTAGGTGGAAGCTATTCATTAGGGGTTAGTTTACTTGTTAATCGACTGTAATCTACAACACTGTCAGTTGTACTTTGTCAGAGGGGACGTCTTGAAACAATGAATGATCCCGAGGAAGCCAACAGAGGCCAAGTTTATGAAAATGCAATACTTTTCTCTGTAGTTTTCCTTGAGCAAGTCTTACCATGACAGCTGCTGGCATCATGGAGATCCAGTGGAGTGTGGCTTTGTTTACGTAAAGGTTAGAAGAAGAGGGAAAAAAAATACTTTATTTTACTGTGTATTTAAGCAAATTATCTACAATTACAGAATAATAATTGCATTATGTGATTGTTACTGCGCAACAGAAAACCAGCGTCGCTTTTGTACTTTGCCATTTTAATCATAGTTTTACTCTAAAGCACTTTAAGATATGCTTAAAGTTGCAATATTATCCCACCATACAACTACTAGCAGATATTAATCTGAGGCTCTACTTGATACTGTAGCAAAGCTACTACAACTGCTGTTGTTCCTCAACCAACAACCTCCACTAATGCCACCAGAGCGTGAGTCACATCTCTTGATAGTCACCTGGGTCATACGTGATTCACGTTGTATAGTAGTAACCAGTCTACATTCATGACTCTCCCACTTCTTTCCTCTCTCAGTTTTGATGGACCAGTCTCATTTCCTGAAGGGCCCGGCCACTCCCCAACCAGTCCCTCTCCACAGCTGGAGGAGATGGAGCCCCGCCTCCTGGAGTTTGAGCCGGACCCACCCAACTGGAGGGATCTGATCCCCCCTGAAGGCCTCTCTAGTCTCAGCAAGAAAGAGACCAAGAGGCAGGAGGTCATTAATGGTGAGGGGAAGAGGGATGTAGCAGCGCATGATGAGAAGGAAACATATGAGCAGATAAAATAAGGTTGCAGTGTTGGTGAGCCCTTTTTGAAAATGTTTTTAGCACCTCTCATTCCATCGCTACTCCCCTTTTTTCTCTCAGAGTTGTTTGCAACTGAGCATGCACATGTGCGGATGCTAAGTGTCCTTCAGATGATCTTCTCCAAGCCTTTGGAGAGGGAGGAGCTCTTGACCTCCAATGAGTTGTCCGCCATCTTCCCGAACCTGGATGAGATCATTGAAATGCACTGTGAGTGCTGCCGCAAAGAAGTCTTTTCTGCCTTGTTTGTATCCTCCCAGTCAGACGTATGAACTTGGAAGCTTGTGCTCTCCTTCCTCACAACAAGCAAACCATTATGCAGTGAACCTAAATTTGTATTCTGAGAGGTAAGCTGCTTGTTGTGTCTATTTGTTGCCATAGATAAAAGTAACTCAATGTACAATCTGTCTACTTTAACAGGATGAAACTGGGTGCACATAATTCAGGAATCAAAATATATTGCATTGCTCACAAAAACCTGTTTTGTAAAGGAGAGTTGATCATAGTATTTTGAAAGTGCATTATTTATTTGTTTTGCTCCGGCTTTGAATCCAGATAACTTCTACGAGAACCTGAAGAAACTGCGTTTGGATGACAAGTTCATAGTCAAATCTATCAGCACCACAGTGCTCAGCAGAGTGAGTCATCATAATATTTCTCTTTATATTATCCTACTTCTATTTTCTCAGTATATAAGTCGCTTTGGGGAAAACTCCACCGCATATGTGCTGACAATTCATTTCAACATAACTTGGCAGTAGTTCTGCTCAATACAGTTTTGTTGGTTTAACAAATGCTTATATATATATATATATTAAGCTACTGTTGTATTAGTTGCCTGGTTTTACTCTGTGCCTTTTCCAGCTATTTCTCCATATAACCATCTCTGTATTCCTGTCATTCCTTACTTCTGGCAATCAAAACACTGTCATTATGTGAGTGTGTGTGTGTGTTACAGTTTGGAGGTACAGAGGGGGAGTGGTTCCAGAAGTTGACAGCCCGGTTCTGCAGTCACCAGTCTTGGGCCTTGGACCAGATCAAGAGCAGGCAGAAGAAAGAGCCACGCTTCAACTCCTTCATACTGGTATACACACATACCACACACACACACACACACACACACACACAGACAGACAAACTGAAGATACATATTCAATTCAATAGGTCACGTAACTTGTCCCATGCATGTGTTCTCATTCTGACTCTGTATCGTTTTAATTTCAGGAGGCAGAGAGTAAGCCCCAATGCCGCAGGCTGCAGCTCAAGGACATCATTCCCATAGAGATGCAGAGACTGACCAAATACCCGTTGCTGCTGGAGAATATAGCCAAGAATACAGGTGTGCGTGTGTGCGTGTGTGCGTGTGTGCGTGTGTGTGCGTGTGTGTGCGTGTGTGTGCGTGTGTGTGCGTGTGTGCGCGTGTGTGCGTGTGTGCGTGTGTGTGCGCGTGTGCGCGTGCGTGCGTGCGTGCGTGCGTGCGTGCGTGCGTGCGTGCGTGCGTGCGTGCGTGCGTGCGTGCGTGTGTGTGTGTGTCCTATGCCTGGTGGTGACTCACTTTTGTGTGGAAGTCAGTATGTCAAGTGTAGACAGATTTATTCTATCAGTAAATTGTTAATAAAGCTGTTGATTCATCAAATTAAATACTTGACCAATCAACCCACTTCATTACAGTGATGCAAAAATCATATAAAATTAACAGATGAACCTACATTCTGCTCAATTTACAACATTGGCCACAATTGTCTACTACATTCACATATATTAAAAAGGTATCAAACATAGTATAAACATTATTGTTCCATCAATACATGTTATATATTATCTCATTGCCCTATATTTTCCATTTACCCTAGTTTCTTAAAAATAATATTGATGACATTGAATTATAATTACTTACTAATGGCTCCATGTCTGATGTTTATGTATATTTTCCAAGCTGATACTTGGGATTGTATTTTTTATGACAGCCATATGATAATTTATCTGTTGATGAGTAAATTACATCTTATTTGGACAGAATGCAGAAATGTATTATGCTAATGCTTAAAACTACTGATACACCAATCTGTATCAGAACACAGGATGAATATGGACTAACTTAAGCACACCAGCAAAACATTTCAACGATCGATACGGTTCGTCCCAGATTTTCGTGTCCGCTTGTGATTTATGGCTTTTGTTTGGGCTCTCCTGTGAAAGCTGCATTTTCCCAAACTCTGAGTTTTCTGTCTCTCCCCAGAGGACCCAACAGAGAAGGAGAGGATCCAGCAGAGCGCAGAGTGCTGCAGAAAGATCCTCAACCATGTCAATGAGGAGGTCAAAGTGATGGAGAACCTATTGGTGAGAAACATACAATCCATCACTCGGCACAGTTATGTCGTGATTGAGCACCAATTGGAGTCTAGTAAATTCATTTTGAGACCTATGAAGGTCTCTGCTTGTTAGACTACGTCTACGTCTGTGCTGTCTGATCCTGTCTGACCCGCTAACCTCTTTCTCTGTTCCCAGACTCTGAAGGACTACCAACGTAGACTGGACACATCAGGGCTCAAACCCAGTAATGACCTTTATACAGAATATAAGGTAAGATTTTTTTTAGCAAAGTTTTTTTGCACACACTGTTGAACTTTAAAGATTTTAGTTCTTTGAAATTCGTTTTGCTCGTTATTCTCCCACTATCTTTTCTAGAACATCGATCTGACTCAGAAGAAGATGCTCTATGAAGGCTCCGTGACCTGGAGAGTCACAAAGGAAAAAGCAATTGGTAAATATCTGTTTGTGTTTGCTTTACATCCATGCAAACTGCCCGGGATTATCAGTGTTCTGCTGCAGAAACAAGAACATTTCAAAGATATTAAAACAAATGCTGAATTGATTTTTTTTTAAATTATTAGGCTCATGCTAAAATGTATTATATTTAATTAATAAAAAATAAAAAACGGCCCAAACCCCAATGGTTTATTTGGGGATATGGAAATAAAAAATTTGTATCAGATATTTCTGTTTTCATTTCCCCTTTTCAAATGTGTAGATTAAAGGTTGCTATAAAAGGAACCACAGCTGTGGTGTAGGTGATTTTTCTCTTTGACATCACATTGGCCCCTTGACTTGCTTTTTCTTTTTATATATTTAGTTAATTTCAGCACCTTCAAACCGTAATTCAATTCTGTTAAACTTCATTCCTTTATTCCTGGGCAATTTCATGTAGCCTGGGTCAACAGTTACAAACACACACTTTATAGTAGAAGGAATACAAACTACACAAATAAAAACAATCTAAAGTAATGAAGCTATATAAATAAAAAAGGTACATATGAGTGATTGAGAATTCGGACAGCAGAGAACGTTCCTACCCCGATCTCCTTTATCTCTTCCTACCTGTCCTTTGCTTTCCTTTGCTGTGTTTCCCACTTCACCGACCTGCTCCTTCTCTTCCTTGTGTCTCAGAGGTGCAGTGTGTGTTGCTTGGGGACCTGCTGGTGCTCCTACAGAGGCAGGACGACAAGATGGTCCTCAAATGCCAGAGCAAGAGTAACATCGCCGTGCAAGAGGGCAAGCAGATGCTGAGCCCCATCATCAAGCTGGACTCTGTCTTCCTACGAGAGGTCGCCACAGGTTAGACGCACAATGAAGTACATTAGTTTCACACGCGGCCACTTCCATTATGAGAGCAAAAACATTCAACCTTCCAATTTCTGTTTTTTCCCCCTGTTCTGTCAGATCGGAAGGCCTTCTACGTGATATTTACCTGGGAGAGCGGTGCTCAGATCTATGAACTGGTGGCTCAGTCTCTTGGAGAGAGGAAAATGTAAGTGTTGGAGAGAGAAATACACAGATTAATCAAGTTTGTTTCAGAAGGTAAATCATAGGAATTGCTATCTGATTTGTGTGTGTGTGTGTGTGTGTGTGTGTGTTTACAGCTGGACTGAGGTGATAAAGTCAGCAGTGGATGATCTGAAGAAGTGTGGAGCACCCATGAGGTTGCCGCTGCCTCCTGGAGGTGGAGCTCTCTTAAGTCCTACCACGTATGTTTCAGTGTGTGTGTGTGTGTTTTACTTGTCTGTTGAAAGAGCGAGCCGTATTCACCGGCTGCCAAAGTTCACCCATCTCAAAATATCTCATTTCTTTTGTCATTTTCTCCCCGTCAGGCTGACTGCCCCTTTGAGCCCGATTGAGAATGGGGGTTTGAAAAGCAGCAGTGGTGAGACAGCAACGCTTTATCAGCTGAACACTTAATAAATAGTACAAATTTGTTATTGTTACACAGTTCTGAAAGCTCGAGACAAACTTAAGCCCTGTGTCTGTCTGTAGATCGAGATAAAGACAGCTTGACCGATGACAAGTCTTCAGACCCCAGGCACAGGCTGATTGATTTCCTGTCAGACAAAGGCTTCGACTTGATAGGCCACTCCAACAGCGATCAGGAGAATGTGGCCAACAGTGCTTTGGACCAAGGTAAATGATGGTGCTTCTGTAGATGATTTTTGTTTAACCGTCTTTCCTTTCTTTCATAGTAGCTTGCCTGACTTTCTAATGAAACACTGAATGTGTCTCCTGTGTTAGTCATGTCTCTGAAGAGGCTGTTGGTTGGCAGCATCAGTCTATCAGAAGACTCACAGCCTGATAGAGAAAACGGAGAGGAGCATTCGGAGAGGCCCAGTCAAGAAATGGATTGCTGTCAATCGACAGGTAGGCTTTTGTGTGAAGTCAAAAAGTAAAAGATAAGGAAAATGACACTTTCCAGTTTTAAAGTATTCCTGCCTTTCTGATGGCTGTGAGCAGGGACTTCCTGAAATCGACCGTGAAGTTTAAGTTAGCAGACACTGCTCACAACTAAGTGTCGTTTTTCTTCTTTGATTTTTGGATGGATAAAAAAAAAAAAAGGATAGAACTATATATAATTGTTGACGTTCAGAGGTGCTGGTAGGCACTTTGAAACAGAGCCAGGTTAGCTGTTTCCGCCTGTTTCCAGTCTTTATTTAAAGGTAAGCTAACCATCTCCAAGCTTTAGCTTAATATTTAATAGAGTGAAATGAAACTATTCCTTTAAATATCATGTTTCATTTGGTTGTATAGCTTCTTTGCCTTGATAGATGTCCAAATATTTATAATTGCTCAGATGCTTCATTTTCTTTCCTCTGTCCATTACAAACAAGAAAATTCAGTCCAACTATGAAATTATTTTTTTTAAAGAGTTTGCTAAACATTCATTTTGCACTTATTCATTCCCCAAAATAATTAGTTGGTATAATGGCATAATCCGTTTTTTTCTTGTTTTCTAAAAAATATGATTTTGAGACATGTTTTACTATAAAACATTCCAGATAAATGCAACAATATTAGACAGTTACAGTGTGACAATGAAGCTTTACAATTCCCAGCTTTACTGATCAGAATGAACTGCAATTCAAAACCAAACTGACACATGTAAACTGAATCTTTCTGTCTCCAGAAGAAAGCCAGACCATAGACAGGGGAGTGGAGGAGGAGAACGACAACTCTTGTTTAAAAGAAGGTGCAGGGATGAAGGGAGAGGAGGAGAGGAGCATCAGTGCGCCCCTGGTGCTGTCCCAGGAGAGGATGGAGGAAGTGTGTAGGAGGCTCCAAAGTCTGGAGGAACAACTAAAGCGTCTACAGGTGAGGGGGGTACACACACACACACACACACACACACACAGCGAGAGCTAGGAGCAGGTAGTATGACAGGGGCAGATAACGATAAGAGACATGACAAAAGATGGGAGCCAACTGGAATAAGCGCACACAGTTGGGCATCAAGGTTTTCACTGAGGATAACTTAAGTAAGGAGCGAGCTGTGGTATACTTTGGACAAATGGGGCCAAAATGGCACAAAAAAGAAACTAGAGAATAGAAAACCATTTAACCACTGCTGTTATTGCTTGGCTGAAAATTGCCTCGTGAAATTGGACTTCTTTGAAAATGGCTATTATGTCCAGCGCTTTGCGATGGGATGTGTCAGAGAAGCAGCGAGAGAGACGAAGAGAAGATGTTAAGAGGAGGAGGCTGAAGTGGCTGCGTGTGCGTGAGGGGGTGTGGATGTGAGTGTCTCTCTACAGTTCCTAAGGTGATATTGATTTTGTGTGTTGCAGACTGTAGAAGAGGAGCACCACAGACTGCAGGAGGCCCTTTCCAAGTTCTCATTGGAGGGGGGCAACTTCCAGTGAGACCCCATCACGCCACCTGCTGGCTACTAGGTGAGAACACTGAACTATATCAAGTTTTATAATTATATTTAAAGTGCTCATGTATGATTTAAGTATCATCATTCATCATCAAGGGCATAGATTTAGTTAATTTAGTCATAAGTGGAGAGACACCAGATGTTTCTCAATAACAGAATGGAATTGTGCGCTACATCCTGCAATAATAATAATAATAATAATTATAAACTTTTACTGAAGCCCTTTTTAAAGCAGACTTACAAAGTGCTTTGCATGGGAAAATTAAGTTAAAACAGTTTATTACAAATGAGATGAAATCAGATCACTAAAAGTACAGCGAATTAGATAAATACCCAACAATGAAATAGAATGGATATGACTTTACATAAGATAATGATGTTAAATTAAATAAAACACTTAGTAGCTGTTGTTTAAATGGAGGAGACATTGCTATTAAACAGATGTTTTTACACTCTCTTAGAAATGTAATACAAATAACTGAGTGATTTGCATGTCCTTCCCTGGCACACGTCTTCCACATAGTTACAGAGAGACTGTGTAATATCATAAGGCTCATTTTTAGTAAAACCAATAATATCTCCAAACACAAAATGGTCCGTTTGTCTTTGACACTAATACGAAGCTGTTTGTGCTAGCATTTCACTAGCCTGCATATTTTAGTGACTTGACGTCACTAAAACTATATAGTGACAAAAATAGGATTTTGAAAACATTTTGCTTCATCATTAAACATATTAATTGTACATGCTGTTATCTGACATTCAAACTTCCCCTCGTCTGTTCCTCTGTTTAGATTTCTGCTGGTGCTAGTTTGGAGTGCAAGAGTGACTTTCAGAAGCTTCCCTGGAAATTTGTCAAAGTCATGCCTGGGACCCTTTTGCTGCATTAGGGGGCTTAATGCTCAGTGCAGCGGTTCATGGATGTGGCATGGGAGGGTGCGTGCATGTGTATGTGTGTCTGTGTATGTGCGTGCTTGGTAGAGAGGTATACAAAAAAAAACTCCCAAAAAAACAGGACATCCTACTTTTTAGTGGGAGATTGTTTTTGCAGAGATGCCAAAAAAAACTGAAGCAATATTTTGCTGTGAGAGAGATGCTGCCTAATAAAATGTAGTGATTGCGATCTGCTGTAACACACATACTCACACCAGAGACATGCACGCTAGAAAATAATTGACATTATTAGCAGATGTGCAGTAAAGGAGAAATCCTATGCCTTTGCCCGCCAGGTTATCTATAACCAGGTGGAAGCCTTAAGGGGCCAATGTAGCGTTTGAAGATGTATTGAAATACTACTGCTGATATAGAGTGTTATTTCTAGTCTATGCCAAAGTACCACAGAGATGCACTTTTTTTCTGATCAAAGTAAGTTGAAATCACACTGTTTTTTGCTAAATGTATTTACTTTTTATTCAGTATAGTTTGGCTTCATGTAGGCAGACCTCAATATTGAGAATATTGCATGCAAGAAAGTGTGTGTGTGTGTGTGTGTGTGTGTATATGTGTGTTACAACGTTTTTAATTAAGGATGTGCTTGTTTGGAGGGTTCTTACTGTTATTAGGTCACACAGAAACATTTATAAATAGTGGCACTATAGGTAATCATGCTGTTAATAGAGGTGATAATGGTTTGTATTTACCGCTTTTATTTATTCTGAGTTCTGATGGGTCAGTGAGTGAGCCTGAGTGAAAGAGTGTTACAGCTCTGCACCCTCCTCCTCCTCTCCCCCCCCCCCCCCCCCCCCCCAAAAAAAGGAAATGGCAGAGCTACGTTAGAGAAAAGACAAAAAATAAGAGCACAAACCTAGAATGTGTAACGAAGATCATGGTAGAGAGTGAAGACGAAAGCTGTCGGGATGGGGAGTGAGTTTAGAGGTTTCTTTGGTTTATTTGAAGCCGGCTTGAAGCAATGGGTCATGAGACGATGTGTAGAAAACATGAGATTAGGATTTGGCTCACTGTACTGAAAAATGTAGACACACACACACACACACACACACTAAGAGCACAGTGCGACAGAAGGTCATTCGGTGCCAGCAACATTTCTGCAGCGTCACCTTTCCCCAGATCCACAGCTCTTGATCGGAGACAGACTTAAACCAGGGTTATACATGTATAATGTTAGTTTCACATGTTATTAGCAAAAAATAATCTATTCCTCCCTGGTAAAAACATTTGTATCAAAGCTGAGCTCTGTCTTTGTATTTTATTCAGCAGTTGATTGTAATTATAATTATGATGATATAATTTCTGAGTTCTCACACAGGACCAAAGACATAGAGCACCGTTGGAGCCTCATACGAGCTGTAATTCTCTTAAAGGACATCTGTGTAGTAGCATGCCAGCGAATGCAGGAGTGATCCCTCAGTAGCGCGGCCTGCAGCTGCGTGTCTTCTCCTCAAACCTAAGTGAAGGGATTTCAAAAGCACATGGACGAATGAAGCATTGGTTGTGAATACAAAACACCTGTTAAACTGCCCAAGTCTTAGTACCAAACCCAAACTGTAGAGCTATGATTTCTTGCATACGCATCAAATTGTTGAGTGAGAAAGTGTGAGTATAAGCCGGTGTGACTGCTACAAGCTGTACTCTTCTGACCTGGATAGAGGACCGTTATTAAACACATGATTGGATCTGTTCCAACTGCAAAGTTAAAGGCAATATGACGGGGAAGCCAGATAAGGAAACAAAGGAAACGTTGACGGCTTGGAGGAAGGAAAACTGCGGCCTCAGTCCAGCAACGCTCTCGCCAGCGCTGTGGTCATGATCACTTCCTGATATGCATTCTCACCCGTTGTTGCTACAACAACCAATTCCCCCGTTGACCCCACAGTGAGAACTTGTGCAAATGTTGGTGCCATTAGCCACCAGAGTATCACAAGATGCTGAGTTACATAAGTTTGTGTTTGAACATTACTGCCACCTCTCCGCATGTCTTCCTCTGGTAAAATGTACATAGATGTTTGCTTGAAGGACCTTTTTATTTTTATTTGAGATCACATAAATTAGGCCCCCCTCTTTTTGTTTATTGAGCTTATTAGCTACATACACCTCTTGATACACCCTCACTTGTGATAGCATGTTCACCGTTTCCTACTGCACAGATTTACCTTATGTTGTTGTGTATTTCATTTGATTTACTTAAACGGGTCGGGGAGGGTGTTTTTTTACTATTTGTCTTTTGTTCTCAAACCAGCTTTGTAATTATGTACGGTGAGAGAGACAGGACTTGTCTGTAACTTGTCTATGCATGAATGAATTTAACAATTATGCAAACGTGACCATTTTCTATTTGTATTTTTGTTTTGTTTTGCTGTGCACGTTAAAGCACAACCCTTTGTACTGTGGCTATCTGGCTGTCCGATGGGACACATTTAAAAAGAACGTCTCAACCAGAGATTTTTAATTGTCAAACTGCAATGAAACCCAGTTCACACCAGCTTAAAGTGATGCCTTCACTTACTGGCTGAACAAGGGTTACAGGCACTTCTTGCTCTCTCCCCTCCGGATGCTTTTCCTCATGCATTCTATATTCAAATACCTAGATGTATAGAAAATGTATTTATAGAGTGGTGCCTTGTTCCAATGATCAAGTTGTTTTCTTGTTGTTTTGTTTGGGCTATTTTTCATGGGAGGACTGTGAAATCGACCTCGGAGAGTGAGAGACGTTGACACAATGACTAATAACGGTTGAGAGATCATCCCAGGATTCTGTTTTTGTGTCCACGTCCAATACAGCAATAAGGTTTGAGCCCTCCACCAACTCAGCCAGCCAGTGGCCTGTATGGAAAAGACACTGCTCCTTGTCATACAGGCATCTGCCATCATGTCTATAAACAATGAATATGCAAGAACTATACTGAGTATTTGGGTTTTGATTCTTTTATCAAGTAAGAGGCGCTTTAATGATGTATACTTAAGAAACATTGTGGTACGTTCTGTTTTTTAATTCTTAATTTTTAAAATAAATTGGGGAAATAAATTCCTGTTTTGTCATTTTATATACTTATGAGCCAATACTATATGTGTAATGGACGGTACATCTTGAGCTAAAGGTTTGGGGCCATGGTTAGACTCTTTGTTGACTCTTTTTATACTTTTTATATTTTTCATAATATGTATGTGTATATTTATATATATATATATTATCATATATATAATGTCAGTTGGCTCTCATAATATTCTTCAAGAAGAAATTCACATACTTTCTAAATGCATGCATTATACAAATGTGGGACAGTCCAAGATCACTCAAGCATAAATCCTGACTGAGAAAAACAAGACAGCAGTGTGTTAGTACAAAATAGCAGCGACAATTGAGATCGGTGTTTCACAAATCTTTTCTGCAGTAATTCAGAACTTTTTTTGATTTTTGGATCAAACATCTGTAAAAGCGATGGGGACTATTACAAACGTTCTACTCTGCAGCTTTCTCGGTGAGACGGATCAATTTATTTTAAGATACAATTTTAATTGAAACACTCAATATGTAACACTTTGTATTTGTGTAGGTACAAATTTACTTTGGGTTTTGTGGAAAATTGACATGTCTATATTCAAGCTAGTATAAGTTAATGTACTCTTTATAACTTTGTTTCTAACTTAGCCCTTCTGCTTCAGTGAACCACATCTCCTGTCAAAGCAGATGTCTGCGCTATCATGATGCATGCTTGCTCTTTTAGTTTTGGTTCAGTATGATGTACATTTACAGCTAATTTGATCTATTTCTTTACTAAGTCCTTATACGCCCATTGGATATACAGGTTATGCATTGCAATATATGCAATCTTTAAATTATTTGACAAATGTTGGATAAAAATCAAAAGATGAACAACTATAATAAATGCTCAAAACAATATAATGTAATTGCTGCTTCCTCCACAGTGGGTATTGCTCAAACTAAGGTGATTTTAGAGCCGGACCAGCCCTTTAATAGGACGTTGGTGTATCGCACAGCTGAGCTGAAATGCTGCTTCAACCTCAGTGAGAATTCAGTGAGCTCCAGTTGGATCAAACAGGCTGCCAACCCCAAGGGCATATCTGAACTGAAGCTTCTAGAACATGCGGCTCAAAGAAACTTTACAGTCCCTGGCAAATCGTGCGACACCCTAATCTTCGATCCAGTCCAGCTGAATGACTCCGGGTTCTACCAGTGTTGGCTGCAAGGCAACGGCGTCGACCTCCTCTCACATGGCACCTACCTGCATGTCTACAGTGAGTGTTCATGAGTGTAATGGACTGAGATGGAGTCAAGCGAGCTCTTGGCACTGTGATAACACCTCATAAGCCATAAATCCTGTTAACGTTAGTCCATCCAAGAGCTGTTTGAGTGGCAGTATCCTTGCATATCGCAGCTTGGTTAATCTTTACATAATCTGAATGCTCTCATTACAGCCTGCTGCCCGGCCATTTACTTTAAATAGCACCAAGAATAGATCAAGTTGCAGTCAAGTTAATGTGTAGAGCCATTTGTCATTCTGAAATTCATAATCTCCTTAAACAGGCATATGTGGAAATGTGAAACAACCACAACTCCTCTGGGTATTGTGTACATATGTTTATGAGAACCTGTACTTATCAAAACCATACAGTTTATTTATTCATTGTATATATTAGACTGTGCTTTCAACTAAATAGTACTGTTGTGATGTATAACTAAACAATCCAGTGTAATACATATCTAAAGAAGTCTGTTATGTTGTTGTTATTAGTAGTTATAATAAACACTTGTTTCATTTATTTTACCTCTGAACCCCATTTGTATTCCCAGAACCAATGGAGAAGATAATAAACATCAGTGAAAACACCAAAAACAAGATCCTCACAGCTGAGGGGATCTTACTGATACTGTGTGTGATTGTGCCTTCTGTCACCCTTCTCTTCAAGGTCAGAAAGTTACTGTATTATGATTAACTGTTACAGTGCACTATTCCTCACTGTTGAAACAATGGTTCACTTCCAAAATGTCTCAATAATGGCATTGCCATCATGGCAACACACCAGAATGTGTTGCAGTTTGTAAGACAGTCCTACTTTGACTGTTCATACTATAAGTTTCTCAAATGGATATTTTTCGTTGTGTTTCTAAGCTTTTCTCCATTGGAAATTGCACAATTGTACAGCTTTGCCAACTTCTGTTTTATTCTCACAGTCAAAAAGACTAAATCAACTGGACAAGAAGAAAGTGAACAAGGAAGAGGAAAACATTTATCAGGTAAAATGAGTCAGAGTCAACCACATGTCAGGGCAGGCATGTGAGAAACACTTGTGCAAGTCACATTGCTGGCGGCAGGAACAAAATTATGAATTAACATATTGTCTTGTACTAATCAATTTAAGATGAATATGTTTCATTGATTTTTGTGTGTTTACTTGATTTCCATCTGTCCTTGTCTAATACTCCAGGGGCTAAATCTGGACGAATCTTGGTCCACATATGATCAGATTGAACGCTCCCAGGCACACGGCCCGTACCAGGACGTGGGCAACATTAAGGAAGAAGAGGAGCAGATCCAGCTGGAGAAGCCCTGAAGAAATGGGATAAGATAGAGAAAGGGAAGGAAGACAGGAAGTGTTGAGTCTGTTTTTTAGGGCTAAAGTTTAACTGTATGACATCTGAATAAAACAGGTTACTTCTTTACAAAACAGATTTGGAGTTTTGTACAAAGCCTGCATTTACTGTTTTAGCCTGCATTTACTGTTTTAGCATACAAAGCCTGCATTTACTGTTTTAAACAATGATACTATTGTTTAATTACATTACATGTAATGTAATGTAATGTTTAACTAGGTTGTTTAATTAGAGAACCACAGGGTCCACGCAGTCAGGGTCATTGCCAAGATTATGGAAATGTTGAGGTCAGAAGTCCAAGGGGATTTTCATAGATAGATAGATTCAGCTGTATCTTGTACACATTATCAGCATTTATCAAGTATGTTGTGTATTCCTCCAGTTCAATTTAAAGACACAGAGTCTAGAGTATAGTAGTATCTGTCTTTTATCTGTCATTTGTCTCCGCAATAGTATCTAGTCTTGCACTCTGGACTAAGCTTTTGAACATAACCAAAAATGGATTAACTTGTTGTGACAACTCCATATCCTTGGAAGTGGGCTAAAACAACAATGTTCAAGACAACATAGGCGATAAGTCCTCAAAGAGGTCAGAAAACCCATTCATGACATCCAAATGGATGGAGCTTGTGCTGAAATTGTTTTTGTAACAGCTTTCAGCTTTTGTTCATTAAACAATCTCTCTATATATATGTTTTTCTTGATTCGTACTGTATGATTTCACAATGTCAATTTCTGAGGTTGCTTCAAAAATAAAGCCGTCTAAAAAAAGAAATCCATGTAATTATACATTGTCCACACACATAATGCCCCTTAAATCTGGTTTGAATGGGCTCCCTTTGATTTTAAACCAAGCTCTACAACGAAACAAACGGGGGCGGAGAGTTATCGAGTTTTAGAGCGTTGTGATTGGCTCCTGGAGGCGGCGCAGTCTGTCATTGGCTTCCATTTTGTAGTGGGCGGGGCCATAGGCGCTTGCGTGCAGGTATGAAGGGAAGAGATGAGAGAGGCGGTGCGTAAACAGAGTGGGCGAAGATGGCGTCGAACAAGAACAGTGGTGGGAGTAGTAGACGTGAGAAAAGTGTGAATGGAAGACGCTCGTCCAAACACAAGGAGGGTCTAGTGGGTAAGTTTGTTTGTACCGTGCCGACTTCCCCAAAGCCCCCTGTCGCTTTCCCCTTTACTAACGTCACCTCCCGTCTGCCCGCGCTAGCATTTAGCTTACTTAACGGTTGCCTAGGTTAAATGAGCTGTAGTCGGGTCGCCGGAATAAACAACTTGGATTTAAGCCGCTGGGTCTGTCTCAGCTGTCTCGCTCCTGTGATTGTTTAACGACTTCAGACTCGGACTGTTTACAAGCGTTAACGGAAAGAAAGTGTCCGGTCAACCACCTACGCTGCCTGTTAGCAGTGGTAGTGATATCGTTTCTGTAGTAGTAGTAGTAGTAGTAGGAGTAGATTTGAACTACAAATGTATGGGCCATGTTGTGTCGTAAATTCACCTCTTCACGTTCTGTGCCCCTAGTTTGAGCCGCTGACTGACAGGACCCACCTGAACAGGTAGCTACTCCGAACATAAAACAAAAAAGGGGGGTGGGGAGATAGAGGGTAACTAAACTAAACCTCCCAAGTGGGTCAACGTAACATGGTCGCTAGTACTGTGCATAAATCGATTAAGCCAATGGGGTCACCGGTGAAGCCGTCATCGCCGCCTGGTTGACATGAGAGCAGGGACACATGGGGACGAATGGCAGCCTTTGAATGAAGGTAGCAGACTTATGTTGTTAAGACTAAACCAATTCCCTATGTTGAGCCTATAAACTATGTCGTAACTGGAACAATCCCACCATTACCAAACCAACAGTTTTCTAAAAGCTTCCTTAGCTTTGTTAGGAACCTAAAAAACATGCCATGCAATGTCTGTGTCTTTGCTACAGAAATGCACATTTGACATGCCTTTTTTTTTATGAATGGTGCTTGTGTAATAGACTTTGGCCTGTATAATGGGATTAGAAGAGTTTTAACTTAATCTCACTTGTAGTGTTACACTTCTTTTTCTCTGAATTCATTGCGTAATATAACCGAAGGGAAGCCCTATCCGTCCTGTTTGGAGCAGGCGTGGAGGCTCATTGTTGCAAGTTTCCTGTTTTTCAGTTTGGCTTTGAGTGTTTGAAGGTGCTCTGTCTGGGACAAGGGTCAATGCCTCATAAACACTACACTACAGAGCCCCTGCTGTTGGCACTTCCCCTTGCTGGTGGATTGCTCAAAGTTAGCTATTTTTAAAGCCTGCTTCCTATAGACACATGGTGCAGTGTTATCTCTAACACTGTCTGGACATATGAGGCTTGTTGAGATTTTCTTCTTGCATAGATAGATGAGGACTTTGTTCTGTGACAGTGAGTTCCTTTTTAGGGAACAGCCTCTGTGTTTTCATACTTGGACTTCAATTTACTCAGGTCACATCTTGAATGTGTCTGCTTAGGCTTAATAAAGAGCGACGTAAGAGAGCTACAAGATCAGCACAGTTAATCGTACTGATATTAAGAATTAGGTCAACATCAAACTAGACCCGTGGCCAAAGTTTTCTTTTGTGGAAGGACCAGCCTGACTGTTTTCTAACCATAAAAACACAGTTTTTTTCCAAATAAATCAGGAGCCCCCAAGACTATGTAGGGTCTCGGATGCACCTCATTAACATTTATAAAGCGCTCTCATAGCCCACATACCTCCAACAGGACTGTAATAGTGTCAACTATATATTTAAATGCCTGAACGTTTTCTAAATACAATTGTATAGCTCTTCTGACTTGAGGTCGCACCAAGATCAAGCAAGATTGGCTCCAGATCTGCATCAAAATATACATCCTGAAGGATATTAATTGAAAACAGATGACATGTTCTTAAGAGATATGTACAGATTAGTGTATGAGAAAACAGAGGAAATGGCTAAAAATGCCCAATCATTGAAAAGAAAAAAGGATCCCTTACCTCTATCCAAAGCAAATACTACTCTTTTGTTCTAAATGTTGTAATTAACAGGTTTAAAAATAAAGTAAAACAAAAAGGGCATCTCATTCTCAATTTCCTCAAGCACACACAGCAAACAGATTGTGTCCTCATCTAGACTGTAGCTAAACCTACTGGTCTCTGTGGCTAATGGTAATGTCCTTTTGCATAACTGTGCACATGGGGATCTCTGTCTTTTGTTTAAATTAGACTTCATATATATTTCTGCACTATAGTTATTCTTTATGAGAAAATACGTTTTTAACTTTTGTTTACACATATATCAACAGACCATTTTTCTCTATGCATGAGTAACAGTTTGGTCATAATCCCTTTAATATCACAAAGTAACCGGTTCTGGAAAATTAATGACGAAACATTCATAATAAACAGCGATTTCAAACCCGTACCCCAGGGATGGCCATTTAAAATGTCCTATTGAAATATAATTTTAGTTCCGACATCAGACATATTCAGAAGTCTATCCCAAAGTCGAAGTGTTGACACTTATGTTGTCTCAGTAATCCTGGGTGTTTGTCTCTCTGTATTTCTCTGAGTCGGTGAGGGGTCATGTTTCAGTTCTCAGAGTTATGGAACTGCCCTCTGTGATATCAGCCAAGAAGTCTGAACTAAGGTCATATTTTCCACTGGAATATGTTTTCTGTATTCCATTTAATCGCTTTTTATTTTGGGTGTGCACACGTGTCCATGTTCTGCATTCATTGCAAAATATTAGTATTTCTTAACCGTTGGCACCTAGAGCACATTTCTGCTGCACACTCAAACATCAAAAATGTATGTTCAAAGGTCATACATAAACATTGTTCAATACACAAAAGTCTAACATGGGCGCTACCAAATTATAGCACTTTAATATTAGGGTCCTATTCTGTTATGGTCATTCTAACTTACATTTTTAATTAATTAATCAATTGATTTTTACCTCTGTTTGTTTGCATTTGATTTGTGACCTAATTTAATATGTAATGCAACACTGATGCAATAAATTTAAAAATTCCCATTCAAAAACGTATTATCTAAAAATTCCATTGTGGTGTTATGCCAATGTCTCTCTGGACGTGACCTTCTAATCAGATAGAAGGTCACAGGGATTTGCAAGCTGAACAGCCAATGGCAAAATAGCCTCACTGGGAGAAAGTTAACTGGGACGGGGTTGTCTGTGGCTTCTAGACCCCATTTACCACCCTCGGTGGGAGAAGCAGAGGGAAAGAACAGGACACCACATTATTTCTGAGAAGAATTCTGGCTGGCATCAACAGCCTGATGGGAGAAGAGCCACATACAGTTGTAAAGATGAGACTGTGACAGATGGTGAAGGAGAGAACAACCAATCGGAACACTCTATCTCCTTCCTCTCATTCTCTCTTTCTTCTTTTCCATGCTCTCATTGCTTTCGTGGAAGAGAGGAGGCAGACAAGGACGGAGCCTTGATTTCAGATGCTGGTAAACACTTTAACTTTTTTCTTTTCCATCTTTTCAATAGTTAGCCCTTGCCATCAATTATATGCTATGCCAGAAGCTGCCTGTGGGTACTTTTATACAAACACTCAATTCACACTGTACGTGGGCCCTGCAGGAGTCATTATTTGTCTGTAGTGTCATTGGTGTTGGTTGTTGTGCATGACTTAGTAATGCCCACTCTCATCCATTTTTAATCTGGAGAGGTGCAATTAAATGGTTGCAGTGGGATTACAGTTACCACTCGTGTCAGTAACGCAGGAAGGGATGACGCTGATGCACGTTGTGCGCTACTGACACAACTAGACGTAGATATTTGGAACATTTGCTGATGCACAAAAGGAAGGGGTGATGAGGCATCAGGTGAGTCATGCTTTCCCTCCAGTAACGCCCATAGAATGTTCATTGACAGCTAGCCTTGAGCGGTGTGGCAGCTTTATTGTTCCTCTGTGTGAGGCATTATACTATGTCAGACAAAGGCGAAGTCTTCACTGGGCCTCGGCACGTTGAACTCTGAGTGAGCTCCTGATTAGATTGTACTGGTTCACATTACTGATCATTTGCATAGTATTTGCATATGATATACTCCCTGCAGATAGACAAGGGTGTAATGTGCGGCATCTTCATTATCATTAAGCAAGTTTTAGAGCAGCTTATGCTGATCCCGAGGTTCATTAAGTTCGTGCCTAGCTTACTCTGTCAACATATGGCCTATTGGCGTTTCCCGCTGAGAGTTGTACCCACATCTCCAATTAAGCAATGCAATTTAATCTTTGCTTCTGTTTGTCCTGCAGCCTGGCATGTGGGTGACTGCTTGACCAAGGTAGTCGTTGTGTCCCTGCTGCTTGTATTTATGCAGACAGATGATTGTGTATTTATAGATGTTCTTTCCACATGTCTCTTGGAGTTTCAAGGTTTATGCTGACGTAATGAGTTGTTTTCTTTGCACATGAAATAATAGTTTCCTCGGGTACAGAACATTTTGTGGATAATCCACGGGTTCTTGGCCAAATCCTTGGATGGGGCAACAATCCGAGGATTGTATATTTGTGTTAGCTGCTGAATTGTTTGGACATAATACATGCAAGTACTTTAAGCTTTAAGATGATCACATTCTAGTGATGTTGTCATGTGGAGATGAATCTAGCGCCTCCAGAGACAGTTAAATAAACTTGAATATAATGACAGAACCAGTTAAGATGTTACTGGGACAGGGTGATATTTGCTCATTTACAGCTGTAAACTCCGCTTGAATTTGTCTTTATCTGTAAGAGTCTCCAGATACCAGATCCATCACAAATTCATGTCTTGCTGTTCAGAGGCAAACCGTTGGCAATAGCCTATTCTAGATTACAGTCTAAGATTATAACTAGCACAGTGTAAATTCTGTTTTAGTTTTCTCTGAAGTCATGGGACGAAGTTTATTTCAGTGTTCCTTTCAGATGGTTTAATCAATGTGAAATTCGGCTCCAGACTACTTTTTTTAGCTTTGCGGCAATAGTACATTATATTGTCGTGAAAAATGTTTCCCCTCTGCATATTTGTTCAATTTGTTTCTATACCCCAGGGCCAAGGAATGGCCCCTACATTCATAGGGCATTCACCATGGTATTGATGGCGACATCGCACACAGGGTTTCTTGTTTGCAAATGATTTGGCTTTTGATAGACTTATTCGGGGGAACATGAATAAGTGAATATGATAGGTCTTCATAACTACATATTGGGGCAGCGGTGGCTCATGGGGAGAGTCACGGTTCGATCCCTGGTCTCCCCATAGTTTGCAGGTCAAAGCGTCCTTGAGCAAAACATTGAACCCCCAGTTGCTCCCCGGGCGCTTCTCAGCAGCACACTGCTCCTAAGTTGCTATGGATGGGTGAAATGCAGAGACCAGATTTCATGTATGTATGTATGTATACATACATGATATGACGAACGTAACTAAGTTTTAAATATTACTGTAGTTGTCATTTAAGGTAGGGTGTGTTTTGATGAGGCATGTTTTCTAGGGCCACGTGGAAGGAATGGCTGGGCAGCATGCCTCACTGGATTGGGTTGTGTCTCTTTTTTTCTTTTTCATAATCTAAGCCAGTAGCTGAGTGCTAAATGCTGAAGTGGACAGTCTTACGGTTTCTTTTGGGAGAAATATTTGTGCTCTGATTCACTTATCTTTTGCTAAACCTTTTAATATTATGGAAAAACGTGCATATAGGAGCACTCCCTGTAAAAGAGGCGGAGTGAAAGGCAAACGCAATACTTTTTTCATGCATTATGCGTGTGTGCTAAAAGTTGTCTGGCTAATAAATGTCTCTTCCCAGAAACTGAAATTGCCACTACTATTACTCTGAATGGCAAGTAATAGTGGAATAGTTGTCCAATAAGGGCTCCATTATTTCTGTGACGAAACTACTGTGCAGTTTTTTTCTTTCTTTTCTTTCTTATTTCTATATTGCTTCATTGCACGATCCTCGCTAGAAGTTTTAATAACAAAAGTTTGAGGATGGGTGTGTGCTAATTACAAGGGCGGCTGATGTCATTTGGGATGACCTGATCATTATCTATTATCTCCATAAATGTACTTCAGCCCTGCAAGGAAATTGGTTAACACCCATCCATAACGAAGAAATTATTTTCCGTGTCAGCTCCGCCCCTAAAACATTCACTTTCAAATCTATTAGGAAACCAGTCCACTGCTGTTTCAGTTATTTTTAGTTTTATACTGTGTGTGTCCACCGACCCCGCTCCTCTTTCCTCTGTCTCTCAGCGTGCCTGTCACTCTATACAGTAAGTACCTGCTATTTCCCAGGCTTGGGTGTTGTGGAAAAATTGGTCTCGGGTGACTTGACAGCCGAGCTCAGTCCTACAGTAGGAATCCAACAGCACTAGATCTTTGTTATGCTGTGTTAGGGCAGGGGTACGGGCACACTTGATAAACAGACTCAGCTGTGTGTTGTCGGCTGTATACCTCCCTTTGGGACTCTTATGTGGATGTTTTTGTCAGTGTATGACTAATCTGTGTTTTTCTTCCCAGCAGCATGACGTTAGCAAACGGCCTCTGCCTTCTCCTCCTGTTCCATGCATGTCTGCCTAGATCTCGGTGGATTTTGTCTGCTTAGCCGGGCTTTACATCATTTAATTGCAAGGCCTTCTTAACTCGTTTAAATCAATGAACCTCTATACGCCAGGCTATGGGGGATTAGTTAATGAGAGAAAGAGAACATTATGTAGGATATATCCAATGATATCCCACTTTGTACAGTGTCTACATGCTAATACGAAGTGTGGGTGTGGTGCAGAATAGGGATCAAGCTGCTCCTTTTTTATGCTTGCAGGACCAGATACCAGCTAACGGTGTAGTTTAACAACTACGGAACACAAAAATCTTTAATTTTACAAATTGTGTATACATGGGGATCAGGAAGGTGGCATAATTGATAGTGAGGTTAGTGGGTATTATTGGGATACAGCAATCTGTCTAATGAAAAGAGAATTCCCCTGCAAGAATACATACATAATCACATGAATAACTATTGAAACTAGTATTATGCATGTTCAACCTTCACTACATACAACTGATCTGTTTCATTTTTAACTATTTGCCTTGCTTCTCTATCTCACTGTTTTTAGTGATGGACACCAGGGCAGTGTTTGCGGCCCTGTACAGCGTGTGTGAAGAGAATGCCACCTTCTTCTCAGGAGGTGCCAAGGGGTCGCAGGGGGATGCGGCCCGACGGCTGGTGGATACCATGAAGTTGATCCAGGAGCATGCTCGCGGTCTGGAGCCTGTTGTCTCTGGCTTCGCTGCGGTTTACCATCATTTTGACTTTGACCCACACATACCTGCCAATGGCTATCGCTCACTGGTCAAGGTAAGCTTTGGGATGTTTTGTGTATGCGAGTCAGGTCTTGGATCTTTGTCTGTGTTTCCATTTCACACCAGCGCAGCTATGAGAATAATATGCCCCCATACCAGAATACTTTCTTATCAATATTCTCCCAACACTGAGAAATTGCTAACCAGCCCCGCTTGATATCGCTTTGTTTCAAGGGCAGTCCATTTGTGTTACAGATTGATTTTATGCTGCAAATCAGGTTGGATGAATTCCTCCAGCTGCAGAATATCTACCCCTACTGTATCCACTGTACTTTATCTTCTCCAGTTATTGATGAAACATCATGACCTTCAGTGGCTGCAGTCTAGCAGCATTCGTTTGCTGCTCTGTTTTCTTGCTCCTTGATTTCAACATTTAGAATCCTTCTCATTCCCACAGTACTACTTGGACTAATCGGTACGATGCTGCTAAAGCAGCAAGCCTTTCACATGCTCACTTTCAGGCATGATACATTGTTTTTTTCCCCCTTCAAGCTGACCACACTAATCTTAATTACTATTGAAGCAGACCCCATGTACATGGCTATTTAATGACACAATGAAGGAACTATTGGTTGTGTTTTTTTATAAAATGCATCTATTTGTTCCAGACTACAATAAGACACTAAATTGAATTGAAACATTCTTTATCCTTTTCTAGGTAGTGCGCTGCTGCCTTCTCCACATCATCCAGAAGGGGCGGTACATCACCGCCAACCGCCGCAGCATCTTCTTTCGATTAGCACACAATGCGGGGGAGATGGAGGCCTACTGCAATGCTCTTTGCCAGCTGCGCGCCCTGCTCTACCTGGCTCAGCGCATGCTACATGACAACAGCCATGGCAACCTTTTTTTCCAGGATGAAAGTGGCCTCAGTGAGAGCTTTGTCCGAGAGTACTCATCAATGCACAAGGGGTGCTTCTATGGCCGTTGTCTTGGCTTTCAGGTGAGATGAAGCTTTTTAGGAGGTTTTTAGGAAAAGCAAAAGTAGGAAGCTGGTAAAAAAGAAAGGTAGAAAATACTTCAATGTGCACAAAAAGTTAATGCTGGTTAAGGTTAGAGGGATACCTCTCACAACAATGCAGAGAAAAGGGAATGGAAATCAACATCAAACTCACCAATTCTCACTTGACACATAGACACTGTCCTGAATGTACCAACATCTACAGTTCTTTGAATGGTACACTTAACCTTACTGCCTGTGATACATTCTGTAGCCCTAATGAGTTATTTATATATGTTATATGTATGGGGCTTTTCATGGACAGAAAATGGAACAAGGGTTTTGGCTGGGCAGAGGAATGGCTTCTCTTTACAGTCGTAGTCTCTGTTCCTAGTTGAGCTTAACTAGAGAAGCTCAGCCCTCAGCACACAGAGGTCAAACTCAAACTAAAGGGAAAAAAGGATGAAACCTCCATAGTTCTGTCTGCATGAATTTATAATGACTCATCTGATATTCTGATATCTCATTATCTTTATTTCAATTTCTTTGGTCGAATGACAGCAGTTCAATTGTAGCCTGTGTAGCCTCTTGTTTTTAAAAGCACCATAGATTTGAATTTAAAGTATTTCTGTTTTTTCTACCCCTTCAGTTCAGTCCAGCCATTCGGCCCTGTCTCCAGACCATTGCTATTGGCCTCGTGGCCTTTGGCGAAAACTACAAACGGCATCAGTCTGGAATAGGTCAGCAACTTCTCATCTGTGCCCGCTCATCATCCAGTCACTTAATTCTCATTCACAGACCGTACTCATCCGCACGACTTTCCACATTGATCCTTGGCCCCTGACTGTGTACCTTTTTGATGTTGTGTGCTTGAATTGTAGATGCTCTTTCATCCTTTGGAATCTCGAGGGCTAGCTGGTGTGCTTCTTCTATATTTCAGAATGTTTTGAATAAGCACACTGTTATGTACAGAGGCAAAGTTAGAATAACATGCACCATCATACACACACACGTAAATATTTAACATTAAAAAAGGAATCATTCGAGTCATGGTTTCTTGTGCTCTGTGCTGCACCGCAGTGGAGGCAGGGGGTATTGCACCATATGGTGAGTGTACTGGAACCCTTTCACCCCTTCATCATAGTCCTCTGTAGTGAGCACAGGCTACACGGCTATATGAAGAATTTGCTTCTGTCCTACAGCTCCTAAGCTGCATTAGATGTAGTGTCTGTATTTTAGTTTAATGGAAGTCTGAGTGGTACAGTCATTGTATCTGAAACGGCGATTGCTTCCTTTTTCTTTTCTGCCCGTCCTTGATTCCTTGCAGAGCATTTATAGCAAGGTGGAATTTGATTGTAATACCATGATGAAATGCTTAGGTTTCAGCATTAGCATTAGCACAGTAGGTTTGAAACATCTGTGTGACAGTAAGATTATAGCTCTGTGAGAAAAAGCCAATTCTCTCTGTGTTTGACACTTTTTTCAATTAGGGCCTTATCTCTGAGCTTTTCCTTCTTGACCATCTTCCTTTCCTTCCAGCCTTTCACCTTCCTCCTTTTGTATTGTCAGTGAGTTTGTTTTCTAATTTTGTTCTGTCCAGTCACTTACTGCACTTGTAATGTCCCTGTGTTCCTGCTGTCCCTCCTACTGTTTCGGTCTTTGTGAAATTGTTGTTTTTATCCCATTATTCGTTGTTTCTTTTGTACCAATCACTTTTTGTTTCCATTTCGACTCCTTTCTCAACATCCACATTCCTCTATTCTTTCCCTTTTAACTTTTCAAAACCTCATCTCTGGTTTCTCCTAACCTTTATTATACCCTCCTCCTCTGTCTTTCCTTCCCCAGGTGTCGCAGCCAGCTCTTTCTTTACCTCAGGGAAGTACGCTATCGACCCAGAGTTGAGAGGGGCAGAATTTGAACGCATCACCCAGAATCTTGACGTCCATTTCTGGAAGAGCTTCTGGAACATCACTGAGACCGAAGTCCTGTCTGTGAGTAGAAAAGGTTTTTTCAAACCGTATCAAGAATAAAGACACCTTATCATTATGCATTTTGGCCTATAGGCCATTGGTAATAATAGAGTGGAATTCAGTTTATTAAATAGCCTTCATGATTTATTCATCCAGTTTCTCTCTCTCTAGTGTCATGGCTTGCTCTGTAACTTACACTCCTCTTTCTCTCTGCTTTTCTGTCTCAATTCTTTCTGCCCATCTCTTTCTTTTTTCCCCTCTTCCTCCAGAGTCTTGCCAGTATGACATCCACGCAAGTTAAGGTGAACCGGGCTCTTTCTGTGCCGCCCGTGCCCTTTGACCTTCCCCTGGCGGCCAACCACAGAGCATCTGTAACTATAGCTCCACCATCAGCACACATCGGCACTGCTCCGGTTCAGATGAGGCTCATCTCCTATGACTTACGTGAAGGACAGGTATCTAAATCATTATTCGGTTCGCACTGTAGTGGCACAGGGAAAAAATTAAAAATAAAATAAAGCTGCATAATGTCAGATGTTATGCAAAACTAGATAGCTCCTGTATTTTCTGTAAGTATTTTTTGTGTGACCCAGTTTATGACGGTTTTCCGCTGGCTCTTTTTAAACCATCTTGCAATCATACAAATTCTTAAAATATTCGTACAATATATAATAGCATATCTGGTACTATTCCGAGCGAGAGAAAACAACAGCGCCGACTTATCCTCATGGACTTAATTCACAGTCATTATCTCTTTTCTTTTTCTCCGTTACTCCCTCCCCAAGTCTCTCAGGAGACTCCCTCTCTCCATACGAGCTTGCACTACTTTCTTTGTAGCTTAGCACACAACCAGAAATGTCTGTCAACAAACACTTTCAGCCATTGATCACACTGCAACAAAAAACTGTCTTTAAAAAAAAAACAATAATGCAAAGAACAAGCCAGCATCAGCGAAAAACCCTCCCTCTCAGCCACAAGTCCCCTCCCTCCTTGTTTCTGTTAATGAATGGGAATTAGTGTGCGTTCATGCAGGCTCAGGAGAGGCTGGCAGCAAGCTTCTGCAGAACAGCTAGTTAATCCTTGAAATGAAAACAAGGCTTTGTTTGCAATACAGTTGTCAGAGGGGTGCGCACATCACCATCTGTCAATATGTGATGTTCTTATTTGTATGAGAGTTTTCTCATTTGACTCATTCATTCCTTTTCCATCACCGCTGTGTCTCACTCCTCCAGGACAGTGAGACTCTGCTGTCTCTTGCTCGCTCTGAGGGGGGCGCCATCTCTCTGTCGCTAGGGATGAAGACCAAGCGCCTCCCCTCATCTCCCTGCCTCCTGATCCACTTCCACGGGGGAGGATTTGTGGCCCAGACCTCCAAGTCACATGAGGTGAGATGTTACACTTTACATGGAGTTTTCCTTGCTCTTGGGATTATATTAAGATATTTATATCTTGTAGTATTTTGTCTTTGTGACATGGACTGAATATCGGAAGTTGACATGGTTATTATGACGCCACCCGTTGGTTTGTGGACTGTTTGTGGACTTCCCTATTCAGAACCATAGGTTGCTGCATTGCTTAGGACAGTATTTGACTTTGTGATTTTATAATTATACAGCTGGTCAAAATGTGGCACCTATATCCAGATGCTGACAACACTACATTAGAAACCTTGACATTTTTGACAAAGCACTCGTCCAGTTCATCTTCCCATCCCCTTCAGTGCTTCAAAGTCTCAATTGTAATTAAATCCCAGCCAATTAAAGTGTTAATAGTTATTGTCAATAGTGTGATATGAATGATCAGTTAAGCTAATTATTTGGAAATAAATTCCCGAAAACTTGTATAGTATACATAATCCCTGCCTTCTTTACTGGTAAGGTGCACACAAAGCTGGCTCCTCTCTTTCATGCAAATTGTTGCTTCCTGTCATTCACTTCTTCCTCATCCCTTTTCTTTCATATAGAGGAGCTGCTCATGTTTCAATTAGGTTAGGTTACTTTATTTGTACCCGTAGGTGGACTTTGTTTGCAATAGAAAGCGGGGCATCCATCTCAACACACATTACAATCAACAGACAAACAAAAAAAAAGTACACAAAGCTACTGATCAGTGCACTGTTATGATTATAATTTGTTCACCTGATTGACAATATCTCGATCAGTGTGATTGGAAAAAGGGACACCAACACACATTCCTAAGCTTTGGCCTCATGTCTTTAAAGTGATGTGGGCACTTTGTCATTACTCCATCAAGCACAGTTTGCGCCGCCACGTCTTCTTGTTCGTCCTACGCTGCTCTGGCCATCTGTGTGCAGTCTTTATGGCATCAGGCCGCTTATAGCTACCACCAGACAGGGCTCTGTGAAATCGCCATGGACTTGGGCATCCTTCATAGCAACCAGAGGATGAGCGCGAGCAATCAGAGGCGAGGGTGAACAGTGCTGTCATGTTGAATTAAACAGACAACTGTACCACCCCGCAGAGAAAGATTACCCCGGGGCCAGGCACTAATGAAAGACTTGTCAGACTATCCTTCTCTCCTTCGCTTGCCTTTCTTATTACATCCTCCCGCTCAATCTTTTTAATATCTCACAAAATCCTTTTTGTTCACTTGGTGTCCTTTTTTAACATCTTTTTCCTGTCTTATTTTGGAAACATGTTCTCACCTCCTTAATATTGCTAGATGCCTTCTGCTCTCTTAATCCCCGAAGCAAAGCCAAGAAAGAGATAATTTGAAAAAACTAAAAGTTCCTCTGAGGGTGGAGGCCAGGGTTGTCCTTTTTACTTCTCATTTGTCCTCCAGTCCTGTGTCCTTGCCTCAATCCTGTCTCTCCTGTCGTCTGGGTGAGATTGAGAGTTGTACTTCAGTGGCAGGAACCTTTGGCGCTTTCAGGGCCCAATTATGCTGAGATCACAGGAATGGATGTGCTGGCATCTGTGCATTTAGCAACTTGGGCACGACCACACACACAAACCCACGATCCCAGTAGAGGTATAAGCTTGCAGATTAACTGCGCTGCCTGTCTGAGAGTGAGTGGGACTGCAGCTCCCATTAATTCCTGCTTTGAGAACAGATCTGGGACTTTCTGAATTGGTGTTTTTCTTTGTGAATAGAGCGTGTGTGTGACATAAGTTTCCTGAGTCATCGTGTAAAAATCAACCAACCTTGGTCGCAGCCCAACAAACGCACGCACGCGCTTACGTACACACGTACCTCTTTTCTGCCCGGTGGGCCATTTGTTGTGATCCCTTTGCTACTTTAGGCAGGCAGATGAACTGTCTGACTGACACACCTGTCCATAGATTCTGGCATATATTGACACTTGCAACAATGGCTGTTGTTCACACACACACACACACACACACACACACACACACACACACACACACACACACCCTTTAGGGGTACCTTTTTTGTACAAACCCACACTGACCTGAGCAGTGCTTGAAAATTCACTTGTCAACGGTCTCATTCTAAGATTTGTTGTGACAAGAAGGGCTTAAAGACTGCACAGCTGACTGCTCGAGCTGATACTTTTTTTTCATGCTGAATCACTGGTAGGTGAAGCAACATACACACATGCTCACACTCCGGGCTTTTCCTGGCAATGGGAGTGGATGGAGAGCTGTCTCTTTCTCCGCCGGCCCTGTCATAGTTAGTCAAAAAGGTGTTGGGAGAAGATAAAAACGGAGGAGGTAATGACGAATGCTTTGTGGAAGGAATATTTGTCATGACAAGTTTGGATGCCTTTTCAAGGTCACTGCATTGCTGTTGTGAAGTAAAGCACTTGCCTTAGATTGGCATAATAATAGTACACATTTATCCTGACTAGCAACAAGGAAAAGTGAAATACTTCTTTTTTTTTGTAGGCTATCCCTGTAAATCCACACCATCCTCTTGTCTTAGTATTTTTTTTTTTTCCTTCGTACTCAGCAAGCTAGGGCTAGGACCTTTGTATTGCTGTATGAGAAGAAAACAAAATGAAGGTGACTGGGAGGGCAGTGCTCATTCTACTTTTGTCTAGACAGTAAATGAGAAAGCAGACAGCTGACTTCAGAGGGACATTTTATTTTCATAACAATTTATTCTTTCTTTTTATTGTCCCCCCCCACACGTCTCTCCCAACATGTTTATTTTTCCTGCCGTCTGCCTTCCTCTGTGTCTTATTGTGGCTGCTGTTGTGTCTCATACATTTAACAAACATGTAATATAATCCCCATGAAACAGTTTTTTCCCATTCATAAATTCACCCCTCCATACCCATGTCTTCTGTCTGGTGCAGCCCTATCTGAAGAGCTGGTCCCAGGACCTTGGTGTCCCAATACTGTCAGTGGACTACTCTCTGGCCCCCGAGGCCCCATTCCCAAGGGCCCTGGAGGAGTGTTTCTACGCCTACTGCTGGGCTCTGCGAAACCACCACCTATTAGGTACATACACGTCATACAGCATTGTTTATATCAAAGTACTGCCTTTTTAAAACTTTTTCTGTATGTTTTCAGTTTGTTTTTTTGTAATAAGAACCATACATGCTGTTAAAATGATAAATAATTAGGCAGGATAAAGAAAGTTCTATTTAAGGTAAAACTCTTTCAGAGTGAAGGTGTCCTGTCGACTGCCTCAGTAAATCCTCACCTAGGTTTACCCGGTACCTCTGGAGAGGATTCATTCATCACTTTGAAAGTAATCATGCTGCAGCATAAAGTCTTGCACGCTACCCGTTGTTCTGCAATATCACACAAATTGTGATGCTCGATATTCACGACAAAAGACATCTGGTCGGTTTGAGGTACATCCACCCGCTGAAGCACACTGTGTCAAATTAACAGTGATCGCAGTGCAATATGTTTGTGTTGTAGTACAAGAAGACAACATTACGGCCATGGGGCAGGCAGCGTGTCAACACTCTTTCAAAGTCACATATTCAGCAGCAATATGGTGTAGAAAAGAGATCCTGGGTCTTGATGTGTCACATTGGTTTTTCTTGCACCACAGTAGATTTCACATAGTCTCAGAAAACTTTCTTTTAATGCCTCCCCGCTGGCGACACCATGGCCGGAGGCATATTTTCAGTTTGTCCATCCGGCCCTCAGCCCATCCCATTCTCTGGCACAAACATCCTCTTGGATTCAAGGAGGAACTAATGAGATTTTGATGGTCAAAGGTCAAGTTCACTGTGATCTTACAGAACATGTGAGACTGCAAGAATTCGTAAAAGAATAATGAAGTGATGACATTTTGGACAGATGTGCATGTAACCCTTGACTTGTTGGCAGAGGCATACTGTACAACCGCTGGGGATAATTCTAGTTTTGTCCAATTTTCTTTTTCCTTTTTTTTTTTTTCTTTACCTCTATCATCACCATCCTATTTTTGTATCTCTCCAGGCTGGACTGGAGAAAAAGTGTGTCTGGCTGGGGATAGTGCGGGAGGCAACTTGTGTGTAACCACATCTATGCGCGCTGCTGCCTTTGGTGTGCGAATGCCAGATGGCCTTGTCGCAATCTACCCAGCTACCCTGCTGACTGCCTGTGCATCGCCCTCCCGTCTGCTCACACTTATGGATCCCCTGCTGCCGCTCAGTGTGCTCTCCAGGTGTCTCAACGCCTATGCAGGTAGGTTTGTGTGTGTGTGTGTGTGTGTGTGTGTGTGTGTGCGCACGTGTCTTTCTTTAGAATGAAGTCCGGATTCTTCTTTTATCTGATGAGTTGAGAATTAAATCTAAGTTTTCCTCAATTTTCTTTCTTTAAACACCTCTGCATGTCTCTAGTGTCTGCTGCCATACATACTCCTAACACAATGGTCTTTAGTGTAGTTGTAGGTTTGTGAACAATAATGGTTGCTGGCTGGCAACTGCTTGTGTATCATAAGTGATTATGTTACAATGTTGTTTTTCTTCTTTCAAATCTATTCTACTCCATTTGATTAACTAACTAATATAACAATTTATATATTTTTTTAAATCATCCCAAAGTTATGCCTTAAAATGTCTGTCCAGCAGTTACAACACAACGTACAAGTACGCTGTTGAACATTGATGAGCAAAATTGAAATGGATTCTGTGTCGACTTATTCATTCAACCAATGTCTGCAGTGCCAATCTTTTTAGTTTTAGGACGGTAATAATGATCATATTAATCATGAAACTGTTTTGCTCTCATCTTGGATCTCACTGTGTATAATATTAAAATAAATGTAATCATAAATCTTTATGGATTTTAGTCTAGTTGTGTTGTATCGTGTATGAAAAACTTTCACGAACAACAACTCAACTTATTAGCATATAGATTGTTTTTCATGTGTTGTCACTAATGTATGTAAGAAGCTGGAGAAATTTACAAGTCTTTTGATAAATTGTTGTCAGACAAAAAAAAGGAGGACTGTGGAGGGCTAGTAATTGGCCAACTATGCCAAATAACTGAACTAAAACACTAATTATTTCCTATTCAGTCCTTCTGTCATCGCTATGCATTGCTGTCTGTGTTGCAGTATTGAACCCACTGTCAGTGGTTTTCTTCACTCTTATTATACTTTTCCTCTTATTGCTTTCCCATCTTCTCTGTTACTCATTCATGGTTATTCAACAATAATAAAAAGCCTTAAATCTCACTTGTTCATCTATCGCTCACTACTAAGCCTTCCTCCATGTCTTCTGCTCCAGGCAATGAGGCTCAGACAGAGGCGCAGGTAGAGAGAGTGAGCACGCTGAGCCTGGTGAGGAGAGACACGGCTCTGCTGCTCAGAGATTTCCGACAGGGAGCCTCTAACTGGATCCACTCTCTGCTGGATTCCAACCGAGCCTCAGCCTCCCCCAGCACAGCTGCAGAGAGGCCACCAGGATCCACTGGTAAACCACTCGCTGGGTGTATGGGTGTGTTTGTGTGTGCATTTGTAGTTGGGTGCTGGTGCCTTTTTTATCACATCTATCTGCTGAAAGTACAGATGAGATGTGTGCGCATGCACCGTCCTTGTTTTCAGTGTCTTTATTACACCAATTATGAGAGCATCAGCATCAACTGCCCCAAAGTTCATTTACAGCCCATAAGAAGGAGGTTATTGAGATGGATCCCCTTTTATTCAGCATTCAACTAATCAGTTATTGCGTTATCCCACCTTGTTGTGCATCACTCCTGTAGCCCATTCATATCAATTCACCTCTTTGGAGCAGCAGGGCTTTGACAGTAATTGTTAATTGTAGCCACCGTAAATCCGGTGGTGAATCGTAATTTCCCTGGTGTCCTTTTTTTAAGGAGGTGACACCCCCCACAGCTGCAAGCCCAAACTGATAATAATGTCATAGGTGGGTCTGCATTATTAAAAGGCCATCATGGTGCTGAGATGTTTGTTATTAAAGAGATAGGAGATCGGTAGCACTTTGGGAAGAGACAAACAACGGCAACTCTTACAGCTGTGTTTTGACGGCTCGGGCGGGCCGACGATATCACCATGACAGCGCTATTTGAATTTTCTCCACCCACTTCTCCTCTCTTCTTCCTGATATATCCTAATTTGCATTTTAGGCTTTTAGCTTTTGGCTGTCAACCAGAGGACATATGATAAGTGGAAACGGAAGAATAAGGGATTGTGTACTACTATTTGTGTACTTGTTCCTGTCCTCTAGCTGCTATTGAGCCTGAATTGGTATCCTTTACACATACACTGTACATTGTGTAATTAGTAGTTATTTTTGATAACTTTTAGAATAATTATTGTTCGTCTCAAACATTTAGATTTTTGTTTCGCCCATTGTCTTATTAATAATTTTATTTTATTTTTTATAGACACCGTGAGGAAGAGCATTTCAGAGGCGTCCATCTCTTCGCCTCACGCCGACCCCCCTGTCGCCTCAGATACCTCAGAGTTCCCCTCCAGGAAGTTATCCTTGAAGAGCCAGACTTGCCAGGACTTGGGATCCCACAACAATTCTACTTCTCGCAGTGCACCGCTGCTCTCTGAGCGCACTGTACGTCACACTTGGACATATTTACATTGAGATTAGGCTCTTATCTAGAAGAAATTAACAGCATTAAATGTATATGGGCTGTTGCTTAGAAGAACACTTAGCTGTTAGTAGGGGTTGCTGTGGGATTCTAACCTGCATTGATGAAAAGATCTGTACTTCAATAATAGTTATTACACCACTGCAGTGAAGGGAAAACACACCAGCGTCCCACCTGTGATCAAGTTATCTCTGTTTTTATACAGCTTGCCTTAAAATGATTTAGCAGCCAGTTGCAGCCTTTTTAGGAGTGTGAGAGATTTATCAGCATGAGATATCTTGGCCTTCTATCATACAATGTTGTGTGTATATAGCCTGCAGTGATGTGCATGTTTCATTTCGATGAACTCAGCTGAGATTATGTCACCCATGCCTCATAAACAGGTCTGGCTTTAAAATGCTGACTGAATATCAAAGCTTTTTGGTTGCGCAGCTACCAGCAATGTATGGCAGATTATCCTTGCATGTATTTCCACACAGGCAGACTGGATTAGTGGCTGGCTTGGAGAAAAATAACGAGTAGGGGTGACGCAAGATTTTAAATATGCTTTTCCTCCTTAAGTTTGGATTGTGCAGCCAAGACTCTTAGGCACAGAGCCAAGGTTTTTAGAAGATTTTCACAAGGACAAAGTGCTGTTTGTGTATTTGTAATCAAGTTTGCTCGTCTAATATTTTATGCCTTTCTTCTTCTGTCCTTGACATTACTTTCTCCTTCAACTGTGTATCCTGAATTATTTCTTATCTCTTCTTTTGTAGCCAGAAGACGTGAATTTCTTCCTCTCCAAGGATGCAGATCCTTCCATGTCTAGGGACCTGTCTTCAGTGGCCATACCACCCCCTTCTGTGGAGGAGGGATCAGAGCTGGAGCACACAAGGGAGTTCCCCCTGGGGTTCGAGCCACTGCGCTCAGAGCAGCTATCTGAGATGAGGATGCAGAGCTCTCCTGTGGTCAAGGATCCGTTCTGCTCTCCTCTGCTGGCTCCTGATAGCATGCTGAAAGGCATGCCACCTGTACACATAGTGGTAAGATGAAGCAGCAGCTGGAATGATTAACAGGATGATGCTTTACATAACTCTAATGTAGGGAAATTGCAAAGTAGGGAATTTATACAGTTAAATACACAGTTCAACTCGAGTGTTAGGTAAGCTGTCAAGTGCTTTAAGGAGTGCAGTTGAGTCCTTCCTACAGTTTACATTTGGTTGCATGAGTGATCCTTTATGAGAAAGCTGATCATTCTTATGTTTCTTCAAGTTTAGGAGATATGATATTGTTGTAGGTTGAAGCCTGCTCTCAAGAGTGTTGATATGAAAATGAAGAAATTGGTGCTGATTTTAAAGTGATGAGAGTGAGTCAGCGAGAATGTAAAGGAATCGGGGACAAAGGAGACTGGGATGCTTGGCTTCCTTTTCTTCGTCCCTTAATTAAGATTCTTGACATGTCTGAAGGGACTCTTAATTTGCTTTTCACCACCTTTTTCCCCTCCCTCTTGCTTCTCTCTCCCTTCTCAGGCTTGTGCATTGGACCCCATACTGGATGACTCTGTGATGTTTGCCAAGCGTTTGAGGAACATCGACCAGCCTGTCACTCTGTGCGTGGTGGACGACCTCCCCCATGGCTTCCTCAGCCTATCGCAGCTCTGCAGGGAGACAAAGGAGGCTGCCAATATCTGCGCGGAGAGAATTCGTACTGTCTTCACCCAGAAGGACACACCCCCGGAGCCACACAAGCACCGCAAGCTGGAACGGACCGATAGGAGTGTGTCAGCCTCTTCTGGGGAAGCCAGTTCTCTCTTCGTTGGCCCCATTGAGCGAGGGGAGCTTGCTGTCGGGAGGGGGACTAAAATTGCTGATGGGGAGGGCTTGGTTGCTGTGGCAGCCCCGAACAATACTGACGCTGTTGGTATTGGACCCTAAATAAGTTTCGATAAAAAAACTGCAGTTGATCCGTGAAGTGAAGGGAGAGAGTAAATGGAAAGTCAGACAAATGTTGGCAGTGCAAAGAAGAGAGAAGGTATCCTAAAAACAGATGGGCCGTCTAGGTGAATGCTAAGTTTTTAAGAGACAAAAAAAAAAAAAGAGCAATGAAAAAGAACTTCCTCTGCGTAACAATTCTCGCCACTTGTTTGTGCTCCATCATGCACCGCCGCATGGCAGACAAAATGAAAACACCCACAAAAGACAATTGTGTTTTCAAATAAAATGGTAATTTAGCAGCTACTTAGATCAAAGACCAGCACTCGCCCACACATGCAGCACACATACTTGATAGAGTTGCAGTAAGCATATAGCAGTGCATAAGATACTTAAGACGAAGCCTGACTGGGTGATTCATCTCGGCCAAGGCAGTCATTTGAAGGCCTAATCAGATAGTGGTAGGCACACTATTTGCTTATGGGGCCATCCCCATCTAAATAGCCACTCGTCCTTTAGGGAGCCACTCTCAATCACACTTAATAACTCCACATTGTGTTCTCCATTGCGCCAGTTCGCAAGTCAATACAGCTCACTTTGTGGATAGTAACGCTGTTGACTCTCTCCTAAATCAAATTACAACGCTAAGACAGAACCAACTGAATGGCTCTAAACAGAATGAATTGATTTACTTGTTTTTTTAAATTGTCGCAGTTTTTAATCATAATAACCCTATGCAGTAGAAATACTTCAGTTATTTATATCTTTCTTTTCTATTGCTATATTTTAATCCTTCAATAATCACAAGTTTGTTTGTTGATTTGAATACGGCGTGTAATCTTTTGCTATTTATTCCACAGTTTTGAATGTGCTCAATATTTACCTCTGCTTCTTTGGCACAGCTGCTCCAACATCCCTTCCAATTAAACTAAAATCCTCATCTCAGTAATGGATACTGATGGGATAAAGTAGAATATGTAGAATATTACACAGGGACGCGGTGCCCCGTCTAGACACTGCTTGGTGCCTTTTGTAGCGCTGATATAACTAATGCAAAGATTGCATTTTATTAATACCTACATTGGAAAGTGAGCAGATGCACTGAGCTGGATTATTTTCCGAAGAGTACCTGCTTTAAAATGTGGGTCCCATCTTCATAAGTCTTTTAGGAGCAAGCATTGCACTCGGATGCTAAATGTTTTTAACATTCTCCTTTTGCAGAACTAAAGCTAGACAGAAAAGGTCACCAAAAGCCCCCAGCTATCGATACACGTTCTAAACTCCAATGCACTGATTTTAGGTTGTCCCCGGTCCCCGCCAGGTGTTTTTGCTCACTTCTCTGCACAGTATGCAGTGTGTCAAAGTACCACGTCTCTTGAGTCAGGGGATTTCCTGCCTGACAATCTGTTTCTTTAAATAAGACTATTTTAGGCCAAACCCGAGGACTCTGACCAGGAAAAGCGATTGCAGGGGTTCCATGTAAAAGTAACTGAATTTGTATTTAGCCAACTAAAATTGGCTGGTGGACCAGATGTTGTTTTTCTCCCCACCATCACATTTTGTGATTGGCTTTGTTTTCAATTACCTGAGGGCACTCCTCTGAGCGCGTTTCCACCTAAGCACTTTGAAGTACACAACAATGTCCTTCGGAGGGTCGGTCCCTCTCAGGTCCAACTAAATATAGATGCCAACAATGCTGGTGCTGTCCTGCCCTTGCCTGGTAACAGAGCTAAGGTTGCCAGGTCTGTAGAGAAGGATGCTGGGTGATGAATAGGATTTAGCTGAAGCTCTGAGTGCAAAATCCTCTCCCCGTAGAAGAGCAGGATTTTAAGCAGCAAAGTCATGCTACGGGATTAGACCATGCTCAGTTCTGTCAGCTCGGAGTACTTACTGCAATATTTTAGTCAGATTGATGGAGAGAACCAGGGGCGTGAAGAGAAAGAAAGACTCTCATCCTCATGGAAATACTGGGCCGAAGTTTTTCTAGTCGCTGCTTATGCTCACTCTGCACTTTTGCAGTTGTTTGTCAATCTGCAAGTTTATTTAAAGCTTGTATATATGTCACTCTTTTTTTTTTTGTTGGTGCCTGTATGTGATACCTCAAGTGGAGTCGACATGTACACATTGACATAATCACACTAGTCTCTCATTGGTGTGTGAGAATCATGAGCTTGGACATGAGTTTTCTTGTGTGTTCTGTTCACGTAAAGAAAGGAATGGCACTTTACAGTCAAGAGACTATACGTAGTATTAATCATCTGCGGTTGAGAGCAACCTCAAGCCGCTATGGCACATTTTTTGTCTGTGTTATGTATTGGTGAACTTCTAAATCAATCCTGAAAACACCCCCGCCTATGAAGCCCAGCTGGGTTGATTGGCAACTTTTGTTGTATAAACTTTAAGGATGTGAGCTGTTGGAAAACTTAAACAATGTGTCAAATTCACCCACTTGTTTACTGAATTCCGTATGCCTCTTACCCTCGATGACCACTCATGCATCGGGCTAACCTGACTCAGGGTGATGCACCAGAGAGCCCATCTGGTGTTATGGACAAATACGTTTGCAGTGTTACCTTTTTCAGTTTTCCAAATTCCTGGTATTTTTAGGGTTTTGCCAATGCATATACTGTGTGGATCCTGCAGATTAGAGCTGAAATACCTGTCTATTTGTTGATGATCCACAGACCAATTTTTTTTTCTGTAAATGTCCTTGTGACTGCAAACTAGTTATAGTAATGCTGTTGTTTTTGTTTAGTCTTTGTGGTTGTGCAAGTATCAGGTTGTAGCATACCTCCACAGTTTGGGTCTACAAAAGCTCTTGTCACTTGAGGCTGTCGTTGCCTCAGGCTGATTTTGTTGAAGTGCAATGCAAAGTACAATGCTGCTAAAATTATGAGCTAACCGCCTCCACATTTATAGTAAAGCTATGCAGTTACACACCAGCTTCACACCATCTTTTCACAGTGTCAGGTTCCTCAGTCCAAAATGCTGTGATACCATTTATTGTTGTGCAATGCGTTTGAATGACATTGAAGTTGGATGTCCTAGTGAAACCAGCATATATACCACAACACTTGTTTTAAACTGCATTCTTTTCCATCAATGTGTCTATCACTGACCTCAACCACTTGTTTGCTAATGGTAAATACTAATGTCATCAGTCAGTTGTATTCTATATGTATTGTTAGTTTTGAAACGAAACCAAAAACTGCAGCCACAGTCTTGTAACAGATGTGCTGTTCTTGCTGTTTAGTATTTGCCGTTAACCGGTATCATAAAAAATGCAGGTGCTAGTCAGTGCCATAGCCTCTCTGCACTCCATATGCAAATGATGCCGCACTGTAAGATGTAATTCTGATGTAGAATATGATTAGCCTTTAAAAAAAAAAAAAAAAACGTGAACACTAACAAGCCATAGACTGGAAATAAAGAGGTTTTAAGTTTACTTGTTTTTTTTAACTTTTTATTTTTATTTTATTCAAAACACCACAAGTGCAAACCTGTGAATACGAAAAATAATGTATATTAAATGATATATGATTCATGTAGATATTTTTACTTTCAGATTGATTACAGATTGATTTGACTGCATTGTCATTGCAGGTTTCGTGCTACAACGTGGTGTCTGATTCTCCACGAGTAGGCTGCTCTCTTCCTTTGTTGAGTTTTATCTAAATAAATATATTCTCCCATGAACCTGCTGTTGTGTTCATGAATCAACTCCTTCATTGCATTGATCCGACTAAAGGTTAACAAAGTCATTAGCAATGAGAAATTGAGATTATAATTCAATCCAGCTCGCCAGATAGTCTTGGCATCTCTGATGGCTTTTGACTTTTTTTTTTCCCAAGTGTATGTGCGAGTACCTAAAACTCTTAATTTAATTTGACCCAAATCTTGATAAAGTTGAGGCATGGGGAAAGGTCAACTACTAGGTTGACCTTTTGTTAAACTATGAAGTGTCAGATAATAAAAAAAACAATGTAAAGAGCTCTGTGATATTGTTCATTTATCATTTCTTGACACCGAGATGGAAAGTAGCCAAGAACTGTAAGTTTTGAGGTACTTTTATTTCCATTTGATGCTACTTAGGTCTACTCCACTGCATTGCTGAGGAAAATATTGCCGACTAATACTTTGCAGATAAAGATTTAACATACAAAACCTGTGATGTCTAAAGTTTTTTTTATAGATTAAACTACCCAACAGTATATATTATATAATACATGTAATTATACATTCTGCATATGTGATAAAGTGGAAATGCTGTTAATTTGGTAATATTGTTAATGCAGAGATTACAGGCTACTTATAACAGTGTTTTACATTGTGTTAAAGCTTTATCTGTCTCGAGGGAAATTGCTGTGCAGCAGTTGCAATACAAAGTGGTAAGAGTGCAAATATAAAAGTATAAAATAACAATAAGGTGCAAATCCAAAATAAACAGGCTACAATATACACCATCAGTTAAGACTATACTTTAACATAATTACAGGAGCGGAGGAGCCTGCATATTATTATTAGTAGTCAGCTGTTTTTGCATGGACACAGCTTCCAGACGGCTCTGACGTAAATTCAGCAGTAATTCAGCCCGTTACATCCTGTTGGTATCCCGCTGCCTAGTGGCATATTAACGCGAGCCAAGAGGCCAGACATCATCTGTCTCAGTGATACTTAATTACAGGTTTGTGACCTCTAATGAAAACATGATTTTAATCAGCCAAAGCATTTTAATGTGCGGACGTGTCGCATTCTCAAAGCACGAGCGGAACCGGGAGCGCGCACTCTGTACCCCCCCCCCCCCCCCCCGCGCGCACACACACACACACACCATCCAGCTTCAACCGCTGTAGGGGGGCCACATGCATTGAAGGGCCTAGCGTGAACGCGCTCGGGTCCTCTCTCACACTCTCTCGCGCGGTGCACGAGCCGTTCCTCCGTGCGCGCTCCCGCTCAGAGACAGGCTTCGGGGAGCCCGGAGAGCAGACGAGCGACAGCGAGGAGAGAGAAAGATGGAGGTGAGGGTCGGGGAGAGACTCCTGTGCCTGGCCGTGCTGTCCAGTGTCTTCTTCGTGGATTCAGTCCTCGGGAAATACGTCAAAGGCATCGTCAACACCAAAGAGGTGAGCGCGGTTTTTAATTTATTTTTCTACGTCTTGAATTAGTTGCCACTTGCGTCAATGCCACCGCCACGGAGGGAGTGAGGAAGAGACTGCGTCTCCGCACGCAGGTGCTTCTGTGGCGGACTGCTCAGCGGTCCAACCCGAGAGGCTGCCGCCGATTCACCGATAAGTTGCTTCGGATATTTTGTTGCCTCTTTACTGCCGCCGTAACAAACACATTCGCCCCTAGTCTGGCATTGCAATTGCGCGCCATCTGCGTGCGTGTCATCTGTGGCGTATATTTCACCCATTGCGATGGTCTTTGGCATCACTGGAGCCTCCCAGTAAGCGGCAGCCCACCGACCCACTGCTCCCAGTCGAGCCTCCCTCCCCCTGTAGTGGTCACTCATCTCTCAGCCAATTCCAGTTTAACGCGCGTTGACATTCCTAAATGTAAATTCGCAGTGGTATTTCTGTTAATGATTAGTGGACCCGTTACAGGTGTGCGTCATATGGCTGCTGGCGCGCGCCGATGGGTTGCTGTTGATCCATGAGAAACTGGTCTCAGTGCAGCCCGGTCACAGTTTCTTTTTTGGAGTGTTTTTTCATCGCTGCCCTGACAAGATCTCTGAGATAAAATGTTAACTGCAGCTGAGCAGACGCGCTGGTAGCTCTGGGCCGTTTGGGATTCAGGAGGCTCCCACCTGCTGTTTCACATCTCTGGCTTGTATTCTCACGAGTTAGTGGATCACATTTGACATACAGACAAAGTGGCCTTCACAACGAGACTGGCCTTAGTGATGTTCAGATGATTCATGGTTGTTGACAAGATTATGGTCATTCTGTTGCACAAACTGTTAAGAGATACATATTTGACCTCCTCAGCACAGAGGACTCCATTGATCTTTCAATCTGGGAGGTCAGTTGAAGAAAAGTAACATTTAACAAACAAGAAATAACGGATATGATACCAAAACAATGTCCTAGATCTCAAGGTGACTTGGAGGAGCTTATGATACAAACTGTAAAAAAAGAAAGAAAATAAAGCTGCAAATGAAGCTAAAACCAGCAATGACTAAGTTACTGGTTAGTTACAAAGTGTTTAATCTCTAGTTTGAGCTCCAGCCGTGGTTGATATTAGTCGACTGTGGATGTTGTTGCACTGTTCAGTTCGTGATGGAGGTGCTGTTCAAAAATAGAGCATGCCTGTTCAGAAGTATCCCTCCACTGAAACACGGTTTCAGTATTGTGCCCCAACCACTCAGGTGTTTCATCTACAGATTGTCAGGTGTTGCCAGAATGCGACTTGGCAGCAGAAAAGCGTTGAAACGCTTGCAAGCACCAGCATATCACCTTCCGTGAATATCGCCTTACTTGGCTCCCCCCAAAACAAATCCACAACGGAATCTATCAGACACCAGGCAGTTTGAGCCAACAAGCTGTGATTCTCACTCTCACATGCTGGCTTGTTGGTGGTGGTGCTCACATTCAGCTGAACCGTGACTACATTCCATTTTTCTTAAAAATGCGCCATGAAGTAAGAGATTGAAGTCGCCAGTTTAAAACCCTGGGATGTCGACGGGGATCTGAATGGATAAATAGAACAAGAGGAACTCATCCATCCATCACTGCTGATGCGATGCCCTTGAACGAAGCGCTGAATCTGCACCTGCTCAGTGGTGGGCAATAGGTTGCACTGGGCAACTTCCAAGTGTGTGTGTCACAGAGTGTGTGTTTGTGTATGTCAAAGAGAGTGTGTGTGTGTGTGTGTGTGTGTCGGAGAGTGTGTGAGACTCTCCAGCTCGTGACAAGGAGGGCACCTACTTTCCGAGTCCTCTGCAGTAAATAAGAATATGGATTTAGTCAGCTTGTCTCTGTAAGGCCACAAATGAAATACGTTTGACATTATAAGTAAATTGTGCACTTAAACTGCATTCTAGGCTGCAACTAACAATTATTTTCATTATGGATTGATGTGATTATTTTCAACTGTTCAGTCCATAAAATGTCAGAAAATAGAGAATAAATGTCACAATTTCTCAGAGCCAAAGGGGATGTCTTTAGAATGGTTGTCCAATCAACACTCGAAATTCCAAAGATGATTACTTTACTATCACAAGGCATAACTATATATATATATATATACTGTGTATATATATATATATTAATAATGATATTTAGAAAATAATTGAAGAGGCTAATGAGGAACTAATTGATTAAACAAGTTAACAAGGGATTGTTTTAGCTTCACTCCATTGTTTGCCAAATTGAAATGAAAAAAATAGATAAGAGTACAAAAGAAATGTAAATAGAAGACGTGCACTTTATTTCTTGTGTTTCAAAAATCTTTCTTGAACTTTGTGGACAGTTTTCCCATCTTACTCGTGGACTTCTGAACCTGTCAAGGATCATTTGACAACCTCGGTGAAAGAACAGCACACAAATTACATCAGGAAACACCTGCCTTGGTGTGTGTGTGTGTGTGTATATATAGTTTAACACGTCACTGTTGCATTTTTGCCCCAAGGTCACCCACTAACTCCACTCCACTCCAAATAAATCCCCCTTCTTTCAGATTGACACTGACACACATAATAAACTACACAAAAACGAGCACTATACACAAAAACACTGTAGTTGTGTCGATGTATGCAGAGTTGAGTTGAAGGCAGAATTTTTTTGCAGGGCTGCAAATTGACAAATGTAATCTACCACACTGGGAGAGATGAACTGTTGGAAACTGTGGCGTGGCTGAAGAAATATAGAGAAAAATAAACAAAGTAATCCCGAGGCACCGGTGCAGCAGACTGGTCAACAGCTTTATTTGGGCTGGTCGATGTTTAGAATTAGCTTTGGCTCATGGTGTGTGGAGGCACTGATAAAATGTCCCTTTGAGAGGCAGTGGTGGTTTTAAGGTCAGGGGAAGGTTGGCGTTTTGAATCCGTCTGGGACAATCTGGGAAAGGAATAAAATCCGTGCACTACTTCAGCCCCCTGGTTCCCCTGTTCCCTGAGAGGTTAGACATGCGTTGCTCAGCTTCAAAGACTGAAAAAAAGAAGTGGACGTAGTCACCGCAATGTCAACCACTGGTTTGTGGACCATGGCTTTAAGCCTTGAGTTAGGCATTTTAGCCGTCGCCATCTTGTTTCTTGGCTGCCGTTATTTTGTTCTTATGCCACCAGAAATACAACCGAATGCTGAATAAGATACTAAAATGTTACGATTTACTTTCATGAACTGCAAACACTGTGACAAAACCGACAACTCCCAGAACAGCGACCTGTCAATCACGAGGTAGCCACACCCTTAAGCATACCCTGCTTTATTGTCCATTTTTTACTCAAAATGGGACTTGAAACTAGCGATTAAGACCATAAACTCATGTTCACAATGTAGGGTCATTGTCTCATAGTGTTCGAAATACAATCTGACTTATTTTTGCGACCAGAGGAGTCGCCCCCCCGATGGCCATTTGAAAGAATGCAAGTTTAAGACTCTTCCACATTGGCTTCACTTTTCAAACCCGGAGATTGTTTGCAAAATGACCAAAATGCATCTCCTTTGTTAATCTGCTCCCTCTGTGACCCCGAGTGAGTGTGCAGGGGCCGAGGGGTTGTTTAGTTTAATACGCTAGTCTAGTCTGCCTGACTCATTGATCCTTTATGTTTAGAATGTATGGCCCGACCATTGCGCTGAAATATCAGTTGCCTAAATGTTTAGACAAAGCCGTGTTGCTGAAGGAGTAGATGGATTTAATTGCGACTTTTTCCTTGAGAGAATTGTAATTTCTCTTAAATTTGAAGACTTTTAACTAATCTGGTAACATTTCATTAAATCTAAATATATGCATTTATTTGATAATTTCTTTTATTTTTTAGGAAGTTAGGAAAGTTATGTGTAATTTGAGTCTGGTGAACATAAAAGAGTTGCCTCTTGTGAGGCATACACCTTATTAATTACACATCATATGAAGACTGAAAAATGTCTGCATGGTGCCTCACTAACATTTCATCAAAGTATGAAAGACACCAACAATTAACATTAATAACAGTAGTAGTAAAGTAGAATGATTACAATTTGCCCAGACATTACATTACATTTCACTGACGCTTTTATCCAAAGCGACTTACAAGCTATACAGTAGACACAGCACCAGTGAGCAATTAGGGTTAAGTGTCTTGCTCAAGGACACATCGACACGGACTAGCAGGGCCGGGGATCGAACCACCGATCCTCTTATTGAAAGACAGACCTGCTAACTACTGAGCCACAGACAAAACTAACACTTGGTTTCTCCTGTTTTTTAAGATGCTTTTGATGAGTGAATAACTCATATGTAGTGCATTATAAAAACGACTGCAGCTTTAATATACAAAATTATCAATCATTTGGTATTCTCTTGGGAATTGAGGTTGGATGGTTTTGAAACATTGTGTAAAAAATGAGACTATAGGCAGGTTCAATGTCTGGTCCTTGGTTTCCGCAGTTAATGAAATGTGGATTAGACCAGAAAGGTCTTTAAACTTTTGTCTTTTGAAAATAAATGAAAATGAATAGATGCCCTTGAAAGTTCTTTTTCTAATTTAGAAATCTAGCGGCCATATTCATCAGCCCGCAGGGCCTTCCTCCATCCTAAAATCAACATCTCACACCCTGAGGAAAGACAACGTGATGGATGTTGGGGTTGAGATAGCAGCTGTTTTGAAATAAAGGATTTCACCAGCATTTCTGTAGTTAATAGGATCATGAAGAAAAGAAAAATGTCTTATTTTAATTAATGCCATGTCTTATCTTGAAATACGTCCAATATAAGTTAAAAATTCTTGAATTTTTGCAAACAGCTTTGAAAGTCACTGAAAAATCCTCCTAGTTGACATTGAAGATGTTTTGGGAACTCAATCAGTTTTCCAGCATCTCTTTTTAATGAGGACATGTGATTCGGTACAGGCAGGCACCCTGACTGTGTTTTCATGGGTCCCATAGGCTGGTTTTAATGTGCAGGGGTGTTTGGATGGCGACAGAGTCTGTGTGCTCATATGAAACACCCAGAGAGACAGAGAGGGACAGAGCTTGAGTGTATTTGTGTTTGTTGGTGCGTGAGTGTGTTTATGCGTCGCAGCGTTGTGTAACCCTGACTAATGAATCATTGAGAAGCCCAGCGGTCCAGGGGTGACTTGACTAGCTGATTGGTAATTAATTGTTAATGAGGCTTAGAAAGCAAACGGTGATCTGGAGAGAAAGAGGAAAAAGACCGAAAGCAGAGATGAAAGCACAGAAACTGTGAGGGAGGAGAGACGGAGAGAGGGAGAGAGGGAGAGAGGGAGACGCAGAGATGCTGGATTGACCGGATACTGCATCAAGGCATAGCACTTGATTAATGGTGTGTGTACACACGCACACGCACACGCACACGCACACGCACACGCACACGCACACACGCACACACACACAGGGAGGTGGCTGAGTGATTCTGCATCACAATGCAGTGGCCATGGGGAAATAAGAAGACTAAAAGGGGATTAAGGTAGACACCTCATCCGCTGTTGCTGCTCTCCAGGGCTCGGTTTCTGTTCTGCTCTCCACTGACTCTCTCACACACACACACACACACACACACACACACACACACACACACACACACACACACACACACACACACACACACACACACGTTGGTGGGATAGCTCGATCCTGGTGGTGAATTGTGCTAATAGCTATTTGAGCGGCATGCCGGCTTATTGATGCCATCTTGGCTTTGTTAGACTCGGTTTGCCTTTGAAGGGAAAGTCCCATCAAAGTGTTAATTCATATGTGAAAAATAAGTTGTATAAAGCCCTTTGTGGAGCTGTGTGAAATCGAATAAATTGCCTCAAGCGATGTCACTTGATTCGGCCTTGGTTTGAGGCAAAAGACTTCAATTTCGAAAATGAAAAAGATTCTTCTGAGGCCCTTTTCTCATGTATGCTTGAGGCCTGCGGCTACATTAGTCCCTACTAGCATAACACACTTAAATATTTGACCAAACAGTTGATGGTCAAGTTGCATTGTGGGTAACGGCGGCGCCAGGTTTTGACAGCAAAGCACAAATAGGTGGATTATTATCCTCATTTTCTTATTGAATTAATGCTAAATTTGGTAGACTTCTTATTAAAACCGAAGACACCCCTGACTTTAAATCTCTTGTGCAGAAACTGATTATTTTTATTATTGATCAATCTGTAGATTACTTTCTGGAGTGATCACTTGATTGATGTACTTTATGTCAAAATAAAGGTAATGAAAAATGCCGATCACAATGGCAGTTTAATCTTAAAGCCACATTTGAGAAGCTGGAACTAATGAATATGTGCTAGAAAAATGACGAATCAATCATCAAAATAGTATATTACTTTTCTGTTGAATCAACCAATCGTTTCAGCTCAAGTGGCTCTATTTATAGGGAAATTGTTACTGCATACACATATGTTTTAGACATTGTGCTTTACACTTTGTGGATGCAGTTACTCTGAGTTTGTTGAGGAAATACATGATGGGCCTGAACAAAGCCCTGAGCTCAACCACATTAAACACCTTTGGGATGAACTGGAACTCCGACTGCGAGCCAGAACTTATCACAGTCAACATCTGTGCCTGACCTCACTAATGCTTGTGGCTGAAAGGGAGAAAATCCCTGCAGCCAGGTTCCAAAATCTTGGAAAAGCCTGCCGTGAAGACTGTTAAAGCAGCATATGGATGTCCACTAGCTTAGAAATCTAATTTCCCATAATCTCATGGGTGTAATGTTTGGGTGGGTGCTTTCTCATGCTGGCTCACTTTTGATGTGATAGTCGTGTTTAATCACAGCACTGTGTAACCAGTTAAAGATACTGGGATTGGTTGGTTGAATGTCTGGTTAGTACTTTATTGAAAATTATGACATGAATAAACTTGTGTCAGTAAAGGATTTATCATTTCAATAATTAGGTGTGTGTGTGTGTGTGTGTGTGTGTGTGTGTGTGTGTGTGTGTGTGTGTGTGTGTGTGTGTGTGTGTGTGTGTGTGTGTGTGTGTGTGTGTGTGTGTGTGTGTGTGTGTGTGTGTGTGTGTGTGTGTGTGTGTGTGTGTGTGTGTGTGTGTGTGTGTGTGTGTGTGTGTGTGTGTGTGTGTGTGTGTGTGTGTGTGTGTGTGTGTGTGTGTGTGTGTGTGTGTGTGTGTGTGTGTGTGTGTGTGTGTGTGTGTGTGTGTGTGTGTGTGTGTGTCAAGGAATTGGCTCATATAGAAATAAGGAAGTTAGTTAAAGAACAAACAATCGGCTCTGAGCACCTTTTGTTCAGTCGGAGCGGAGTTATATTTCTGCTGTGCTTTTGAGGAGGAAATTTGAAGGACGAGCGTACGGGAGTGTGACTAAGTGAAAGTGTTTGTGTGTGTGTGTGTGTTTGAATGAACAGCTTGGCCTTTTGATGTTTCTATGGCAGCTGCAAACTAAGGCATGCTGTAGGCACTGACGTGTGTGTGTGTGTATAGTTTGTGTGTGTGTGTATATATATGTGTGTGTGTGTGTGTGTGTGCATATATATATATATGTATGTGTGTGTGTGTGTTATGCCATAAGAGTGTGTGACAGATGTTTGTGGGTGATTCTGTGGTTGTGTCAAGGGTGTCTTTCACTCCCCCCCTCACAACCAGACCACCCGTCTCTCCAGGGATTCATCTCCGGGTCAGCGCTCCCCTCTGCTTCCCCGGTTGTCATGGTCACGGCCTTAAGCGTCATCCAGGACAACGCACAGAGGTGGGAGTGAGTCTCGGGCTTCAGTGACTTTTGGAGTTTGCCATGAATTATAACCCCAGTGGCTCCGGGGGATGAAGCTGCCTGGCAGCGGCTGAAATATGGCTGCGGTTTTGTTTGCTGTGATATATGAAGGCAGCAGGGCCGGCCACGCTACACCGCTCTGGTTGCACTTTGTTTCCCAGCACAGGAATTACAGTGCTGGTTTATGTCGGGAGAACGCAGGGCCGAGGTAATTACTGTATAATGGAACATGGGGAGTTTAGCCGGTTGGCTGGAGATCAAGAGTTCATAACAACCAATCTTAAGGCCAGTTTTAATAAAGAAGAGGAGGGAGAACTGTGCGCGGGTCCCTGAAGAAGCTGAAATGTGCAACAGATTCCCATGTGCGAGTCGCAGCTTTGTGCGTGACTGCAGATGTTTCTTTGAATGTTCTTGTTTTTAACATAACAACAGAAAGATTGATTTTATGGAAAATAAACCTAACCGAAGTAGAACTTGGAGTCAATATAATACCATCACCTGATATGAGAGACTTTATCACCTGGATTTCATTATCTTTATACAGGGAGATTGTGTTTTCCTCGTCAAAAAAACAACATTGCAGAAGAAGCATTCAGCTGACAGTTCTGTGAAGTGCTAATTGAAATACCGGTTTTATTATATCCAGATAACGTAAAGATCTCCAGTTAGGATTCAGAGTTACAGGATAGCAGTACTGACCCTGATGGAGGCCACGAGCCGAAACGCATTAGTCTTAACAATAAACTTGTTGCTGGAGTTTTGACCTCTTGAGACTTTTTCCCTTCTCCACTTACCTTGGGAGGAGGGGAAGTTGTGCAGAAACCCACACTCTGCCTCTCCAGGAAAGTCATTACCACAGCTTGGAGAAGGGCCGGAAATTGAAATACAGACCGAACTCATAGTAATAAAAATAGTTTTGAAAGGTCAGATTCTTAGTCTTGTTTACTCATTCTTTAATCAGATACTTCCTGATTTAAATCAGAATAGGCCCGTTACTAATATTTTCATTGACAGTTAATCTACTGTACTTTTTGTTTTATACATTTTTAATTTTTCCTATGGCTGCTTGCGTTACAATTCATCAGAGTTACCAAAATTGTTGCTGACTAAAAAAGGGTTTTGAAGTAAAACACTTCATTGTAAATATATTATAAACATATTGAAAAACAATATTGGTATGTATTGTATTTGTAAAACAATCTAAAAATGATAAAATACTTAAGCACTGTGATATTTAATTTACATCTTAATCAACATCAGCTCATTTGTTACCTTAAAGGAGTCATGTGCAGGATTAAGGGTGGATTTATTACCAGAAATGGAATAAGATATTCATAACTGTGGTGGGAATCTCTCTGCACCTCACGATTTGATTCTGATTAAGAGGTCTAGGATGCGATTATAAAACGATTATCGATTCATCTCGACGCATCAAAGATTCTATATCTATAATTTCTATACATAATGTATTTTATCTCACTGTGACTATCTGCTATTTTTAAAACACTGCATATTTCTAATGAATCATAATAATAAAAAACAGAGGAATGTATTCATTAAGTTACATTTTCAAGTATTGCAAAGAGAACCAACAAGAAAATAAATAAAAATTGGGTCTCGAGCAGCATTCTTAAAAACACAATTCAGCATATTTAGAGTCATTACACATAACACGCTGCTCTTATTCACAAATAAATAATACAAACTTCTCTTGCAACATAGCGCTAAAGCTCTGATTCTCAATTACTGAGTCGGAGCGCAATTAAAGTGTGAATCTACTTATTGATTCTTATTCACCATATCGGAGTTGAGCGGGAGGAAAAGCTAAATGCTTCATACGTTAGCCTTTAAGCCAGGAGCTGCTGGTGGGATTGTATCTGTATTCGGCTGCTCACGCTCAGCCGCCCTCACCAAAACTCTGCTAGTACTTAGTCTAATCTAGAAAGGAAACGAGGTGCATGTGCATAACCTCTGTTGCGTTCACGAGCAGCGGTAAGCAATGGCCAATTGTGCCATTTGTCTAAATAAAACCTCTCCCATTTGTTGCACTATTTTTGAAAGACTATATCTATTACTTTTCCCTTAAAGCTTTGATGTCTCATTCCGGTTCAAAAGTCTTCATTTATTTTGGCTGCCTCTGTGGGACTCACACACACCGGGCAGTCTGCCAGATAAGAGAAATAAAATGTGTGTAAACATCATACAAGTGATATAGTGTCAGTGCTGTGTTCAGCACTATGATCCATATCTACAGAATGTGTCTGCCCTCAGCTGTATATAATATACTGTATATGCCATACTATAGGTATACCATGGTTTATGGTATATATTTTATATTTATTGGTATATACCATATGGTGTATATATATCTATATATATAGATATATATACACACCACTGACGGATCTGCCATGCCGATGCTGCTGCAGTGCCTTATGTAAGCTCAGTGAAGTACACCATCAGCACTATTATCTGGTCTCATGCTGCCAAGCTTATGGATGAATAATATTAAGAATGGGTATTTTTTTTCCTCTCCTCCACCTCTCTCCTTTTTAATGTGCTCAGCAGCCCCTTAATGCCCTCTCTGTTTACCCACTTTAGAAGTTTGGCACCGTCTCCCTCATCTGCACTTTTCTTCTTTTTCTCTTATACCGAAACCTCTTGATTTACTCCTCCTCCACCTCTTTTGATTAAACTTTTCTGATACTCTCTCCTTCTGTTTCAGCTCCCCTCTTCTCTCTTTCTCTTTATTGCCCACTTGATGTCTTCCTCAACTTTTATTTTATGTTAAGCCTTGAAGAGACAACCTATTGTCTGTGGCCTCATAACTGAAGAAAACAACAGGAACCAAACAACTTTCTGTCTCTCTCCACTTTGACAAACCAGGTTTGCTGTGAAGGAAAAGTTGGATGACTTCAAAAAGATCTTGTCCCCCTTCATTGGGTGACAAGATCTTGATGATCACTCTACTCAGCATGCAACCTTTGAGGAATCAGACTAAAGTCACTTCACAGTTAATCAATCTGATGCTTGCCCACAACAGTTTACATGGCGTAGGTGTTGCAGGCTGAGAGTGAGAAGGGGCTCATGTGATTCAGGGTGTCACCCTGGAAATATGTCTATGTTCATGAATGAAACTCACATTCAGCTAACATTGGTCCCAAATTTTTTTTTTTTTTTAGTAGTGATAACAAAATGATATGCTTATTTTAAATAATCAATATCTATATCTATAATATGAAAGAAAAACTATTATATTCATTTGTATGTTCATGGCATACATGACATGGAACAATGATAGGTAGGCTGAAATATCTCAACATCTGTATGGATAGATAAATGTGAAATTTTAGTCCAGATAAACTTTGTGCTCAGAGAATGAATCCTTTGCTCCCCTGACTTTTTATCCTGCGCTAAAAGTAGGTCAAGGTTTTCGCAATATGTCTACAGCTAAGAGATGGATTGACACAAATGTTTGCGCAGACATTTATGGCCCTCAAACAATAACTGCTACTGACTTTAGTAGTCCCCTGACTTGTCCTCTAGAGCCGGCATGACATTTGTGGTTTTGAATGAAATGTCTCGACAACTGTTGGATGGATTGCCGTGACCGCTGTCGCTTTCCAACCAGTTGCTTCACTTTCTCATTTCTTGCTCCACATTGTTAGCAAACCACAAATTATGCAGTTTTCTTTGTCACTTGGTGGCTGGTGGTAGCTGATTGTTACCATGAAACCATGTGACTAAGTTGTGAGTTAGCCGTGGGAGGGCAGAGCTGCTAGCATGGCTGTAAACACTTTGTTCGTGTTAACATGTTTTTTCCTTTTCCCCGTCCCTCCTCTGTTTCTTGACTCCAGGACTGGGTTTTTCTCACTCGCTTCTGCTTCCTCACCGACTTTGGACGGCTGGACTTCCGGTTCCGGTATCCGAAGGTAGGACGACTAACTGGAGCTGTTGTTTTGTCAGCATCATGCATTTATTTTATTTTATCAGTTTTATATCAATCCATTTTCTCACACTGCCCCAGCTTGCCCACGTTTTCTTGTCTGGCAACATAAGAGTTTTACTTTTCTTCTTTCTTCATCCTTTCTTTTTCCACTTTCACATCTAGTTCTCTCTCTTTCTCTCTTTCCTTCCTCTCACCTCATATAAACTGATGCCATCGGTCCTTCTTCCTCCGGCTGTTCCTGCTTTACCCACTTCGTCCTCTTTTCCTATCCTCTCCTCCTCCTTTTTGTCCTCCCCCGCTCCATCTTTCTACTCGTCTGTTTTGTTCTTCCGCTCTGTCTTCTTTTACCCATGCCTTGCTTTACTGCGGTAGCATGCAGACTTTGGAAACAGTTTTTGTCGTATAAATCTCAAACCGTCTCGCTGCCTCCTCTCTGATCTATGCTCTCTCCCTCCATCTCTCGCCTCTGTACAGTCTCGCTGCTGTCAGAACATATTGCTCTACTTTGATGACAGTTCTCAGTGGCCAGCTGTGTACAAGAGGCACGAAAAGGTGAGACGCTGACACCCTCTGCATCATGTATTTTTACACGGGGTTGCTGAAGAGAAATGCAGCTTAATTCACTCATGTATATGTCATTGTTGTACTGAAAAAGCCCTGTGACTCCAATTTTGTCAATTTCAACATTTAAACTTGAACTTAAGGATCGCACACTGGTCATGCTGCTCAGAATAAAACAAAGCTGTCTTTCTCAGTTCTTGAAAAAGCTTTCCTCTCACAGCCAAGAATATATTATTGATGATACATGCAGTGATCAAGGATGGTACAATCCATATTTGTGAACTCAAAGTGATACACCAGAGATTTCCGTCTATGCTGGAGATGCTTCACAGATAATGATTGTAGCGAGAGTTTCTGCGGCTGGATGCTGATTTTTCTGGTTTGAAAACCTGTAACGCTGCCTTTTTATAGTAAAGTCGACAAGTATTTTACCCTTAAAACTGAAAGTCAGCACTTTAGCCTCATAATCATTGTTGTATTTCAAATTGAATTTGCCTTCGTACAGAGCCAAAACAATAGAAAATGTCTCTTTCCACATACTTAACAGACTGCACTGTATGCATTTAGAGTAATCGCTATATTTGGTGGGTTCTCAAACGTATTCTACCATGCACAGCCTAAACAGTGTACATTTACCACCCTCTTTTTTTTCTGAGTCTTTGGTTTAAGATCTTTGGCTTTTAAAGAGAGTGGCTTCATGTGATCCGGGCCTCGGGTATAGGAAATGCTTAGCCGGTGTTGTATTCGCCTGTATGCCACAGCCAGCTGGTACTATGAGATATAACATAATACGGTTTATAACATTGACATTAAATTGCTTTCACAACCAATGAATAATGTATAATACCACCTATTATTGTAAGTAGACGTCGGTACCTGCGCCCTCCCATTTTAAAGCTGCGTGTAACCAGCCCAGTGTTATTTTATCAGCACTCAGCATCTGATGGTTTTATGAGTTATTAAAGCGAGGTGAGTGAAGACAGTTATTAGGGTTATAAGGCATGTTGTGTACTATATAGAAAAATATCTTCTAAAATTGTCTTGCACTGTTGGAAAAAAGAATAACATTGATCAAATACCTTGCATTGGGAGGCGCAGGAAGTCTTTTGCTGGTGTACTCTTCTTCTTGCTGACATCTTTTGACACACATATGCGACACTATCTTGAGATATTTCCAACACAGCTACCAACAGCACACCATCGTTCTGCTCTCAGACAGATGTTGGTGTCATTGTCCCAGAATCAAATCGTACGACCTTCATGCTACACTCATCATTTTGCAGTAATATTCAGCTGTCACGCTGGGAGAAATGTACCACAGAAGAGACAAAAGAAAAATCCATTTTATTTCCACATACAGCAGCTTCAGTAGACCAGAAGGCAATGCTGCCACAATTTCAATTACATTTTGATTAAACACACCTTGTATATTCTGGACTGGGAAAACGGTCTCTTATGCTTTAATGCTGCTCTGTTTTTACTTGATATGCATTCAGCTGAATGTAGGCATTAGAACAACGTCCTCATACCGGTAAACCCAAAGCAACATGCAACAAGTTTGGGCACATTTACTTTGCCTTATTGAAAAATATCTTTTGAAACGTGTAGAAATTGAAGTAACATGCTGAGTAGATATAACTGAAATTTGTAAGAGGGCTAAAAAGTTAGAGCGGGTCGTCCCTCAATCAGCAGATCGGCTGTTCGATCCCCTGCTCCTCCAGTCCATGTCGATGTGTCTTTTGGACACTTTAACCCCAAATTGCTCCCGAAGGCTACGCCATCGGTGTGTGAATGACGATATGTCGCGTTAAAGCACGTTGAGTGGTCGGCAAACTAGAAAAATGCAAGAACAATTACCATTGAGCACATTTTTTAAGGTTTTAAACGTCGTTCCTACATTTTGACTTTGTTTTGTCAGAACTGCTACCAGAAGGAAGCGGTGCTGAGGCCCGAGAACAACCAGGTCATCAACCTCACAACACGCTACACCTGGTCAGGCTGTGTGGTAAGAACTCACATACACACACAAATAAATATACAAATATGTACACACACTTGTACTTATTTTCTGTCCATGAGAAAGACACAGAGTATAATGTAAAAGTTGACCTCTGACCTCTCTCTATGTTTTTACTGTTGTTCCATTTTTGTCACCAGAGTCAAACTGCGTATTCCTTTGTAATGCAAAAAAAGGAGCATAAATATGTAAAAGAGGTAAACAAAAACACGGAGAGGCAGTGCAAGCTAATGGCCTGTAATGTGTTTTTGTAACATTTTACTGATTCACACATTTACTGTGTTGCTGCGTCGCAGTCAACCAGAAATAGTAAAAAATATTTTTCTCTCCTCTAACACCTTTAAAAAATAATATATTCCTTTTGTTTCTTTTTCAATAAACAACACAACATGTTTGTTTATCACATTTAGGAAGTGCGATTGCCAGCGTGACTCTGTTGTTGTGGCGGTTTAGTGGATCCTGTTGACACTTTTCAGGCTATATTGGGGTGTGAAATTTCCTTGTATCTTGATATACCAGGCTCCCACTCTACTGTGATAATTCAATGTGTCTCTGAGGTGAACACGCAGCCTTTTTGGATAACAACATCCTCTGTGTAGACCCCCCACTCATTCTCTCTCTCTCTCTCTCTCTCTCTCTCTCTCTCTCTCTCTCTCTCTCTCTCTCTCTCTTCTCTCCTCTCTCTCTCTCTCTCTCTCTCTCTCTCTCTCTCTCTCTCTCTCTCTCTCTCTCTCTCTCTCTCTCTCTCTCTCTCTCTCTCTCTCTCTCTCTCTCTCTCTCTCTCTCTCTCTCTCTCTCTCTCTCTCTCTCTCTCTCTCTCTCTCTCCTCTCTCTCTCTCTCTCTCTCTCTCTCTCTCTCTCTCTCTCTCAGGTGGAGGGAGATGGGGATGAGGAGTTCTGAGCTGCGTGGGCGGTCGTAGTTTCCGCTCGGTGAGGGAGAGATGGTGGTACATCGCTCTCAGCAAGTGTGGGGTAAGCATTGACCTCTGACCTGACTCCTCCAGCTCTTCCTCTCTACAGGGGCAGGTGTACCGCCAGGCGGTTGCCATGGTGACTGACCGACTCGGGTGCCTCACATGCAACGACAGCGGTGCAGTCATCGTCACAGAAATTAAAAAAAGCCCAGGCAAAAATATACCCAGCATACCCCGAGGAAGGCTCTGTGAAACCCTGGATGTTTTGAGGCTAGTTTCATTGTGCTGTCTCTTGCTATACATTTTAAATCAACTATGATTTAGCATAATTTCGGTTCCAGTATGTGCTTTTCCCATTTGGGCATTTTGAACAAGGCAACATTTTAAATTCTTGAAATAAAGTATTCTAAATAGGTAAAAACTGAAAGGAATTATAACCCTTTGATTAACAGTTGTTTATCCAAATGAGATCGATGGATGGATGGATGGATAGATGGATGGATGGATGGATGGATGGATGGATAGATAGATGGATGGACAGATGGATGGATACTTTTTATAAAGATTGTAATTCCCAAAAATGTTATTCTACCTATGATTATCAATGTTGTTGCAGACCCATTAGACCCGATCCCAAAAGTCCCAAAACCGCTGACTCTGGTTTAACTGAGCTAAATATTCCCTACAAGGGCCCACTGCTATTGATTTGATAGCTTCAGGGACTTTTAAGCATTGTGTTATTTTATAATGGGGCTCAGTGTGGTGCTAATGGTGGGCTGGGAGCAAAAGAGCACAGTTAGCTGTGCTGTATTGTTTGTTGATGTGAGTTTGGACTGAGGCACTTGCTGAAAAAACCATGAGCTTGTATAATGATAGCTCCACTCAGTGATGATACGGCCTTCTACACCGAAGGCTTCAGTCAAGGACTAAACCCAGGCATAGCTGTGTGTGTTGTTTTCTTATGGGTGCAGTGTTTGTGAAAGCTGGTGAACCAGTTAGATTTCTGCTGAATGTGTGTGTCACTGCCTGCCTATCAGTGTCACAGTCATGGTGCATCAGTGTCATGCTCCTGGTCAAAAGGGTGTGAGGGTTTTTGTTTTTGTGATGTCGATTGAAGAGGGATGTGATGAGAACAGATGCTTCCCACGCAGTGTGTTTTAGTGTCATGCCAGAGTCCGCTGATGGACGCGCTGCTTAATGCTGTTGGATTAAAGTGTAAAAGCTCGCCTCCACACCCGGGGACGTGTGCACGCCGCGCCCCGAAGCCAATTTACACCCCTCGCCTCTCGCCTTCCCGTTTCCCTTATGCTTTCACACCTCTCCTTCTTTCTCCGTTTGTCGCTCACAATCACCGGCTGCGTCTCTGCTCTCTTTCAACTCTGTCACCAGGCTGTGACCGCGCTCCACGCCATCTCATATCCATTTACCTCTCCGTCGCTCGCTCCTCTCCATCAGCCTGTCTCTAATTGTATTTTTCCTCTCCATCACGCCATCTCACTGATCTCATTTCTTCTTCTTGTTCATTCCATGCATTATTTCGCTCTCCCACCCTTTTATGTGCTGCCTGCTACTTATTCTCCTCTCTTTGTCCCTGTTTCTCTCTTATCCAGCCCTCATTTCATGTCCTTTCCATCTCGGTCTTACCTGTGCTGAAGTGGATCTAAATCTATATCTGCTCATAAGCCCCTTAAAACCATAGGATGTCTCCTCTCAATCCCCAGATGTAGACTTGCACGCATGTAATGGTAAAATGTGAGGTTGATCGTTATTTAAAATTTCCAGGCAATTTCACTTATTTAATTATAGCAGGAAACCTCAAGGCTGCAAATAATCATTATATTATCAGGGAATAAAGAGGGTCATTATAAATACAAATTCAGGTCATCACAAATTACAGAGCAGAGGACCTCTGGCAGTCAAAAGGTTTTTCAGACATTAAATCGCCAGAGTAAGCAAAGTTCACTAATATTAGCAGGCGTGCATGTTGTTATCTTATTAGTAATTCTCTTGATAATTATGATTATAGTCTCAAAAACTCAACACCATTGCCCAGCTGTAATTACATCAGTGTAGCAGTGTACGTTTTCTCAAGGCAACACTTATTTATTTGTTATTGCCTTACATTAAACCATTTTGATAACTTACAATAATGTAACTCATTAGTTGGAGCTAATTATACCATTAATTGAAAATAAACCAATTAGGGATGCACCGATACCGATACCGGTATCGGTATCGGTGGTCGATACTGCGTTACATACTCGTACTCGCATCGGTTTCAATGGCCGATACCAAGAACCGATACTCACTCAACAGTATTTCACTACAACAAACTGGTCGCGCTTTGTGGAGAAGCAACCCCGTGGCGGAGCCGGAGACACTCTTCTCTGTCTCAACTGTCTCAACAGTCTCAACTTCTGAGCAGCCAATCACGCTATCCAAGTTGTTTTGCCGTCCAATCAGATGGCCAGTTTGTCTCAACAGCAGAATCTGGAGCCGCCATCTTGGATCCTCGCTACGCAGCGCTCACTTCTTTCAATAGACAGGAGAAAAGTGAGACGCGAGTACAATACAAGACTTTATCGATATTGTGCTTATTAACCGGTGTTGCATACGTGTGTATGACATATTAGTGCTCATATTAGTGCTCTTGTTAGTGGCTGACAGCCCCGGAGTTACTTGTAATCAGTCCGTCCCAACGCGACGCAAATGTTTCGCGCGACCAGATTACATGTAAAGTCTATGCACAGACGCGTGTGGTTGCGACAGACGCAAATTTACGCCTCCGGCACGTTAGACGCGAGAGTTGAAATTTTCCATATTTAATACATCTATAATTGAGAAGCTCTGCGCGTCATCACCGCCGTCCTGCCGGTGTGAATCAAACTGTTGCTGGTCCGCCAGAAGTAGCGCTGGCAGCGGCCTCATTCAGACGCTGTTGTGCGGCTACGGATGATATTATTGTAGCCGAGTGTCTGTTGTGTGTCTATATTTGTAATTCTAATAAAATGAAAACACGCTGCAGGGTAACTTGAACCACTTTTTTATCTCCTTCACACACGTATATCCCACAATTCCACTCTTTTCCTTTCCGTTTCTCCCTCCACAATAAAAGCACCGGAAACATAACTTGGAACACAGCTTCCTATATAATTGCTCGATACCTAATATTATCGCTTACATTATGAACCCGGACACGGGGCGTTTTATGGTCCGACATTAGAGGGACTTCCACAAGAAGTTTAAAGCTTGGGATAGCCTTCTGTTAATTTTGTACTATAGGCTTGACATAATCTGCAGAGGATAAAATAAAATCTGCCTCCAAATTAATTGCACTTTCATGGAGACCAAATCTAAGAAGTATCGGTATCGGTACTCGGTATCGGCAAGTACACAAATAAAAATATCGGTATCGTATCGGTTTGTAAAAAATGGTATCGTTGCATCCCTAAAACCAATAACAGAACAATAAAATGGTTTCAGTGCTTTCCAGCAGCTGCTGTCTGAGTGTTAGTTTATGAGGCATTTATCCTCGGGGTCTTTCAAACAGAAGTGGAGAAATAGAAAGCTTTGAATGGTTGTAATCAAGCACTATTGTATTATGCTGAGCAGAACTGCTGTTACACTAAATAACCTCAGTAGAGAACCAAGGAAGTGCTGACATTGACTGGCCAGGTGACTCATCTTTATAGAACAGGTTTAGAAAAACACCTACATCTTCTGTGTTTTGTCCAAAAATGTAAACTGTCTCTCATAAAGACTTCTGCACAGTCGCATACAGAGCAAGGATCCTTATCGTGTCACTCTGTGAAAGATGGGAAGCCAGTTTGGACTTGACGCATTGCTCTTCTTTAATGTGACAAATAAGAAACAATAACATGAGCCTCTGACAGTGTTTGGAGTCTTTTGGGAGATGTACTCACTTTTATAGGAAATGAACAAACCCGATGATTTGTAGATCGTAAAGTGCAATGCTGAAGAGTGTGATTCTGCTAGTGTATTATTTTTTATGACAAAATACATTTTTATCAGAGCTGCAACTAAAATGTGTTTCCATTATCAAGTTACAGTTATCAATCTGGGAATTATCTTTTGGATTAATTGATTATTCAAGGGTAATCGTATGGATTGGGGAGACGGCCCGTTCCTGTTTCAACAAGTCAAAGCCTCCGTGCACAGAGTGAAGTCCACAAGGCAATGAGTTGGTTGATGATGAATTTATTTCTGTCCCTGACCTCGACCCCATCAAACTATTTCAGGATTAATTTGAGCACCAACTAGAGGCATGAATCTTCAGAAATGTGCACACGGCTGCAGCCAACCCCTCCCCAGTCAGGCGCTATAGCACAACATCAGTGCCGCAATGTCACTTATGCTTTTGTGGCTGAATGGGTGCAAATCCTTGCAGCCAGGTTCTAAGACTCTTTTGGAAAGCCGTCCCAGAGGAGTGGAGGCTGTTATAGCAGCATATCAAAGGGGAATTTGGCTTTGGAGGAGCTTTGTGAAGTCTGAAGAAGAGAGCCTGCTTTTCAATCTAAAAGTGTGGAGTTCGAAAGACGTTGGCGTCTGCCAGCCAGGAAGGATCTAATGAAAATTCATTGCCATGTTTCATTATAGAAAATGTAGAATAGAGTAAACTCATGCTCGGGACTAGGATGTATTTCAAGACATATTTGACCATTCCTTTTAAATTCTACCTCTTGTGACTGTGAATGACATCACATATGAGCATAGTGTTCAGCTGTTCACGTAACCGCTTTGGCAGAGAAGAGATCCACACTCTCCATGCAACTCTAAATGCAGTTATCAGCAGCCCAGGGGAGCACACGATGTTCAAGACTGCACAGGTGTTTGGGTTAGAGCAGTCGGTGTGTGATGTATCGGTACACTACATCAGAAGTGATGCCTTTTACACCTGAAACCATCAAGCAACCCCAATATCATCCTGTGACTCCCTGTCAGTCCCAACAAGAGATAATCCCTGCTGTGTGAAGTGTTACTTCTTCCCTCATCCCTCCCTCCTCCCCTGCATATATCTCTCTTTCCCTCTTTGCATGTGCTCCTTTCTCTTCATTCTGGCTTTCTCCCTACTTTTTCTTCCACCATTTTTTTTTTTTTTTTTTTTTTTTTTTACTTTCTCCCTCTCTCCATCTATCACTCTCTTTATCTCTGTCTCCTTGCTCTTTGTGTCTGTATTGATTTTGTGGCAGTGCACGCTCTACGCTTCTCGCCCTTTTTGATAGAGGGAGTGAGATGGAGTCGCAGGCTGCCAAATGAAATCAAAGTCTTTTTTCCCCCTCCCTCGGTCTTTTCCCTCGCTCAGCTGCAACAAGCGCAAACTCCATCGGCTTTGAACTTGTGTGTGTGAAATGAGCTCAGTGTGCTCTGATTGTCAACCGATCTCAGTCCCC